>OZ038487.1:23576334-23593834 GCA_964036315.1 Acanthosepion esculentum
ATATATATATAATTTATTAAAAAATTATAACATAAATATATTATAAAATCACTTCAAAAATTGCCATTTTGTTTCTTGACTCTACAGAAATGCCTCATTTTTGGAAAAAAAACATTTTTTCATTTGTTTTCTGCATATATGTTATTGACCAATAGCAATATTTCTCAAAATAAAATCGTAGAAACATCTTAATTCGTATTTAAACCAACAAATATTGGTCCGCTTATTGAGAAATACTATTTTTGCAATAACAATCAGACCCTAAGTCTTTAACATTAACACGATTGAATATACCAAGACCAACAAGTATTTTCATCAAATCATTTAATAAACTAACGGCAGAAATAAAACCTTTGTGAACATAAGAACTATGGCACATATTTACTCTTTCTTGATTGTCTGTCATATTCAATGTTATTTAAATCACTTTTGATACTCCAGGAGTATCGTGTACAATTCAATTGGAATGTCTTTAGTTGGGGTTTCTTTCCAATTGTGAAAACAAAATGCTCTCAATATGCTTGGTTTCCTTCCGTAGTGAAGGGATAAAAGTGATGGTATAAATTCATGAATATCAAACAAAAGATTTTAGGGCTTTATTTTTTTTATGCCACATTAAATATCAGATTTACTATTGTATTACTAATCAGTTAATTTGAATTTTGGTGATAAATTGGAAAAAATCGGTACTTCTGTTTTAAACTTTTTGACTCAAAAACACTTTTTTTTTGTTATAAAAATAGTTTATTTCAGGTGGCTGACATAAATTGCTCGGCCTACCTGACAATTAATGGATTTCTATAATCTATATTAACTAAATTTTGCGATCAGCGAAAATCGTAAACTGATCTTTTTACGAAAAATAAGCAATTTCAGTACGGCAAAAATGGTAGCTAACCATGAAAAAATTAAGGTCATTTTCGGAATCAGCACCAACAAATTAGATAAAATATGCGTTTTGCTTCTTGGCACTAAAAATCCTGTTGACCGGTGTTATTAATTATTTAGTTTTGCTGCGGTTATCTCTGGTTTGTTGCAAGATTGAACCACAGTCACGGATTTTGCCTGTAAATCAAGAAAAAGGCTTAATCATCCAGGGAATTTGTTTTCTCGGTAAGGGATATTCTCTGAATTTACCTCCTTATATTTTATCTCCTTATTTCTTTTTATTCTGTATTGACCGACTTTGTTCATTCAGCGTGTGTAATGTGTTTCGCGCCAAAATAATACAACGACGACTGCTGTAAATAAAAACATCTATCCTCATAGAATCCTTTTTAAAGTGCATTTTTACACAATTATACGCATAACAGTCTTATTTTCTCAATAAACGCATGAGTTGGTCTCTATTTATTTCAAACATTCTTGAAAGCATAGAACTGTCCTTGAATTTAAATGCATTTCTAATGTAATATTATTGGCAATGTATTTACATATATCATATAATTGCCCTACTCTGTAACGATTAGATTATTTCTTGACTATTCTATATCTTTTTCTTGCCGATTTTCACTACTTTTCTCCAGTAAAATCAGCAGCAGCTCATTTACCTCATGCCCAGAAGTATGCGGGTAATACTTACATTAATTCATGACTGTTAAATTACTGCGTTCACCTTTACAATGCATTTTTAATGTAAAATCATTTATATTAACATAAATCATATACATCCTTGGGCAAATTAATTGAAAAAAAAAAAACGCTTTAGTTTACTTTCCTTCCCCGGTCAGTTTTATATACATTGGAGTGACAGTGTGTTATCGATTTCTATATGTTTCCGCAGATTAGGTCATCTGCAGTGATGTGCAGTGATATGAATCTATTTTCGGGTTGTAGGATGAAATTTGTTTGGTCTTTAAAAATATTGCGTCCTCCGTGATTGCATGAGATTTTTATCACGCCCAGACACTATTGTCTCGACTGTCAATTAGTTGTCCGACGGTAATTGTCTGCGATGGACGTTACTCTAAGCAAGCGTACGAAAATTGTAACGCTGCAGGAACAAACTGGCAAGCCTTACCAGTGAGCAAATCAAAGTACTATAGATTGGACCGGAAACACTCCTGATATTTAAATTCACTCGAGAATCTGTGGTCAATCTGAAAGGAACGATTTCTTCGTGGAATGGACATACGAAGTAGTAACGTGTGTACTGGGTAATTTTTTTTAGTCGAATAAAATAGGAAAAAAGTAAATAATAATGGAATTATTCGTTTTGTTTCAATTAATTTGCACGAGGGTGTAATTGCAGTCTGAAACGATTACATAACTTCTTGACTATTCTATATGTTTTTCTTACTAATTTTTAATACGTTTCTCCAGTAAAATCAGCAGCAGCTCATTTACCCGGTGCCCAGAAGACTACGGGTAATACTTGCATTAATTCATGGCTATGTTATTGTTTTCAGCTTTACAATGCATTTCTATCATTAAGTCATTTACAATGTAAATTTACAATCAAATTGTGATATTTTATAATAAAATTATTAGCTATGGGGATTAATATCATATTAAGATAAGTTATAAATATTTCCGTTTTGGAAAACAAATTATAATACTGCATCTCTCAACCTAACTGCTAATCATACGTAGCAATTAAAAATAAATAAGGAGGACACTAACATACATTGGTTCAACTCAGGGAATTGACAAATGTAAATCCCCTCGACTGTCTCCAAAAGCAGAGCATCATAGAAGAAAGGTAATGCAGTACGTTTCATAGTATCATCGGGGAATTATTCATTTAGTGTTCTTAAAAAGTTCTTTAGTTCTTAAAAAAGCAATGAGAAATTAAATGCGCATTTATATGCCCGGCAGCTGCAACGTGTCCATAAAAGTTTGAAAACATCATGCGTTCGCCAAGAAGAAAAATGTTCTTCATGACAACGCAAGGTCGCTTACAGCAAGAATAGCAGAAAAGAAAAAGGAAATTAGGTTGGTCTGTTCTCCTCCCTAAACTGCAATATACACCTGACGTTGGACTAACCGATTATTATATTTTTCGATCGCTGCAAACAAGATTGAAGAGTTCGTCTAAAAGTTTGTCCCCACAAAACGTTTGGATTTTTACTCAAAAGCTAATAAAAAGAGCTGTCTTTACATGACAACTCTATTATTCCAAATAAATATAAATATATAATTGATTAAAATGTAATTATACTTTATTTCTTGAAGTATAAATGTAGAAAATAAAATAAATAAATGATGATGAAAGGGGTGGTCAAAAAGTGTAGTGCGACGCTCGCCGGCAGCCGGCTGTTTTTTCTTCTTCTTCGGTCGCCCCAAGGAAATGCATTGCGTGGCTCTCTTTCTCGACCGTTCCACTGGGCAATTGTGAAAACGATACCAACTCAGCCGCGCCTACTTCAACTTCATCTTTGTCAGTCTATCAATCCGTACGTCCAACTCTAACACACGCAGTCAGCCAAATGACTTCTGTTTATTTGGTGCTGCTGGCACCCCGTTTTTTATGCTACTCCAAGACGGCCAAAATTTGCATGTGTGCAAATATTGTCTCGTTTTGGACGAGATAGAGGCGCATAAATTGTGTCTTCAATAGCGGCCATATTTCTTTTTTGTCATTACTTTGTGGGCAAGACACGTTCGCGCTAGTTTCGAATTCCGAGGTAAGTCATGTCTTTCGTTACAATAAAGTTGATAAATAAGAACGGAAATTTTATATGACTCAGCATAATGATATATTGATCCTGTTTTGTAAGTAACGTTTGCATTAAAACTGACCAGTGACAATCCCATTCAATATAGTGCAATAATAATAATAATAATAATAATAATAATAATATATATATATATATATATATATATATATATATATATATATATATTAATTTAAATAAAAATAAAAACAGACAACTTTAAGGTTCCATGTAATTTATTAAGCGGTCTGTTTTTATTTTTATTTAAATTACTAGCTCTGATTTACATTGAGCTCTTTGGATTTTATCCTCATTGGGTCTACCCATACGGATTACCTAGTTTTTCGTACTCTCTCTCTCTCTCTCTCTCTCTCTCTCTATATATATATATATATATATATATATATATATATAATTAGGAAAAACCTTAAAAATGAAAAAAAAGTGGGTAATAAAATTATTCCGATGAATATAGGTATAGTCGGTCTGATGAGGTGAATATGCCTATATTCATCGAAATAAGTTTATTACCGAAAAAGGATTTTAAAGTTTTTTCTCAATAATTATTATAATTTTCTCTGTATCATACAGTGAGCTCTCATATGCACTAAAAGTCCTCTTTGGAATAATCCCTACCAATTACAATTTGGTAATATATATATATATATATATATATATATATATATATATATATATATATTGTAATGGAATGTCCCACACTCCCTATTGCCTATGTGGACTGACTATATCATTAGCTATATGTAGGGAGCATAAGATATAAACAGGGGCTTGCTTCGGGAATTACTAGCCTACCACCCGATTCCCTGTCTTTTAGTAGCGTATTCTCTTTTACAACGAAACTCACTTCTTTAATCTACGCGCATGTGGCTGTTCCATCACACGAGTACCACCTTTGTCTGTCTGTAACCTCTTTAAGGATACAAATATATATATATATATATATATATATATATATATATATATATATATAAACCTATTTACTCAGTAGGGCTTGAATTAAATCTTGACCACTGGCAAGTCGACCTCAGTCGGAATATCAAGCCAATGCGAACGATCCTTTCAATACCTGTATAGTATGTATGTCGTCAGGGCTACAAACAGTTTTGAATTCAGAATTTATGTTCTCCTAGAGTGGTTGCTACCCAAGGCTTTTAAACCCAGTCTATACTACTACTTTTTAAAAGCTGGGGAGGGGTGAAGCGGAGAGAAGAATTGGATTCATGGCATTCCTAATAGTATGAATACTTAACTGAATGTAAGGAACCTGACTGGAATACGAACTTATTTCACCCATTCCACTATCTTCGTCAAAATCCATTACTCAACCGGGCATTGACGCAATCTATTACTCTATCATGCATAGCCGCAAAACATTAATCTATCGAGCGGCAATCCATTATACTACCATGCATTGCCGCAACCCTTTACCCTAACATGCATTCCGCATCCCATTACTCTACCGTGCATTGCAGCAATCCATTACACTAACGTGCATGGGCGCAATTCATTTATCTACCGTGCAAGGAAGCAATCCATTACATTATCATGCATGTTCGCAACCCATTAATCTACCATCCATGGTTGCAATCTATTTCACTACCATGCAATGCCGCAATCCATTGCTGAATAGTGCATTGCCGCAATCCATTACACTAACGTGCATGGACGCAATCCATTACACTATCATGCATAACTGCAATCCATTACATTACCATGCAATGTCGAAGCCCATTACTCGACCGTGCAAGGACGCAATCCATTACTCTACAATGTATGGTTGTAATCCATTACACTACCATGCATTGCCGAAATCCATTGCACTACACTAACGTGAATGGATGCAACCCATTTATCTACCGTGCAAGGATGCAATCCATTACGCTATGATGCATAACTGCAATTCATTACATTACGATGCAGTGCCGAAATCCATTGCTGAACAGTGCATTTCCCATATCCATTAAACTACCATGCATTGCTGCAGTCCATTACACTAACGTCCAAGGGACGCAATCCATTTATCTACCGTGCAGTAGATTGGAAGCAAGGTCTCATCATTTTACAATTGAAATAGCTAGATGTAACCGTAAGTTCTGTGCAAACAGTTTTGCTTCGCACTTATCCCTTCTGGAACTCACTTCCGGCGTCCCGTTTTCCATTAATCTTTGATCTTCAAAAATTTGAATGCAATTTCAATTATTATCTACTGTCTTCATAATTATTGTTCGTTTATTGTTTCCTCTCCTTAAAAGTGCTTTTTTCTTATATTCTCTAACATTCCTTAACGCCTTGTATCTTTGTGGCTTTATTGCCTTGCTTGGGATTTAATGATAAAAAAAAAAAATAAAATCTTATGTTCAGATTACAACGATCATAAATAGAGGCATATGTATTGTTCGGAAGAAAAGTTCTTAGTGTGAATTTAAGAATCAATATTTAGATATTTATATATAGAATTATTCGAACACATAGACTGCTGGTAAAAATCTTAAGGCCGTTGAAAATAATGTCAGCTATGGCACCAGATCAATAAACGGCACATATCTGTTTTGCTGTTTATACAGCGTTTATTTCATTTGAGGAAATAAAAGAGCATCAAATGTCGAAAATGCTTATTTTTCATTTTCCAGCAATTTCACTTTTGACCTAAAACGATTTAAAATTCATAATCCATATTCAGATCGTATAGAAAAACGCATTGTAATATCACCATTAAGAATATCTATCTATCTATCTATCTATCTATCTATCTATCTATCTATCTATCTATCTATCTATCTATCTATCTATACACACACACACACACACACACACAAGCACGCATATATATATATATATATATATATATATATATATATATATATATATATATATATATATATATATATATATCAGTCGTGTATGAAATGAAATCACATATTCAAACTCACTCTATTGAAAACCGCTATGAACTTTTCTATTAATCCAAAATTTATTGCTTGTTAAAATCATGGGAAAAAGTGTTCCATATCGATGATTAAGGGTTTATAGATATAGACAGTGTGGACATAGGAATGAACACTGCATGGTGACTGTCAGTATTGATTCTTATATCCATACATCTATCTATCTATATATATATATATCCATACATCTATCTATGTATGTATATATATATATATATATATATGTGTGTGTGTGTGTGTGTGTGTGTATGTGTGTGTGCGCGTGTGTGTATGTGAGTGTGTGTACAGGGTATCCCCAAGTGCGAGTGCCATTCGAAGGCGTCTGACACCAGTATTGTTCAACGGCGTTACTATAGTTGTATCTGCGATGACAAAGTCTCTACCTCAACGAGCATTACGAAAATGACAACGAGTATTCGTAGGCATTACAAAATTTTCTAACTCACATTAGGCCAGCAGAAATCGAATGTCCCGTCTCTTTGGCAACCATTATGATGCCTCGTTCGAACCCCGATAATTCGTGTCACCTTGACATCAGCAACCTACACTGGGTTTTACACAAACTCAACTGATGTCAGAGGACATTTGTTATAGTTTACCGCATTTCCATGCTGCCAAGATACAGCTGCGCTAACCACCATCACTTTTACATACAAATAAACCGTAACTTTTGGCACGTCAGTGTATATATCAACTTTCTATAATATAGGCAGAAATGAAAATATAAAATAAACGAAGACCCTGTTAGGATAGAAATAACTGCATAAGCGAATCATTAATTCTAATGGAGGCAAACAGATATTAAAATATTTAGTTTTGTTTATGTAAACATTCTTCACGTGAATTTCTTCTCTCTGGAGGAAGGTGGTTATACGAGCGGGTGCTGAAAAGTTCTAGGCGGCTCTACCCTCTTGACAAAACCGGTATTTCAATGACGAAATGTTAGAACTTGAATTTTGAAAAGTGGAGCGCGCCGAGTAGTTTGTCAGCGCCCCCTTCGTAATTTTCCTTGTGCTAATTATACAGGATGTTCCTTAAATGTGGACACCCTAGGCAAAAATGAATATTTTCAAGAAATTAAATTTTCAACAACATTTTATTGAATTGAATATTCACAGATGAGATGTTCAATATGATTTCCATCATTTGAGATGCAAATGTTGATGACCTTTGCAAGATTCACGTGAACTCGATGCAATAACTCCACATTGCCGTCAATTTTAGTACATCTACTCTTTATGCGTTCAATCAAGTGTGTTGCATTTGTGGTTTTCATTGAGTACACCTTCTCCTTTAGCTTACCCCAGAAAAAGAAATCAATTATTTCGTCTTTTGAGAAATCCATGTTTAATCTGTGCAGGTGAAAATATATAGTTAATGAGATGCCATGTATCTATACTTTAGAGACATCATGTGTGTGTGTGTATTCGGATCTTGCAAAAAAAATTTAACCACTATAATCAAATCATATGTGTAGGTTGGCCTGACACTCATGCTTCATAAAAGGGTCCCCGGTAGGCGCGGCTCAACAGCCCACGGCGATCAACGACGGGAGAGACCACGATATCAAATTCAACAACATTTACTCACTTTCGCTTACTAGACATTAAATTGCGTCACTTAGTGTCCTCCATAGTTTACCTGAACTTTTTAGTTAACCTGTTGAATATTTATGAAGGTCTCTTGAAATCAATTTTTTTTTAAAAACTAACAAATTTTTTACTTTTTGTTAATAAATATTTGTTGCAAAGTAAAATCCTCATATTTGCGTCGCATAACATACGTTTCTTTTTATCTTTATTCACACACACACACACATACACACACACACACACACACACACACACACACACACATATATATATATATATATATATATATATATATATATATGTGATAAACGGGGTAGAAATCTCATTACCTACCGCACGATATGGGAATTCCCTTCTTTCTTTCTTTCTTTTTTCTTTCTTTCTTTTCCTCCATTTTTTCAAGTGAATCCTAAAATCCAAGGTGAAAATGTTTCTGCCGAGATCCATTTTTAAACCAATCTAATCTTGCTACTTTGAAGCGATTAAACCCTTAACGAAAATACTTCAGCTTACAGCCCTCACTTCCGCCTTTGCCCGGTTTCATAAAAACGACAACAAGAGCAAACGGTGCGCCCCGTCTAAATATGGCGTCTCCCTTTTCACTCGCATTGAACGAGGAAGATTTCTTCATCGCATAGAAATTAGAAGTATTTACTCTGTCAACACTGCGTGCGGTCCAGGTACCTTACAGTCGCCTTGATTACACACTGTCGGCCGCATTTAATTGACGGATCAGGAAAGCGGCAGGAAGAGGACAGCTCAAGAGGCCAAGAATTAACGATCGATCAAGTTGATCTATTGAAACCCAAACCTGACTCAGTTGTTCAAGGTTTAGGCTTGGGTTTTGCATGCATATTCGTACCATCAAAGATACTAAAGCGCCTAGACTGACCAATATGTGAAGAGATGCCATGTAGTTTCATTTGAAAATCTGAATTTCCTTTTTTATGGAAAATGTCTTGTATATAATAGACACAAGTTGAGATCAAATAGCAAATTTGTTTTAATTCATTTTATCTTTTACTGGCTGCCGTAAATTCATAACTCTTTCTTTTTTCTTTGTTTGTTTATTTCTTCCTTTTTCTTTCTTTCTCTTTTCTTTCTTTTTTCTTTCTTTTTTTCTTTATTCCTTTTTCTTTCTTTCTTTCTTTCTTACTTTCTTTCCTTTTTTCTTTCTTTCCTTCTTTCTTTCTTCTCTCCTTTTTCTTTTTAATTTAATTTTCTTTTTCTCATAATTCTTTCTTTCTTTTTAATTTTAATTATTTAATTTTTCTCGTATTTTCTTTTTCTTTCTTTCTTTCTTTCTTTCTTTCTATTTCATATTCTTTGTTCTTCGTATCTTGTTTTTTCGCACCCTTCCTTTTCTATGTATTTTTAGTCACCTTTTTTCAAAAAACCGTTGTCTTTCTTCGTTTATATTTTGATTTTTCTAGACTCTTTTTTCTCATCCTCTTCATGTCCTTTTTTCTCTACATTGCCTTTTCTTATAGTTTTAAAATTATTATTCTTCCCGCCTCTTCCTCTTTCTCCACATTCTTCTTATTCATCTTCTTCTTCTTTTTCTTATTCTTATTCCTCTTCTTCTTCTTCTTCTTCTTCTTCTTCTTCTTCTTCTTCTTCTTCTTCTTCTTCTTCTTCTTCATCATCTTCTTCTTCTTCTTCTTCTTCTTCTTCTTCTTCGTCGTCGTCTTCTTCTTCTTTTTCTTCTTTTTCTTATTCTTATTCCTCTTCTTCTTCTTCTTCTTCTTCTTCTTCTTCTTCTTCCTCTTCTTCCTCGTCTTCTTCTCCTTCTTTTTCCTCGTCTTCTTTTTCTTATTCTTATTCCTCTTCTTCTTCTTATTATTATTATTCCTCGTCTTCTTCTTCTTCTTCTTCTTCTTCTTCTTCTTCTTCTTCTTCTTCTTCTTCTTCTTCTTCTTCTTCATCTTCTTTTTCTTCTTCTTCTTCTTCTTCGTCGTCGTCTTCTTCTTCTTTTTCTTCTTTTTCTTATTCTTATTCCTCTTCTTCTTCTTCTTCTTCTTCCTCTTCTTCCTCGTCTTCTTCTCCTTCTTTTTCCTCGTCTTCTTTTTCTTATTCTTATTCCTCTTCTTCTTCTTATTATTATTATTCCTCGTCTTCTTCTTCTTCTTCTTCTTCTTCTTCTTCTTCTTCTTCTTCTTCTTCTTCTTCTTCTTCTTCTTCTTCTTCTTCTACAAGTTTACTTTTGTTTGTATCCGTCATCCATGTTTTTATCGTCTATCATATTGATTTGTCAATCTATCGTTATTCATTTTTAACCTAGCCGCCAGTCTGGTACGGAGTCATCACCAACTAAGTCCCCACCCCCGCTTCCCCAAAACTGCAGAAGTAGGAGTCAGGTTCTTGCGGCCATATTGCAAAAGCTATTCTGTCTGTGATTCCGAATTGATGTTACCTAAAACAAACATTCAAAGATACCGACTGAAGTCATCTTCATTCGTATGGGTCAACGTTTTATTTCATCAATCATAGAGATTCCAATTCTGTTCCCAAAGACCTCCTCACTCCCCACACTCCCCACACGCCTAACACACAAGCATAGACACATACACCCTTGTGCAAATTAATTGAAATACCCGCTTTAGTTTCTTTCTTTCACCATACGGTCAGTTTTAGAGCCACAGCAATGACAGGGTGTAATTCTATTTTTCCTCAGATCAGATCATTTGCAGCGGTGTGCAGTAATATGTATCTATTATCGTGGTGTATGATGAAATTTGTTTGGCCTTAATAAATATTGCATCATCCGTGATTAGATCAGATTTTTTGTCATACAAAGACGTTATTGTCTCGACTGTCAATTAGTTGTCCTACGGCTTTTGTCTACGATGGACGTGACTCTAAGGAAGCCTACGAAAATTGTAACGCTGCACGAACACACTGGCAAGCCTTACCAGTGAGCAAATCAATGTACTATAGACTGACCCGGAAACTCTCCTGATTTAAATCCAATCGAGAATCTGTTGTCAATCTGCAAGGAACGACTTCATGGAATGGACATACGAAGTACTAACATGTTCCCTGGGTCATGTTTCATTGGTAAAATACGAAAAAAATTAAATAATAACAGAATTACTCGTTTTATTTCTATTAATTTGTACAAGGGGGTAGACACACACACACACATACACACACACACACACACACACACACGCGCACACGCACGCACACGCACACACAAACAAACAAACAAGCAAACAAACGGACATACAAATAATGACGCAAATAGACACACACAAATGCAAGCCAAACAATTATAACACAAACAATAAAAATAGGTAGAGACATGCAAAAATACACACAGAAATTCTTTTTCTTATGTGTGCCTTGTCCTTTCCGGACGTGGGCGTTCATGTTCCTCCATAACTTCCAATTAGCTCCTATTAACGTTTTGAATTTTCACTCTGCCCCCACTGCTTGTTCTGCTATCCATTTGCGCAGTCTTGTTAGGCAGGGTGCTCAATTTCCCCCTGTTCCTCCTCCCTTTAATATGTCCTTAGAGTGCCAAATTTCTCGAACTTACTTTCCGCATTATTTGTCCTAGGAATTTCAACTGTGTCTTTCTCATTCTAAGAATAAGCGTCCTTTTTGTCTCCACTTTCTTTAAAGTTTTCCATTACTCATATATACAGACTGTTGTATTCTCAGCATCCTACTGTTGAACAAAATTTCTGTTGCCGCAGACCTCTTTCAATCTGTAGGGAGATTCTTCAGCATTCAATGCCACAGATAAGGACTGATATTACATAACAATTTAGTACTTTGTTCTTTGTTTCTGTTATATACCGTACCTATGAACACTAATGGGTATGTTCCAATCCTGATAAATACGTTGGACGCTATAGTAAGTGGGGGTAATATGCAAGGTAGTCCACTACTAGCAGTGGTTTACCTGTTTCACGCCGCTGGCGAGTATTGTATTTTGTTGATGTTATAAAGATTACCATTTCATTTCCAACCTCCGTTTTGGTTATTCCTCTTTCAATAACTCTTGTTAGGTTACAACAATTTCTAAGGAAATTTATTTGCTGAGGTAAATTTCTGAGTCTTTGGAAGGCGTCTTTCGTAATTAATGTAAATCTTCGGATTTCGGTGCCATATTTGTTAGAACAATTACTAGATACGTAAGTGTTCGTACTTGATTGATTTTGGGTTCTCCAATTCGGAGTTTTAACCGTGTAATGTTCTTCCTGCTGACAATCATACGCTGTGTCTTCTTACACTTTATGTTTTGTCCTTTCTTCCCGGATTTTCTTCAATACCTTCTCTAGGAGTTGTTGTACTTTCCGTTCTGTGTCTTCTATAAATACTGTGTCATCTGCATATCTTATGTTGTTAAGATCGTGGCCGCCAATAATGAATCCTGGCAGAACTTCTAATCCGGGATCGCCTTACTATAAAGGTTGAATAAGTCCGGCGAGAAGACACATCCTTGTCTTACGCCCAATTCTATTTTTATGTACTTACTGAACTCATTTTATATATGTATACAGTCGATTTGTTTCCAGTAGAGGTACTGGATTTTTTTCTATATCATTCCCAGATAAATTAAGTTTTCGAACCTCAGAAAAATAAAATAAAGTATGAACGCACATACAAAAAAGACACATACACACATTCATAAATACAAAGAAATAAAGACAGTCATACGCACACCTATATATATATACATAAATCCTATAAACATACACACATTCAAAGAATAAACATAAACATACACATTCAAAGAAAGAAGAACAAAACTGATGCATAAGCCACGCACACACACACGCATTTACACACGCGCATATATATATATATATATATATATATATATATATATATATATATATATGTATATATATATATATATATATATATATGTGTGTGTGTGTGTGTGTGTGTGTGTGTGTGTGTGTGTGTAATTGATTTGGGGATTTAGGCTAATTTTATAGTAATTCGTCGAGTTTAGAATCCTCAACAGAATGCAGAAAGCACTGGACGGCCGTTTCGTCCTATCTGGAACTAATCAGCAGGGCGCATCCACTACCAATTACTTGTATATCTTGCTAGATCCAGCTAAGCTCGGTGAGAGAGCGGCTAATGGCCAAAATAGTAGTCGTGACTCTTGGGGCACAGATTCCGAGGTTATTCGGGGTCTCTGGATAACTCTGTATACTTGGATGGGTATCGGTGAACGGAACTGAGTGAGTAGAGGCGCTATATTGAGTCTAGTTCATGCCTTCTTCGTCACCGAGTCCCGTAGTACAGTTGGTATGACGTTCGCGTTGTATCGAAGCGATCCGGGTTCTGATGAGTCCCAGATAGGACGAAACGGCCGTCCAGTGCTTTCTGCATTCTGTTGAGGATTCTAAGCTCGACGAATTAGTATAATATATATATATATATATATATATATATATATATATATATATATATATATATATGAAGAAATGTATTCTTAAAGTGTACTATATTTATGGGATAAAGTGCTCAATATCAGAGATAGAGCGAGTGTAAATATAAAAGTGAACATATAAGTCAACACTTAGAGGCGACAGTCTGTTTCATGCTAGATGCAATCGTCAAGCCACGAGTGCTGTTATTTTTCTCGGCTATTTGTATATACGGGTGAGTAGTTCATTGTGGGCAGTCTATTTTGGCGGTTATTTTACCGGAAGTCGTTTAATTGTTTATTTATTTATTTGGGTCAAATTATTTTGCTGGTTTTTATTTATTTTTATTTTTTATCTTATATATTTATTTATTTATTTTTTATTTTGATCGGTGTTTTTATTAAACTGTTTATATAGCTTATTTAATAGTTTTGTTTTTGTTTGGGAAGATAATTAAAGCTATTTGTTCAATTTTGGGGTTGATTGTTGTGGTTTGATTTAACTATTATTTTGGTCGGAACAATTTTTAATTTATTTATTTGGATTGATTATCTTTATTTGTTTTTCTAAACGGCTAGTTTATCGGTATCGGTTGTTTATTTATATATTTGGATGTATTTAGATCAATTTATTTTACTTGTTGTTATTTATTTGTTACACTGTATATTTCTCTTTTTAGTTTTCGATTTTTAAGTAACGCAGTATATTGTTTTTTTTAAATTTTTTATTCATTTTTTATCGTTATATAACAGTTATATCTATTTTTCGTCCGATTTTTTGTTTCTATTTCGTCTATTCTAACAGGTGTGATTTGGTAATTTGTTTGGATTAATTTATTTTGCTTATTTTATTGTCATTTTGTTTGTTTAAGTATTTATTTATTTTTTTCCGTTTTCGATTTTTAAGTTACGTAGTAAAAATTTGTTTCCATGTCTGCATTTTGAGATTAGCTCGGATCTTTTATTTAATAATTTATTTTGGTCTGGGAAGGTAATGATAGCTATTTTTTTCCACCAAGCAAAGTTTGCAAGTTTTTGATTGGTTGTTGTAGGCTGATGATTTTTTCCTTATTTTCCAAGATATTTTTGGTGTGGTGTGCGTTTTGTTTTTTATTTCCCAGATATACTTAGAAAGCATTGTGCTGTTCGCATATTTACTATTTTTTTTCTCTCCTTTTTCTAAATATTGACACGAGCTAGTTAGGTAGGTTACTCGCTGTTTTCGTTTATCACTCTTCTCCTTAATATTTCCCTGTGAGTGTTAAGTTTTCCAAGCCCTCTTCCCTCGTTATATGTCCAAGAAAATTCAGCTCTCTTTATGATTCTGAGCTAAGCGTTGTTTTTGGTTGTCATTTTCTTTAAGACTTCCTCGCTGCATACTCGCTCCGTTCATGAAATTCTCAGTATCCTTCTGTAGAGCTCCATTTCGGCTGCATCCATTTTTCTCTAAATATGAGGCGGGTGTTCGGCATTCATTGCCATATAAGATGGATATCATATAACGATTCAGTATTTGTTTTCTAATGAAATTTTTCTGTTTCTTACTACTTAGCTTTTAGAATGCAATCCTATTGCCTTTTACTGCCTCTGCTAAAGGACTTTAAACGGTATTCAAACGTTCGTAATAGTTTGATATTAACATCTCCAATTTGTAACATCTTGGGCTTTTTCTTTTCATGATGACCATACCTTCTGTCTTTTTGCAGCTGATAGCTAGTCCTTTTTTTTTCTCGTTTTCTTTTACTACCCTGTCGAGGAGAACCTGTAGTTTTCTTTTCGGGTCAGTCATCAATACGAGAAGCGTATTAGTCACGAAAAATCATTTCCACGATGTTTCCTTCTTGATCGATCCAGGAATATAACGTGGCTCGGATTAACCAAAAAAAAAAATATCTGCAAAATATTTCCAAAAGAAACTCTATACATCTTTCATCAATCCATAAAACCGAAGTGTTCTGATCTTGCATCTTTTCAAAGCAAAGGAAAGGATCATTTTATGTTTCATCCCTTATTATTGACATATCAGTGCTTTCCACACACACACGCACATGCTCTTCCTACATTCGAGCATTTAATATATTCCGATGTTTGTATATTGCAAGATACAATGATCTAAATACATGTATTATGCAATCTATATAAAGAAATACCAGATTGTCAGAACTGAATTCATTATCAATAAAGAACATTTGCTTGCAGTTATTTGTAATGACACCAATATGTACTGGGATCAATCTAGATTAGAGGTTCTCAACCATTTTCTTTTTTTTTACTCACGGACCACTTTTAGACATTATATTTTTGTGGACCACATAAGCATCCAAGTATTAGATAGCGGCTCGGATTGAGGAATAGAAAAGCAGAGTTCGAATTCCAGTCGGGTCCATTACACTCACTCACGTGCTAATACCCTTGAGAAAGGTATGAATCGTTCTCTTCTCCCTCAGCTATGGGTAAATAACAGAACAGACTGGATTCTATAACTTTGGGAAGCAACCGATCTAGGAGAATGAAACTGAATTTAAAACCGACCTGGGAGACGGTTGGCATCCGTCAGACTATCTTGCCCTGGAAACGCCACTTCTCTATGTACATATGGTGCCCCTACGACCCTGATGGGTCACGAGATTCGTGATCGCGATAACCCTCCAAAGTAAAAACAAGCTTACTTTATTTTTGATAAGTTTAGGAATTATGTATATGCTTTATTTTAAAGTAAAACCAATTTAAGGAAAATAATCGTGTGTTTAGCAACTAAGTTCTATGGAAAATTTCTGTACACTAGTAATATAACTTTTTTGTGTGTGAACCACAGTAATGCTACATTGACTCCTCCAGGGTCAGTATAGACCCCGGTAGAGAACAAAGATGATAGCAAAATTGGTTATACACACAATATTAGACTATAGACCATAAGAGAAGCCAGATGCATCAGCGGTTTGACCTGGACATTGGCCACCTCAACACCAGGTGCAGATTTCATTTCTCACAGAATGTCAATGGTTGCCCTCGACATGTAAAAAAAAAAACCCAAAAAAGCAGACGTGTAAAAACCGGAAAACTGGAAGATATATAAGCCCCCACCTCAGTTGGCAATGGCAGAGAGGCGTAAAAAGGGGATATTTATTAGGAGAAAAGTCACACACAGTCATTTGCCGATATTAACTGACGAAATACAGAGGTGAATAAACACTAATTCAGTCTAACGTTATTAATAGTCTGTACAGCAATCAGAATATTTGACGTGTTTGGGGGAGGAGGGTCGTATTCAACAAAAAATCGAAAATTGCTTTTTTTCACTGCAAATCATTCATTATAGCATATCCAAGTATTTTACAAAAAATTAGAGTCGATTACACAGTATTTCAAGCTCAATTTAGGTTTATAGTTCGTAACCATGAAATGAGATGAAGTAACATAAACCGTAGATTTGTCTGCGGAATATCATTACATTATTGTTACAAAATTTTGGTGAAATCATTAAGTTTTTTTTTGTTAAAAGCATTTTATTTTTGGTCGTATATTAATTTAAAATATTCCATTTAAAAATGCATTATTTTTTAAATGTTATAAGATCATTCTAAATTTCAGATTTTTCGCTATTGTCCATCAAAATGACTGGAAGAAAGCGATCTAAAATCAACAATGGAAAAGAGAGGTAACAAAGCGTAAACGAAATAGCTCCAGTTTGTTCAACTTAGAAAACTTAGCATTGCAACCAATGTATTCTAAAATGCAGTCAATAACAAAGGAGAAAATAAAGGATTTAACTGAATTGAAGCCAATAAATGCAGCAAGTTATTATAGAAATTTGATTGAAAAACTAGAAATAAATCAAAGCAACGAAAAAAACGACACCAGTTTTGATGAACATAATGGACTACGCAACCAAAA
>OZ038487.1:23598834-23601334 GCA_964036315.1 Acanthosepion esculentum
AAACGTGGGTTTGTAAACAGTGACTATTAAAGCTAATATAGCAAGACTCTTCGGCAGAATTGAGTCACTGTCAGTCACTGTGTGTTTATCTAAATCTAAAAATAAATACGCTAAAATTCACCTTCATCCCTGTCCTATAAAATATTAAAACTGATCCATAAAAAGGGCTCAATGTATTTATGATAACAGAGCATATAAATTACATAGAATAGAAATCAAAATTTACCTCATTCGGATAGCTATTTCAGCCAACAAGAAGACCTATGTTGGCATTGTAAACTCAGAATTTCTAGTATATATATATATATATATATATATATATATATATATATATATATAGGTATCCGTTTATCTCGCGATATAAAGGTAGCACCTTGTTTGAGCAAAATTCTCCACGGTTCAGAGCTGGGCGATGGTATATGGAGGCTATGCACTGTACCGACAAGATACAAAGGAGTATAAGGTATTACATTTGGGGACATTTAGGCTGTAAGAGTGGCCGGGTCTTCACTTCGGATTTTCTGTGTGAATTTAGTACCATAGCCTTTTCCTTGTTTTGAAAGCAACCGCAGGGTAGGGAAGGTTTAAAATCATTATATATATATATATATATATATATATATATATATATAATACCGTTAAATATTCTAAAAAATTCATTAGGTTTAATTAATGTCACCAAAGTCTCAATTCTGCACAAAAATACGCTCACACTAACATGAACATATTTTTGTGCAAAAGTAGACACACGCGAGCTAAAATATTAATATTGCCACAATAGCATATTTAAACAATCAGAAACGTTATCTCAAACGCTTTTCAAGCTTTCAAAAAGCAGACGCCATTTCTGTTGTCTGATACGAATATTTGAAGGCTCACGATTTCCACCCCTAAAAATAGACATTAAAAACTCTGAAATATAAATACTTATTAATCAATAAAACTTATGAGCTTAGTAAATCTAACTTTTAACTTCCTGTGATCCGATTCTTTCTCGTAATAAGCGAAGCGACATTTAACAAGATCAACTTTTCAGTATCAATCGACCAGGGATGTAAATAATGCTGATTATTCGATGTTATTTTTCGCATGCTCAAACTAACTTTGTTATTGAGTTCTAAGTCTCTAGTTTAAAATAATTTTCTGTTTTAAGGTCATTCATACAACACGAATAAGATGCGAGCGATATATCTAAACAAAGAGAATTATAGGAGTAATAAAAATATGGTCAACTGATAGCATTGCAGTAATCACACAAGATATTAACACGGATACATGAAATAACGTAAATACTAAATTTTCGCATAAAGTAGCAAAATATATCTTTTCACTCATACTGACGTAATTCATTTCTTTTGTGTTGTAAAAATAAAAATAAAATGTTTTTCGTTGAACGATGTTTGCGAGGAAATTTGTGACTTGTTTATTTCAGCTTAAAAGAAAAATGATTAAAATTATTCTAATTTGTAGAACTGTGTTTGAAGATTATTTCTTTTCGCTTTTTTTCCTCTGCTAATGTAAACCTGATGATTGTGTTTAACATGAAACTGTCACCCCTGCGTGTTGAATTCAATGTCCACTTATATATATATATATATATATATATATATATATATATATTATGAAATGGACAAAGTCCGACAATTATTTAAAGACATTTTTATGTTTAACATTCTTTTTATAGATACAAGTATTTAAGTAAATGCTCTGTTTTATAATAAACAGTATTAAATAACATTTACCGGCCTGAATGTCCTAGAAATTTTCATAGAAAATATTCGTCCTCCGACAGGATTCGAATCTGTATCCTATATGGAACCGTCATATAGCCTGACGTGCCATTTCATAATGTGTGACGTCATTTCTTTACATTTGATACGCCATGAGCAGTTATGAATGTACGTGAAAGATTCATAGAAGATTGTAGTTTATAAGCAGTAAATTAGACGTTGCCAACCGAACGATCCTCTGTAGCCGAATCGGTTAAAAAGGCACGTCACGGGTACATGTCTAATCATATCAACATAAACATCACTTTAGTCTGATTCAGTTCAAAAATCTCACACAGAAATCTTTTGCTCACTTTCTCATATATATATATATATATATATATATATATATATATATATATATATATATATATATATATATATATATATTAATATATATCGTAGATTAAGCTACGACATATTTCTGAGACATAATAAGAATAAAAATTACATATAAAAAAGAACAAAAATCTCGTGTTATTGTCAAGGAATAATAATAAAATTTTATTAATATTATCTCATGGTGATGATATTGATTTCATAGCAAAATCCGAAGGTAAATTGTAAGAACTATTAGACGCTACTTTTGCGTCGATAACTACATCTCTACCTGCGAATCAATAAATATATAAATGGAAGAGTTAGTCAATACTAAACAAAAAAAATATCTAAAACTTGACGGAGGAATTTACACGATCGCCTGTAACGATTGTCACAAAACTCAAGGAAAC
>OZ038487.1:23606334-23621334 GCA_964036315.1 Acanthosepion esculentum
ATGCCAGCGAATGTTGGAAAATCTCCTCAAAGATATCGGAAAGTCTTGAAGCAACAGAAATCTAGTTCTACAGAAAGCTGCTGATAATATCATGGACCGAACATGAAGACGAGGTTTTGGAGAGAATGGAAGCAAAAAGGGAATTCATATTTAACGTTAGGAAGAGACAGTTGAAATTTCTGTTGCACGTAGTGAGGAAGGAGAGCTTGGAAAAACCGATACTCACAAGGACAAATTGAGTTAAAGAGGGATAACGGAAAGCAGAGGGAAACCTACTTGATTAACTTGAGCAAATAGATGGTTGAACTGGTTTGGGAGAAATAAGTTAGTAAGAGCTACAAAGGACTGAATGATGTGGGGGGCCATGATCGCTTACGTCCTGAAGGGACACAGCACATAAAATAAGAAAGGAGACTGGAATAATCCAGACATTATAAATGGAACAAATTGCCTGCATCTGGAAAGAAAATGAATTGAGTAAGCACGCAAAATAGAAAGAGGTACATAAAAAGCATGTATCTGTCTATATTTCTGAGATGAGGTATTATGTACATTATTTACATTATTCGGACTATTGTCCTCATCTTTGTCGCCATATTTATTACAACATATAGAGAGACAAGGGAGATCACCGCCCTCTGTGGGATCAGGTTGAGAGCATAGACAAAGAACACAATTGGAAAATTCGTAAACTTAAGGAATCAGCACACATGCTAGGCCACAAAAATCTCCTGAGCCGACAGACCATAGACATGAATGCAATATGGGAACCAGTAATAAGGAGAGCCAGAGAAAAGAGATAATAACAAAAAAAAAATACAATATGAGCTTTGGTAAAAACATCATATGATAACACCAAAAATTGCAATATGAGCACTGGCAAAAAACGGTTGCTGAAGACATTAGGTTTATAATACTCAGATATTCATACACAGATGTCCTCATGAACGCAGTGGATAAAAGCGTTAGTTAGATCCACTGACATGACCCAAAGAGTGTGAGTTCAATACCCGGTCAAGGCAGTGGAGTACTTTCAGAGGGAAATTAACAGGAGATAACTGATAACTGACATCCATTAAACATGGCACTTGGAACTAGAACAGTCTACCCCAGTGAGCGAAATAAAGGGCTCAGTTCGACATTCCAACCACCTGAAGAAGGCTGGAGCGTACAACATCCGAAACGTTGTAATGAATATGGCGACAAAGATGAAGACAATAGTCCGAATAATGTAAATAATGTACATAATACCTCATCTCAGAAATATAGATAGCTACTGAAGAAGGCTGGAGCGTACAACGTCCGAAACGTTGTAAAAAATATGGCGACAAAGATGAGGACAATAGTCCGAATAATATAAATAATGTACGTAACAAGGATGTGTTTTCTCATCGGATTTTATTAAAACTGTACAACGAATCAGTCCTAAGAGGACTAGAAGTTCCACCTGGATTTATTATCGGTCGACACAAAATTAACGATATAAGATATGCAGGTGACACCGTATTTATAGCAGACACAGAAAAAAAAAACTGCAGGGAACTCCTACGTAAGTGAGTAAACAAAAAACGAGAAGACATGCCTATCTCTTTAATACTAAAATCTAATGCGTGACTGCTTGCGTGGTAATTCCGTCCAGCTAATAATGATTTAAGTTAATCTGATTCAAGTGAATAAGATTTAAAAATACGAATTGTTTATATATTAAGTATTTTTAATTTAACTGTTATATAGGAATAAAATGACGCTGCCGACACTTGAGTTTGAACATAGATCGCCACTGAGCAAACAGGCGATCCCATTATTAAATAAAGTAGACCACGTGGCCATAGAGGAAACGCATATGTGTGTGGGCGTAGCGTGTGTCTAATTGATCACTATTTCTAGTCTATCGTTATTAGTATTCGGATCGCTATTCTCTATACTATTCATTATACTATTTCTCTATAAGGATTACTATACAGTTGTTACTTTTCGAGCGAGTAGTATCTAGCAAATGCCATTAATGCGAGTGTTATTCGAATGCGTCTGACCGCAGTATTGTTCAACGGCGTTAATATAGTTTTATCTGCGATTACAAAGACTCTACTACAACGAGCATTACGAAAGTGACAACGATTATTCGTTGACATCACAAAAATGGCAACGAGTGTTCGTTGACATCACAAAATTAACTTTCTTCAAACAGACAATTATTTTAATGAAAATATTTTAAAGTTAAAAACAGACACAAAGAGATCCCGATTTGCTGCTTTGTCCTGTTGTTTATTATTTATATTTTAGCTTTCTTCAAACAAGCAAATATTTTAAATATTTAAAAAAATATTTTTTGCATATTTAAGAAATATTTTCAAGTGAATGTGATTTTTAAATATGGTATATTAAAAAATATTTTCAATTTAATCTGATTTAAATTTTAAGTTCAACCCGGAAGTTCTATTCCTGTTAAATGCTGTAAACAATCAGTAAAACGTGAAACATGAACTTGTAAGTCAGACCAATGATGACACCAACGAATTGAAATATTTAAATGAATCATAATAAAATTAAATTTAATTTCAATTAAATGTTGAAATCAACTTCAGTGTTTTATAACCTGTACGTTAGTGACCCAACTGGTCACGGATATTCTAGTCAATTACAAAAAGAAAGAATCTATGGTCGGTCGTAAGCATGAGAAACATTCCAAGATGCGAGCTACGGATTAGAGACAAGTATAGAAGTTTAAATATCTTGGAAGTGTTTAACAGATGCCGGACAATATGACAGGTGCATTGGAATAGCAAAAGTTCCAAAGAAAAGCTAAGCAAAGTATTAAGAAACAGGAAAACATTGCTATACTTTTACGCTATATCGGTCCTCGTATATAGTGGTGAAAGATGTAATACATGTTTAATGTAGTTTGAATGTAGCACTCCGACGTAGGAAGTAATTTGTTCAATGTAACAGCACCAATGTCTCGTAGCAGCTATTCAGGAATTCTTAAGGTCTTCCATATCAGAGGTTGGCATTGGGTATTTGGAAAGAGTAGGAAAACGCAGTTCTACAGGTCTCCTCAGCTGACAGGTTAGCAGTGGATATTGCGAAAAAGAAAACAAAATGGCCGCCTTTATACACATCGGGTCGAATATTTCTAGTCTTCTGATTGGTTAACCTTCTATGGGTGTACTATAAAATGAGTCATATCATTTTGGTTTGCTCACTAGTATATAAGTACACAAAATAACCTAACAAAAGATGGACAATCTCATCACATAGGAAGAAAATACTTGAGGTCACAGAGATATGGTTCTACAGAAGGATGCTGAGTATACCATGGAACGAACACGTGAGCAACAGAGAAGTTTTAGAAACAATGGCAACAAAAAGAACACTTAAGAAGCAGGAGGAGGATTGACGTCACAGGAACACATGTCGCATATTGGCTCAGCGTACCTCCGCGGGTGGGTCGCAAACCTGGACGTGGGAAGCATATAGGCGCTTCAGAATTCTCAAGACCCTCTGTTGAATTCACCCCGTTTTGGATTTATATTCAAAACCCAGACTAAGACAACCCGTCACTGAGAATGCATCCGCCCACGACTAATTCCGGCCAATCATTGACCTTTCTGGCCCTGACCTTCGCATTCTGTGACACATGGACGAGCATGTGATAAACGAGAAAGAGGCTGTTTAAATTTCGGTGATACACGATGCAGAAAGTTAACTTGGAGAATTTGAATTTTAAACGATATACCAAGGGCAAGAAGGGTAGAGAAACGCGGCGTGTAACCTACTTAACGAGTTAGTGTAATTAGTCGGCAGAACAGGGATTGGTGGGATAGCGAAAGTTTCAAACTAGCCTGGCCGCCACCCAAGACTGGAGAGACCAGGATACTCTACTAGGAATTTGAGTGAAAGTGAATGCAGCTGACTAGGCCGAGATTTGAACTCGGCCCGCTGATTTCAATTTCCGCACCGATAACTTCCAAGCTACCTGCACATCGCAATTTTCTCTCAATGTCCCCATTCTAATGATCCCAGTGAGACGATTTTGAGAGAACTTCCGATACAGTTTTAACAAGATATGCAGATGACATCTTATTGGTAGCGGACACAGGAAGTAAACTAAAGGAACACGTAGAAAAATAAATAGACGAAAACGGAAAAAAGAGGCCTAACCATGGATTATGTAAAGACAGGATCTGTTGCCGGTCATCGGCATGAGAAACAGCCTAAGATGTATGAATTGGAAACATATGAACAGATGATATAAATATCTGTGAAGTACTTTAACAGATGATATAAATGTCTGGGAAATGCTTTAACAGATGATATAAATGTCTGGGAAGTGCTTTAACAGATGATATAATTGTCTGGGAAGTGATTTAACAGATGATATAAATATCTGAAAATGCTTTAACAGATGATATAAATATCTGGGAAGTGCTTTAACAGATGATTTAAATATCTGAAAATGCTTTAACAGACGATATAAATATCTGGGAAGTGCTTTAACAGATGATATAAAATATGACAGCGAAATCTGAAATTGGATTAGCAAACGTTGTCTTATGATTAGACGAAGTATTAAGAAACAGAAAAACTCGTTAGAAATAAAGAAAATACTGCTGAAATGTTATATAATATCAATCTTTTTATATAGAAGTGAATACTGGACAATTATTGGACAGATGAAGAGGAGACTCGAGGCAACAGAGATGTGTTTCTACAGGAGGATAATGAGAATAGCATGAATGAAAGATGTAAGCAAAATAGGAAGTTTTAAGGAAAATGAAAAAACTTAAAGACAGTTGGAGTCTCTAGGATACCTAATGAGGAAAAACGGTTTGGAAATGTGACATTCACAGGACACAAGTCAAGAGGGGTGGGGCAGAAGGCAACATTAAGCTATCTAAAGGCATTTCGTAAATGGATGTCAGAACGACGGCTGGGAGGGATGATGAAAATACATGGCCAACAGTTACAAAGGATAGAAAATTGTGAAGAATTATGATTATCTACGTCCTGAAGGGACAGGGGAGAAGAAGTTTAGTTAAATGTTGGTACAAGGTCACAATTGAGGAGCACTGGAGGATCCAACTTCAGAAGTAAGGATATACGAGACGAAACTGATGACAGCTTCTTCATGGCGAAGTTTCGCTGACAATATTTAGATATTTATCATTTCATTAATATTGATACTTACTATTATTGAATTGTCTGGCACAAGGATATAACGAAAAGGGATTCAGTTAATGTTTATTTTTAAATATTGCCACATGAAAAAAGCGGATTTATATCTTAGGGCGGAGCTGAAAACTGATCTCCAAATCTCTTGTTTTTATTTGGGAATTAGTCATAACTCATTGGAAATGATATTGGGACGGTTATCCGTTGGGTTCTCCATGGGGTTTGAATTCGGAATAGTTCTCCAAAACTGGTTGTCGTCCAAGGACAGTCTAACGCACTATTTAAACCAATAACTAGATCTATCTATTCTCATGGCTTAAGGACACATCGCGTTATAACACGGCTTCACGTACGATCCCCGATGCTAAGCAACATCGATGGATGGCCGCTTGGGAATACCCGGTGCTGTTAGCTTAGATATGTAAGCGGTACAAAGGATAATGGCTCGGA
This sequence comes from Acanthosepion esculentum, assembly GCA_964036315.1. Taxonomy (NCBI): domain Eukaryota; kingdom Metazoa; phylum Mollusca; class Cephalopoda; order Sepiida; family Sepiidae; genus Acanthosepion; species Acanthosepion esculentum. The sequence continues at coordinate 23,611,957 of OZ038487.1, forward strand.
TAATCGCGAAAAATACATTGCATTTTGGGCAATGATTTAATCAATAGCAGCCGACAAAATTTCAAACTGACTGATGTGAATTCCAGTCTAACTATTATTCCAGCATTTTCAACCAAAATATCTGAATGTGAAATTGCCTCACCTTGGCTGAAGGGAAACTTCTCTTGACCCGCCTTCGGTGGCGTTGTATAAAGCAGCATAAAAGGAAAGGACAGAAATCTATTCTTATTTATATAATAAGGGAGATTTCAAAGAAAAAAATGTAAAACCAAATCTGAAATAAAGCGAGTGAATGAATGAGATGAATGATGAAGAATAGCAGTTGCTACTGAAAAGAAGCGTGAAATACCGAGAAATTAGTCTGTTTAACGTGCGTAACTCTTCGTGAAGTTTTAGAAAATACCAGTAATTGTCTTCCAATATATTCGATTCATATAGATCGAATTCGTAGATGAGCAAATCACCCAATACGACGAGCCAGTTGTAAAATGTTCTAGGACAGGGGTCGGTAACCTTTTGCTATGTGACGACTTAGGGTTTGAAATTCATTCAATGTGCCAATATAATACGTACTTTTATACAAGTCAGGCTCAATATACCTGTTCTACGATATATTTTATTTAGTAATATATCTTATATATAAAATACAGTGTATGTGTGTGCGCTTGTGCGTGTGTGTGTCCAAGCAACTCCTCCGCTTCCACTGGTTCTATTTCAATGATTCATAGCTCATTCAAAAGCCCTAGAAAAATTAGGTGCAGGGAACGATTTTCATAGAGTTCAGATTCAGGGTTGCAAGGTTATGCGAGGTTAAAAATATATATTTATAGTTTATACTATCCATTATCGTTCGTTGATTTCAAGGTCCAAGGAGAGTACCTATTATTTTCCTTTTGTATCCAAAATTGCAGTGCACGTTTTATTCCTAAAGAGAACTATTTTTTTATATGAAAATCAAAACAATCCTCGAATAAAAGAGCAGTCATCAAGGATAGTTAATTAATTAAATAAACTTTTTAAAAATCAATATGCAAATTAGGTAAACATGAAAAGTGATAGTTCCTAGAAGGAGATAATATAAAATACAGATATTGATCGTTTAGTGCGTAAGTAATTTGTAACACACTATTTATCATCTCTGAGTTGTGTCTCTGTCTTTGGACAGAGTGCGCTCAGGGGCTGTAAAAGGACAGAGGGGGCGACTGACTCTGTAAAAGGACAGAGGGGGCGACTGACTCTGTAAAAGGACAGAGGGGGCGACTGACTCTGTAAAAGGACAGAGGGGGCGACTGACTCTGTAAAAGGACAGAGGGGGCGACTGACTCTGTAAAAGGACAGAGGGGGCGACTGACTCTGTAAAAGGACAGAGGGGGCGACTGACTCTGTAAAAGGACAGAGGGGGCGACTGACTCTGTAAAAGGACAGAGGGGGCGACTGACTCTGTAAAAGGACAGAGGGGGCGACTGACTCTGTAAAAGGACAGAGGGGGCGACTGACTCTGTAAAAGGACAGAGGGGGCGACTGACTCTGTAAAAGGACAGAGGGGCGACCGAGAAAATAATCCTGGGAGGTGCCCAACCCTGGGGAACAGCTGACCGAGTCCGCGCCCTCCCATTGCACAACAAGGAGGAATCGATGTTCGCACTGAGGCCAGCTTGGTTTGTGGGCAATATTTGACCCACTCGGGGCCCTACTTTAAAAAGCTCTTGTGTCACATCTCATTCTCGTGGGGGAATGAGTAAACACCGTGTAAGTTATTTGTAACGCAGTATTTATCATCTCTCAGTTGTTTCTCTGTTCTTGGACAGGTGCTTCTCGGTCAAAGGGCATAGTTTCAACTGATGAAAATTATACTGAGAGGTTCCCAGCCCTGGGGAACAGATGCCCGATGCCGCGCCCTCCCATTACACAAGATGGAGGGATCGATGTTCGAACCGAGGCCAGCGCAACCGACGGTTGCGAGCATATTTTATTCCTACCCCGGGTGTAGGCGCTCGGGCTCCCCTTATTAAACCGACTTTGTGTCACAACCTGACCTCGCGAGGAGTTGAGTAAATACAAAATACTATAAAGTAGAGTTGGAGGCTATTTAACCCTAGAATTTGTGGGAAAATCTAACCTCCAATTTCGCTATTTATACATGTAGAAGATAAAACATATGGCATCCCTAAATATAGTTACTTCGTAAAAATTGTGGTTTGAGGAATCGATATATAAAAATTATTCATATTCGCTCTTTATTATTTTTCGATAAATCCAATGGCTAAGGAGATATTTGGGAATAAAATTGAAAAATCACGGTTTTTAACCATTTTTGTAGGAGAAAAGCGACTGCAGTGGTGAACTTGCGAGTGACTGGCTAATAGTATCTATAGTTTAGTATATATTAAATTTGAATATTTTAAAGTTGATGTCACTTGTGGCTGCGTGCCATTGGAAATTGCTTGGCATGCCACGTGTGGCACGCCTGCCGTAGATTGCCGACCCTCGTTCTAGGACTCTGCGAGATGCAAACGCTTCACCCAGTCCAAACCAGGAGAATAAACTTAATTGTTGTAGAAAAAAAATCAGTCAAACGGTGAATACTTGTGTGCTAACGGACCAAAGGAGAATAAGAGAAAGAAATGTCGAACAATCTGTTTCGTGAGGACGGTGTATACAAGAAGTACAGCCAAATGCGAGATACGAATTGTATTTTGAGTTACCGTCCTTTAAAGGTGGAGTAAGTTAACAGCTCTTAACAGCTGCCGTCTGTCTTACTGAAACATATTCCTTTATTGTCCTTTTCCTCACTTCTCTTCACTAAAGTCTTCTCGTTGTCTTTCACTTCCTGTAAGCCTCTGCGTCTTAGTGGCATTATCCCCTTGCTTGGGATGAACTGATTAAAGGAAAAGTACACGCGCATGTATTATGCACATTAATTGGTTTAGTTTTTTTTGTTTTACAGTGTATCAACCTCAATGGGTTGTTTAATGACGATAAGATTTTTATTGCTGGTAATTTTGTTTTTCAAAAATATATTGCTGGTAATATTTTTTTACAAAAATGTATTGCTGGTAATTTTTTTTTTCCAAAATGTATTGCTGGTAATATTTTTTTTCAAAAATGTATTGCTGGTAATATTTTTTTTTCAAACAATGTATTGATGGTAAAAATTAAAAAAAAAATGTATTGATGGTAATACTTAAAAAAAAAAGTATTGATGGTAATTTTTTTTTCAAAAATAAATTGCTGGTAATATTTAATTTTCAAAAATGTAATGATGGTAATATTTAAAAAAAAATGTATTGCTGGTAATATTTTTTTCTTCAAAAATGTATTGTTGTTAATATTTTTTAAATAATGTATTGTTGGTAATATATTCTTTTCAAAAATGTATTTCTGGTAATAATTTTTCCCAAAAAAGTATGTTTGGTATTAAAACCTGTTTGTCTCCCGGGGTAACTATTTGCCCATAGGTGGGACCCAGACAAGTGCTACCACCCGGGTCAAGGAGTACCTGAGAACATCAGCAATTAAAAGGTGGTTCCACGTTCTTCAAAACTTCCTGATCAAATGCCTTGCTGTCGGATGTAGTTTATCGTCTTACCCAGGGCGCAGATGTAGGTTATCTTCATACCCAGGACGGGCAAACTGTTTAGTGAGGACTGTGTAGACAAAAAGCACAGCCTAGATGCGAGATACGAATTGTAAACGTCAAAATCATGGGAGCACAGAATTTAACTTATATGGGAAGAGTTTTAAAACTTACTTATACTGAAAGTGTTTTAGCAGACAAGGAAAATCTGAAACAGAAATTCAAAAGCACATTGAAGACGTGAAAAATGCTTTCCAAAAGCTAAGCAAAGTAGTAAGAGACAATATAGCGGATATATGAGTTCCACATGACGTCCTGGTTGAACTTTAGTCGGAATAAGTAAGGAGAGTCCATTATGATAGGCGAAAGTTCAGTGTGTGCTCGGCGATGAAGCAGCAGTACTAGTTTGGATTTGGCCCTACTGAATTGTACAAGCCAGTCCTTTCCCCACTGAACCGCCAGGTGATAGGAGAGATTAGGTACTATATTTTGATCATCCAAATTTTTGTCGATCTGTGTTTAAGCTCCTGAGAGCTATGATTGCTCACTTTACACCACTTCTGGTCTGATCCGACTCTTGTAAAGATAGAGTAGACAAGAAGATTCCAGACACTTATTGGAGCGGTAGAATGAAACGACCATTTTTTTAGCATCTTTAGCAATATATCTGATATATGAGTTCCACTTGAGGTCTGGGGTGAGGTTGAATCCCAATAAGTCTTCAAAAGTAAGGAGAGTCCATCATGATAGGTGAAAGTTCCCGGGCGCCTCGGCGATGTAGGAGCAGTACTAGTTTGGCATTGGCCGTACTGAATTTTACAAGCCAGTCCTGTACCCATTGAACCACCTGTTGAGATGAGAGATCAGGTACTAGATCTTGGTCATCCAGATTTTTCGCGATCTGTGTCTAAGCTGTGGAGAGCCATGATTGCTTACCATATACTCCACTTCTGGTCTGATCTGTATCTTGGAAAGTTAGAGTAAAGCAACGGGAAGTCAGATACTTACTGGAATGGTACAATGAACTGACCATTTTTCCAGCATCTTCAGCAATATATCGGAAAGACGCATTCCACTTGAGGTCTGTGGGGAGCTTGAGTCCCAATAAGTGTTCAAAGTAAGGAGAGTCCATTATGATACGGGAAAGTTCAGGGGTTGCTCGACGATGGAGGGGCGTTACTAGTTTGGCTTTGGCCCTACTGAATTTTACAAGCCAGTCCTTTACCCATTGAACCACCAGTTGAGATGAGAGATCAGGTACCAGATCTTGGTGATCCAGATTTTTGGCGATCTGTGTCTAAGCTGTGGAGAGCCATGATTGCTTACCATATACTCCACTTCTGGTCTGATCTTTATCGGGGAAAGAAAGCTTGTTTGCTGATTTTTTTTATGGTTTATCAACCTTTTTCAGGTTATTTAAAGTTAGAAATTATTTCTGATTCTAAGATTTCTTTTGAGGTAATAATGGTTTACTGATAAATGCCATATTAATTAACATAGTTGGAACGCGAAAAAGAGGATTCTTACCTTTCCCGAGGAGATTTGTGCGTAAAAGAATCTAAAGAATATCAAGCTCTGTGTCATTAAATGGCAAAATCTAAATATTTTCTATATAATCTTATTTTATTTTTTTAGAGTTAATAATGGTTTGGTGATATAAGCCTTACTTATTAACCCATGGCTGGGGGGAGAAGAGTTTGATTCATACCTTTTCGAAGAATAGATGCGCGTAATTGAATTTAACGAGCCCAACGGGAAATAGAACGCGTTTCTCCGATTTACAATTCCGAGCTGTTATTACACCACCCGCATATCCACGCTTGAAGTACCTGGTTTTCTTATGCGGACACCCATTTAAGTGTAGACCAGGCTAGACATTGCTTAACTTCGGTGATCGTACCATAACCATTATTTCAACTTGATGTGGCCGCAAAGAAAAAAAGAAAGAAAGACTGAAAGAAAAGGAGAGAGAAAAAGATAGAACGTAAAAGAAAGAAAGAAAAGGGTAAAAAAGAAAAGAAAGAAACGTCATCTGAATGAAGCAAAATGAAATAGAAACCTCACTTGAGCGAGCGGCTGATAGATCAATTAAAGAGAGAGAGGGAGAGAGAGAGGGTAGAGAGAGAGGAGGAGGAGAGAGAGGGAGAGATGGAGAGAGGTGAAAACAAAAAAGAAACAGAAGTGGTGGTTATTACACAACATATATGAAAAGGGAATAGTTTGTGCGCCATCTTGCAGCCTGACGGATCATTGTCGAATATTTGTGAAAATTGTTCGTTCTTATCGTGACTCAGGAGAATTGTCTTCGGCGCGTGTGAGGGCTGACGATCTAGACTATTTTTTTTTAACTGCCTTACCGAATGACGCCGAAAATATTTGACGGTATCAAATTGGCCGTCCTTTCATTTCAACGTCGACAAAGGCGCACACGGAGCGCTTAAAAGAAACAAGAAAACTTTCCCCTACACACAAGGGATTAGCTTGTATTCCACGGACAACATTCGCTCTCCCCAAAACAGTACCTAACTCCTTCTGTCATGCTGTCTTTACAAGAGCAAGATCAAACCGAAAATGGAGCATTGTTGTTAAATCACTTTCCGGCGGCGGCAGTGTTTGCTCGACCTTCTGGGTGGTGAATTGTTTTCCAATCTGCGGCCCAGTTTAACACAGATAAAAAGTTACTGGACTCTATTATATCGCTAGTTCTATGGCTGATGCTTGAGCTACAGGGTGGTCTGAAAGTCTTGTCACCCCTACATATACTGTACTTCAGATGGCGGACACGAAAATGATGGTGTTCATATAAACCTTCTCGATGTGTGTCAGCGTCAATGAAAGTAAATAAACTGAACCCAGTACAGTTTGTGTTACTGTATGACAACATTGTCTATTGTTTCGTTTACTTTTTGGTAGGTGATGACGACTGTCAGACTACCGTGTATATTTCTTGATTCCACCGGCTCAGACCTTCACAACTAGGACCCACACTGCTACGTACACTGAATTGAATCATCCCTTCGTATTCCGTTGGTGAAAAGAGGTTCCGCTCAAACAGCTTCTTCCGAAGAACTGCTGCATTGGGGGGAACGGACTCCCGAGAGGCTTCTTTCCCGATCACTATAATCTTAATCTCTTCAAACCTAGAATCAAACACTATCCTCATAATATACAACCCTTGCTTCCCGCCACTGCACACTCTAGCAACAAAGTAATTTAGTAACCTTCTACTTTGAGCGGCTCTTGCGGCTTATTTTAGGGAACAATACTAAAACGAAAAGGAAAGACAAACACATAAAAGCGTGAGACAAAAGCAGAAAAGAAGAACGCTTTCTATGTTTAGTTCTCTATGTTCATGGAAATAATGATGTGAGTTCGACCCTAAATAGATTATCCATAGCTATGCCGATACGCCAAAGGTAATCTCAGGTATATCTTTATGCATTAATAAAACGTGATGGTTAACAAGCTCGTCTTTCAAACCATACACTAACGTTCGAATCGGTGCACACTAACACTTGTGAGATACACACACACACACACACACACACACACACACACACACACACACACACACACAATGATTAGAACTCCACGCCCCTAATATTACAGCTTTCATGTTTGTGCTTCGTGAAATGCATCTGTTCGTATTTCGTGAAATGCATCTGTTCGTGTTTCGAGAAATGCATCTGTTCGTCTTTCGTGAAATGCATCTCTTCGTGTTTCGTGAAATGCATCTCTTCGTGTTTCGTGAAATGCATCTGTTCGTCTTTCGTGAAATGCATCTCTTCGTGTTTCGTGAAATGCATATTTTCGCGCTTCGTGAAATGCATCTGTTCGATATCTGGCATACATTGACAGTGATGTTTTCAGCCGAGGATCATTAGGGGTTTCGGGTATTATAACATTATACTTGCCTCTCCACCGCGAGACATCCAATACTGATCGGATATCGACTTGTGCACCAGCCGTCAGCTACAACTGTTCTCATAAAACTCGTACCTGGCCGGGGTGTGGGGAGAAGAGGTGGATTCATGCCTTTCTCAAGGTTATTCAAGGTTTTCGCGTAAATCAATATAACGAACCAGATCGGGGTTGAAACACGGCTCCCCGATTTAAAATTACGAGCCATTATCCATCACACCTCCTGCAAATCCATGCTAACAGCACCTGGTATTCTAAAGCCGTCACCCATCTATGTACTTACCTGGCTTAACGCTGCTTAACTTCATCTCTCTCTCTCTCTCTCTCTCTCTATATATATATATATATTACAATATAGGAACCAGTAATAAGGCGGGTCAGAGAAAAGCAATAATAATAACAACGAAAATTGCAATATGAGCTCTGATAACAAACGGTTGTTGAAGACATTAAATTTATAAGTTCCGGAAATTCATACACAGATGTCCTTAAGGTCACATGGCACAATGGATAAAGGCGTGGGTTAGATCCAGTGACAGGACACAAAGAGTTGGAGAGGTGACTTAACAGGAGATAATTGATAACTGACATGGCACGTGGAACTAGAACAGTCTACCCCAGCGAACGAAATAAAGGATTCAGTTCGACATTGCAACCAACTGAAGAAGGCCGGAGCCTACAACGGCTGAAACGTTGTGATAAATATGGCAACATTGATGAGGACAATAGTCCGAATAATGTAAATAGTGTAGCATATATATATATATATATATATATATATATATATATATATATATATATATATATTGATGCATGTTTCATTAAATAGTATAGAAATGTTTTGTCGATTTATTTTATGTATATTCTCTTTATATCGTCTGATAAGCTTAATAACATTATCATTATCATTAGAAGAAAGAAAATCACAATATTGATACATATTTTTATATCCTAAGTTTTCGGCTTATATAAGCCTTTATCAAAGATGCCAATTACATTACAATATATTAAACAATACACGAGCAAAACAATCTGTTTTTGTTTACATGGAATATTTCCAAGCAACGGCAATCTCGTGCATACGAGACACTGGAAGCGGAAATCGCTCCGCAGCTCATGACTCTCGTATGCATTATTTTGTCTTTGCTTGGAAATCCTCTATGTAAACATTTTCTTCCTGGAGCGATCGCCAGATATCTTTGACCTTTGTGAAACCAACTTAAATTCATCCATTGCGACCAATGAATTCTTGGTTCCAGGATATATTCCACTTTGCCAAAAAGATTCCAGCATTCTACATGTATGGCCTTAGTGTCTACATCCGGGATAATCCTTTTTCGCAATACTGTCCTTTTGATAACTCGGACCACTCTGAGAGGACCCTCTCGGCATTTCATCATCGTGGCTGTTATATAAGAATAAAGTGTCGCTGCCGACACTTGGGTTTGAACACAGATCACTAGAGAACAAACACAGGTGACCCCATTTTGAATAAGTCGATCATATGATGGCAAGTGAAATATCTATATATAGGAATTAGCGTGTTATCTAATTGATCACTATTTCTAGTCTATCCTCTATTACTATACGGATCGCCATTCTCTATACTATTCACTATAATATTTCTCTGTTCTGATCACTACATAGATTACTATTCGGTTGTTACTATTCGGACGAGTATTATCGAGCAAGTACTATTAGTGCGTGTGCTATTCGAAGGCGTCTGACACAAATGTTGTTACTATAGTTGTATCTGCGATTACAAAGTCTCTACTACAACGAGCATTACGAAAATGACAAAGAGTATTCGTTGACATTACAAAAGTGACAACGACTGTTCGTTGGCATAACAAAAATGGCTGATGCTATCCACCAGGAAA
>OZ038487.1:23626334-23658834 GCA_964036315.1 Acanthosepion esculentum
AGTCCCCTTCTGAATGTGCATACTTTATCCTCCGTCGTTTCCATTGATTGAACTATTTCTGGAACTCGTTTTTTTTTGTTTGCTTTCAAGCAGGATTTCTGAAGACGAAAAAGTCACAAGAGGCGAGATTCAAGGAATATGGCAGTTGTTTGAGCTAGGAAAGGTTTTTGTTGGCCACAAACTGCTGCACAAGCCATGGTCACTGATGAAAGCTTTGTGTTGTGGTGAAACGACCACACTCTACACCCTTTGCTTCCAAGAACTGCTATAGACAAGGGAAGGGAGAGTAAACGCTATAGTCTAGTGTGTATAGTGAGTTCACGATCTATATGTCCCAACACGCTTCACTCTGTGTACTTTAGCTCCGTTACAATAGAAACAGACTTCGTATAGGAAAATTAAAATTGCACATGGACTTTATAAACGTCCTGCATTGTATACCATCCATGGGTTATAACACAGACTTATACTATGACATGTGCAAAATCGTACAGATGGTGAATACCATTCTGAAATATACGAGGATAAATTCAAAAGTAAAGTCAATTTCTGTACAACAGCTTTTTCCCACTGTTGAATAACAAATGCATCAATCACTATTCGATATAGTCACCCTGCATGGCGATGCACTTCTTGCATCATTCAATAAGTTTCTTCATCCCTTCTGGAAAAGCGAAGCTGAATTGTTTGGGCCCCCAACGCGCAGAGATATTACGGTGCCCCAAGTCATCACGCACATCGGCTTGTACAGATGCCGTAACTAATAGGCACAATTGCCTCCACTTGTGCAATCGTGATACCACGGCCTTCCGACGTGGATATGTCTTTACCAGCGCCATGTTGATAGGCGACCAGATTCGGTTTCGTCCGTTACGCGTCTTATTCCCGCTTTAAAGCGTTCTTTCCACTCATACTCCTGTCGTTGATCCATGATGCATGCTGCATACTGCGCCAACATCCAGCAATGGATTTCTGCAGGCTTGTATCTCTCTCTCTGTCCACAGAAAGCGCACTATGGTGCGTTGACCCTCGATGCTGCAGACGCTGAGTAGAGCGTCCTTACGTCTAGCCTCGTTGCTCCCCGATTCTCGACTTAACGACTCATGTGTACGGGTCGTGTCGCTGCTGCAGACGCTAGGTAGAGCGTGCTTACATCTAGCCTCGTTGCTCCCTGACTCTCGACTTAACGACTCATCTGTACGCGTTTTGTCGCGCTTCTTGCACATGTTGACGTAGAACACCATAAATTATAGGCGGGCTAACTGAATGAAACAAGCGTCGTCTCATCATATTGCGTATGTGTTCAATGGGGAACATGTTTAACGTCTGTACTGGCCGCGGAGTTGAAGAACATCACGCAGAGAACATTTAGCTCACCTAACTAAAGAACGTAGTTTACTTTCTGTTTTAGCGTTCGAGTTGTGCGGAAAACATATCGCCTTCATGTCGCAGGAACGGTAGTGAACGAGGGTTTTAACATGGCAGATCACACCATCATGTCTGTTGTAGGGGCCTGTATGCTATGCGCGAATACGCTCTGTAAGAGGTCGCTCCTCAGGTCTGAGTTACACGCGCGATCAGCCATCGATTACACGAAGACAAAACCTACTCAAATCCCTGAACACAACAGAATGATATTCGATTCTTTATATTACTTTCGCTTAACATCCCTGGAGACCACAAGCGGACACTTTTTTTTAGCAGTTTTTGGAACATTTCCCAAGTATGTCCTATAGATACTCTGAAAGTAGATAAATCAGAAGTTCAGGGCTGCTATAACTTTGTCCCTATCACGAGTATTTATCATCGTTTGAATTTAATCGAGACTCGCACATGTTTAATCATTTAATTTTTAGAAGATAGATTCTGGAGATTTGCTTTTCTTGTCTCTATTTGAACAATAAAAATCTGAGGTCTTGATGCCAATCTGGTAGTAAATTAATAAAGCCTGGGCACCATATAGCAAAGTTCATCAGAACAATTAGCATGAAAGTATTGATAGAAGAGTGACAGCAATGGTACCATGCGGTGGTAGAAATGTAACTAAAGTTGGGATGCCAGGTTAGCACCAATAATATTACAGATTCTTGCTTGGATTTTAATAAGAATCTCTAAATATATAACAGAAGTACCTTTTTCTGCTTCTTTTCCTTCTTCTTTTTCTTCTTCTTCTTCTTTATTATTATCAATGTTTTTATTATCAACACCCTCTAGAAATGACGTTCGTATTTAACCAATTTTGCAATTGCATTATATATATATATATATATATATATATATAACCAATTTTGTAATTGCACCGAATATATATATATATATATATATATATATATATATATATATATACATATTGAGAGAGAGAGAGAGATAGAGAGAGAGAGCATATGGATAGGAATCCGACAAAATGATAGGGTAAAGAACAAGTAGAAAATAGATCTCAAAGTAAAGCTTCGTCAAAGATCAAGATAAAAATATATACGTAGATCAATATATATATATATATATATATATATGTAGATCAAAAGATATATATATATATATATATATATGTGTGTATATATATATATATCAATCTATATATATATATATATATATATCAATCTATATATATATATATATCAATCTATATATATATATATATATATATCAATCTATATATATATATATATCAATCTATATATATATATATATATATGTAGATCAATATATATATATATATATATATATATTATACTAATAGTAATACAACGAATGCGAAAAATCTGTGCTGCAGTAATCAATGCTAAATGTATTTTTGACGAGAGCGAAATTTAGTCATGAAATGTTTTTCTTCTTTTTGTCATAATAAAACTTTTAATAAAAAAAAATAAATCATGTCTCACTCTTTTTTAACCATGTATAATAATGTTCTCGTATTTAAAAGTACAAAACAGCTACGGTTTTGCCATCTATAAATACCTATAGGAGTCACGGTGGAGTTATAGATAGCTGCTCGGATTGAGGAATCGGTAGAGCCGAGTTCGAATTCCTGTCGAATCCGTTACATTCACTTACGTACTGATACCCTTGGGGGAGGTATGAATCCTTTTCTTCTCCCCCCGGCTATGGGTAAACAGCAGGACGGGTTCTATAGCCTTGGATGGCAACTGGTCTACCGCAGAAAGAAATGGCAACCTACTGCGGGGTGGGTGGGTCTGCCTCGTCAGTCATGTATCGAAAGATACATGATCGCCTAAGCGTGTATCACGCATGGCACATAACTGACTGAATAATTTTCTCTTATTTAAAGTACAAAACAACTACCTTTTTGTCCATTTAAAAAAATACTAGTGGTTCCTCAAATTTTTTAACTGTAGGACATATCAATTGAATTTTGGAGACCTGCAACACGATTTCGTCAAAGTAACTTAATTTGATGCTGCATTTTGCCTGCTTTTTTGTCTTTGAAACCCCGACTTCGAATAATACTAAAAGAAAAAAAAATGCAATGAAACAACAAAAATTGCAATATGAGCTCTGGTAAAAACATGCAATGATAAGAGCAAAAATTGCAATATGAGCACTGATAAAAAAAGTTGCTGAAGACATTAGGTTTATAATACCCAGATATATTCATACACAGATGTCCTCAATGGCACATGGCACAGTGGATAAAGGCGTTAGATCCAGTGACAGGACCCAAAGAGTGTGAGTTTAATACCCGGTTAAGGCAGTGGAGAACTTGGAGAGGGCGATAGCTGATATCCATTAAACATAGCACGTGGAACTAGAACAGTCTACCCCAGTGAGCGAAATAAAGGGTTCAGTTCGACATTCCAAACGTTGTGATAAATATGGCGACAAAGATGAGGACAATAGTCCGAATAATGTAAATAGTGTACATAATACCTCATCTCAGAAATATAGACAGACACTAAAAGAAAAAGCTCGTGTCAAAAATCTTTCTAAACGTTTACCCAATACGAAGTCCAGGAGCGAGTCGAGGAACGAATGTCACTAAATGAGGCTCTGATGTACGGGCGTAGAGGTTGGGAGGGTGCAAGTAAATGGAGATTAAGAAGATAACGGTTGACTCGGTTCTTGAAGAGGTTAAGATTGCAGTGTTCAGGAAGCATCCTCTCGGAAATCTGTCCCATAAACTCGCGGCTCTTGAGTGGGGCTCTCCGAATGGGAGCTGCCTTCTTATCAACGGAATACGAAGGGAGTGAGGATGATTCCTTTTTGTGTATATAACATGGCGGATCTTAGCTGTAAAGGTCTGAACCGATGGAACTAGTAAACGTAGCTGGTTGAACATTCACTATGGAAATAGCGATAGTTTGGTGCGACAATAAAAGAACAAGAATTAAGAAGACAGAAGTTAACGATTGACATCGCATTGATATTTTTGAAGATCAAAGTTGATTGGCAAGCAAGATGCCGGAATTGAGTTCCACAAGCAAGTAGTACAAGAGAAGAAACTTTAGGCATAGAACTTACGGTTACATATAGCCATTTCAACTGTAAAATGATGAGACCTTGCCGCCAATCTAGTACTGCGGATAAATTTATAAAGTCTAGTTGCCATAAAGGAAATTACATTGAAACAATTACCATGAAAGTATTTATAGAAAATGTCCAGGGAAGAAACGTTACGGCAGAGGGGAAGAAACTGAAGCTGAGATGCCAGCGCAGAACCAATATCATTGCAGATATTTCTTTAGATTTAATCAAGAACCTCTAAATATATAGCAGGCGCATCAGACCATATGTGGCAGCAATATTCAAAGCAAGGAGGAATGGTAGACTTATAAATATGTAAGATAGATTCTGGCGTGAAAAAATGTCTAGCTCGACATAGTGAACCAACTTTCTTAGCTGCGTAGCCACCTATGATTGACTTAACATGCATTATGTTGAGGCAATTGTAGTTGGCTGTGTCCTTCTCTTGACAGGGAAATGCCCAGAGCTATATCAGTTGTGCACGCAAACTTGGTTATTCAATCTGAACACATCCAATGCTATACATTGAAAGTGGAATTACTCGAGGTCGAATGTAGCATGATTCAATTTCTGAAACTGTGGACATGTCTTGCATCATTCGATCTCCAGTGCCACGGGTATACCTGATGGATGGAATTACCAGTCACCGCGGATTGTTCCTTAATGAGCGTGACCAAAGGCGACTGGTTAAATCTCACCATGGTAACCCTGAAGTGACGCTGACGCAAAATAACATCTGTGTCCAGGGCAGGAATTATCAGGTGTATATCTGTAATTTAATTCAGCGTTCTCTAGGTTTGATGGCATATGGCAGCAGAAGCTCCATCTGGGTGCAACTGTTAACAACATGAAAAATGAAACAGCACCTCACCTTACCTAGTATCCGACGTCACGAATTGAACGCTGACGGACTGTAAAACTGCCAGGTGGTCAAATGTTTCGGTGGATAGGAATATTCGGTTTAGGCGATGGATAATGAGAAGATGGGGTTTTGGTTCACCAAAATAATATGCAGGCCTGTGGTTATTTAATGGTGTGGAATGAAGTTGTTCCGCTGATTCGACCTCATTTCTTGATGGCAGATATGTTGCACTGTTACAATTTACACTCTTTCTTGGATCTAACGCATGCCAACAAATATGGGTTCTTCTAGCACTGTCATCTTGTCCAAATTTCCCAGAATTGGTTTGACAAGCTTTCTGAAACGTCCGACGAAACGTGTCTTTCGACATTCCGTCGACCCAGCATTTATGGGACGGGATAGAGAAGATGATTCGTTGCTAAGATCCTCTACACCTAGAGTAAGAGTTATTCAGAGAGGACGGTTTAACATCTGTCCAACGGACTGTACTTCGTCTAGCTAGAAGGATTACAAATGATACAAGGTACCAACCCATGACTTTTGGCACGTCAGTGTCTTTGTACGTAGTGAGATATCACCTTGATATAGATATCATGAAACCTTCATATCTCAGTACACGCACATACGCACACACACATATACATACATATATATACACATACATGTATATAGGCATATATACGCACATAAATACACACACACACACACACACACACACACACACACACACACACACACACACATATATATATATATATATATATATATATATATATATATATATATATTTATCCAAGTATAGGATTGGTGTATACGGAATAAATTCCAATAACCAACAAATACTACTCTTAAAAGAGTGCTCAATACAGAGTAGAGCAAATATAATGTTTTTGTATCCTCATATACTTGTATTTTGATTGGTCATTCCAGCTTATGTAACAGCGTTTCCCCTTAGCGAGGGGTGTTTGATTGATTTGAACCTTTTAAAACCCTTTATTCTGCATTCAACACCATCACTTGATAAGACACCAGATGGGTTGAAACAAAATGGCTATTTTTGTAGTGATTTTATAACATATTTATGTTTTAATTTTCGAATAAATAATTATATATATATATATATATATATATATATATATATGTATATGTATATATATATATATGTATATATGTATATATGTATGTGTGTGTGTGTGTGTGTATTGCGTTTACATTGGCAGCGTATTTTCATTAAGGCATTTACAACAGCATACCTGTCCACACACGCAATTTAGGAAAATTAATGTTCTAAATACATCTATACTTTTTCATGAAAATAATAAACATAAACTAAAAATTCTTGAAGATATCCCCATTGAAAAGTTGATACCAAACCTTAATAAAATTAATTATGAATACTGTACATATGTTTTTAAAATGTTTACAGTAGATAGGTTTGAACTAATAGTTTTAAAGAGTTTTTTACATTTTGACATTTCTATAACTTAGTTACCTCCCTTGACGTTTATATCATAAAATTGTTCATTATACATGACCTTAGCGTTTTTCACTTCACAATAAAAAAAATTAATTTTAAAATGAACACAACAATTTTACCTTAGAAAAATTATTATCACAGCGATTATTTGACTTAGAAAATGAGACACTCATTAGAAAACTGTAAATGTGTATTGATAGATTCTGATTTCATTTCCACATACACACGCAGAAAAAAAGAAAAATTAAATACATATAAACTAGGGTTAAATAAAGACTTGGGTATTTTAAATCTTTATAAATATTTCAATAGTTAAACAAAAATTTTTGTTAGATATAGTTAAAAAATGTTTTAAACAACATCTAAAATATTACTACAGTTAGATTTACGTTAGAAATATTCAAACACAGTTGCATTCCATATCACGTGACGTCCGCGTCTCGCGACGGACGCTACTTAATGTAAACAAACTTCTGAAAACAGCCATTTCTGAAGAAAGATCGGGCCGATCTGAAATATCAAATATATATATATATATAAATATAAATAAATACTTTCACAAAAAAAACACATTTTTTTTTTAATTTGCAATTTTTCAGTTGTTTTTTCTATATATATATATATATATATATATATATATATATATATATGCACGGGCAGAGATGCAGCAACACACATATATATATATATATAGAGATATATACATATGTGTGTTTATGCGTGTGTGTGTGTGTGTATGTTCCTGTTGTATGTTTGTTTGCCGGAAATATAGCATGCGGGGATCTTGGCAGAAGTGGCTGACCATGTTGAGGATTGTGAATTTGATTAAAAACCTGATGTCCGAGACTTGAGCTCTATTTCCTCACTCGAGCGCCCATTACTTGTCTCTGAGTTATTTTGTTTTCTCTTTATTTGATTTTTATTCTGTTTTGTTTGGAGAACAGTAAAGATGGCGGCCAAATTACATTCTCTGCATGTGGGCAGCCGGTCAGTTGGCAGGCGTTAAGAGGCGGCGACGGTCGTGTCTGGCGTTGATTTAGGGAAATCCTTCCGAAGGGAAGCCGCAGACGGCATTATCCGATGAGACGTCTGTGTTTTTATTGCAAATGCAGCAGTAAGAACCCCTTAAAATAATTAATTAAAACTTAGGGAGATAAACTCAAAACAATCCACAAGGAATCAGTTTAAACATCAGGAGATAAGGGCAGTCTGGGTTAGCTGCAATCAACTGTAAATAGATAGATAGATAGATAGATAGATAGATAGATAGATAGATAGATATCAAAGGAAAATATACTTAATAATACATGTCACAAATATAAATAGATAAATGTATAGATGTCAGCGGGACTGGATGAATAGATCAATAGGTAAGTAGAAAATTTCTGTCTATATTTCTGAGATGAGGTATTATAACTATTTACATTGTTCGAACTGATGTCCTCGTTTTTATTGCCATATTCACGACGTTTCGGCCGTTGTACGCTGGGTCCTTCTTCATGGGGTTGGAATCTTGATTCCTTAAGTTTTCGTATTTTTCGGTGATGTTCTCTGTCTGCTATTTTAACCTCATCTCCCTTTAACCTCCATATGTAATAGAAAAAACAGGCATAGCTGAAAGACATATGAGGGAAAAGAAGGGAATGAAAATTACATATAAAGATTCAGCGAATATATTTAATAACCGGTAATATATATTTGTTTTTAATCATTTCATCCCAAACAAGGCAATAAAGCCACTAAGCCCCAAGCAGTTCCTGTGTGTCAGAAGAACAAGAGAAAAAGAACAACATTGTTAAGGAGAGAGAACAATGATAGAATAGGAATTAAGAAGATAAAAGCTAAAATCTTTTGAAATCAAAGTTGACTGATATAGGGGTCAATGCTGCTGGGTAAACAGAATTTTTTGATAGGGAACGTGAGCCAAGACCTACCAACTAGACTCTGCGCCGTCTCAAGAAACGATGTGTTACAAATTCCAAGATCACGTCACCCCAATGATATGGCCTCCTAAGGCCTGAATGCATAGGACTACTACGTATGGAGCGAAGTCGAAAAGGAAGTCATTCAACTTCCACGTGACCGTCTACAATTTCTGAAGTCCACCATAACTAGCACAATTTCCAAAATAGATATAGAAAAAACACATGATTCGAGCATGTCATCATTTCAGACCTTGTATTGAAGCAGGCATCAATTATCTGGTGGTTGTTTTGTCGATTTTTTTTAGCGGCGCATCAACACCTCTATGGGCTACATAATGCCCTAAATCTAAATATTTTGAACGCAACTGCGTGCCTTCAACTACAGATAAAATGCATTGTTGGTCATTTTACTATAAACAGGTGTTGTTGCCAACTATATAAATATCTATTGCTGGTATTTTTACAATGAAAATGTATTTTTGAACTTTCATACTGCTATTCTGGGGAAGTTCCTTATTTGTCTATGGCTGAGACTTTAACAGCTGCTACTAACCTCGGGTCAGCGTGGACCTGGGAACGACAGGAATTAAGAGGTGGTTCCACACTCCTCAAAGCATCAAATATACTGATCAAAGACCTTTCTGCCGGATGTAGTCTGTCGTCATACCCAGGACTAGCATCAATGCTAACGGCGGATTCATTAAGTACAGGTTGTGATAGGTGAATTGTCGCCATTTTATATAATTAATTCCGCGCATGCGCGTTGGTTGATTTTGATTTTGTCGGCTGCACTGTATAGTAGGGTCAGTTAGGCATCGTTTGTGAGAAAAAGAGCAATATGACGCAATTCACTCCGCCATAAATTTGGAAACGGCATTCGCGCCGGAAGCTCCAATATGAACATTTCAGAGTGTTTTGGTGTCAACCTGAGGACACTGCAGAGGATTTGGAAAGATTTGGATGAGTCTAATCGTGATTATGAAGGTGTTTGGAGTGATAGCGACGTTATACCTCCATTCATCTTCCCACCGGGGCTCAAACTCAACACGGGGTCTTACATCAATTGTTGTGAGGAGCTAAGTGCTGCCACGGGTCAAGAGGGTGTCTGATGGAAGACTACATGTCTGACAACAGACAACAGGACTCTGTACCATGCTCACAAGCAGGAGAACCCAGTGATTGCTGTCAGACAATATTTGCGACCACATCACATCTGGCCACCTAACTCTGCAGACTTGCAACCCCCTTGATTATGTGTTTATTACAGTTGAGCGAGAGACCAGTAAAACTTTGTAGCACCAAAAATGAACAGAAGGCAAGGATTATGGCAGCATTCACCAACTTTAAGAAGGAGACTTTCCAGAAATGACGCAGGAGATTCCGAAGTTTTATGGAGGCTGCGGTTGAAGCGAATGGCGATTTTATTGAATAAATTTACACTTTAGTATTTCAAGATATGTTTGTGTAATTTTGGGTAAATATATCGGTTAAAATGAGGTGCAAGTGTTATTTTCATTTTTTCTTTTACGTCATTTAGATGACAATTTATCCATCGCAACCTATAGATGCTTCAAGAAGAGGCTGATGGTTAGTCACGTTATAATTTGCTCAAATAAAGTTTTTCTGTCATAACTGTTGCTTCTTTTAGTACATTCACGCAAATGTCCTCAAACAACTGAATAACCCTGTACTTAAGACTTCAGAAATTGGCAGTGAAGACTAAGATCAGTGTATTTCAACAAGGGTTATAACTGTCGTTCCAAACGCGGGGCAGACTCCCCAACAAGGAACAATTTTATTTTAAGTGTGTGTGTGTGTGTGGGGGGGGTCAATTCGGGAATGAGTTATTGACAGTAAATTTTTTTCTAGTGAGTCTGTGTGAGTATGAATGTGTGTACGAATTAATACATACGGTGCATATACACTATGTATACATAAAAATATTTGTGCGTATGTATGCAGATGTGTCATTACGCACGTACGGTATATTAGAAACACACACACACACACACATATAGTGCGGATCTTATTGGAAGGAGTTACTATTTGTACCGGGGTCTATGAAGTCTCGAATATAACGAGCATTTTTGGAAGTGAAAACGAGTTTTCGTTTGGCATAACAAAAGTGACAAGCGAAGCCGTCCAACATCACAAAAGTGGCGACGAGGATTCGCAAGGAATTTCAAAAAGAACTATGTTTAATTCCCTTCGATAAGAGACGGATAAACCAGCATTGTTCCAACAGAACTATGCTTAACGAATATCAATAATAGATATGACATCTGATTATTTGTAGACCAGACTACAACAGAAGTATGGCGAATATCAAGGATATTAAGGATATCTGTCTTTGTTCCAGACCCGAATAGTCTTAAAGAATGTAATGAAGATATAGGGATGCTGGATTATTTGAACTTGGTCAGATCATTTTACGGTTAAGGAATCTCAATAAATGTTCAGGAGTTTAACCCTTTTCCTAACGAGAGAGTTTAAGGAACATCAGTTAATCCAGATCAGTCTAAGCACAATGCAGGTCAATAACAGCGGGGAGTTTAGAAGAAGAGGGAGTCCATAACAAAGAGGGAAAGACAGAGAAAGAGAGAAATAGAATTATAAGATATTGAGAGTGAGAAAGAAAGAGAATTTCACAGAGAAAAGAGAGATAGAAAAGGACAGGGCGGAAACAGAGCAAGAGAGTGTGAGAAAGAAAGAGAGTGAGAAAAAAAAAGAGAGATAGAAAAGGAAAGAAAAATATAAAGGGAAAAGGGAGAGAGAGAGAAGAGAGAGAAACAGAGAGCGGAGAAAGACAGAGAAACGGGTGAGGAAATAAGACTAGAAAGATAAAGAAGGAGAGAGATAAATGAAAGTGAGATGAGAGAAAGAGGAAGAGAAAAGGAGAAGGAGATTAAGGGAATCAGAAAGAGAAAAGTGAAGAGAGAGAGAGAAATGAAAGCGAGAGCCGAGAGAAGAAGAGAGAGAAAGAGAGAGAGAGAGAGAGGAAGAGAGTTAATGAGGTTAAGAAAGAGAATTCGAAAGGAGTGGAAAGATAAATGGGGGGGGAGAGAAGTGAGAAAATGAGAAAGACTAAGAGAATGAGATTAAGAAGGAGAATTAAAAAGGGGGAGATGAAAAGAAGAAAGAGAAAGAGAGAGGAGAAAAGGGAAAGAAAGTGATTAAGAAAGAGAATTAGAAAGAGACAGATGACGAGAAGAAAGAGAAAGTGAGAGGGGAAAAGGGAAAGAAAGAGATTAAGAAAGAGAATTAGAAAGAGACAGATGAAGAGAAGGAAGAGAAAGAGAGAGGGAAAAAAGGGGAAATTAGAGAGAAAGCAATGGGAAATTAAAGAGAAAAAGAAAGAGAATGCGAGGGGAAATTAAAGAGAAAAAGAGAGAAAAAGGGAGGGGAAATTTAAGAGAGAGAGACAGAGAGAGAGAGAGAGAGAGAGAGAGAGAGAAAAGAGCGAAAATTAAAAAGAGAGAAATCGACGGGAATTTAAAGAGAAAACAGTGAGAATGCGAGGGGAAATTAAAGAGAAAAAGCCTGAGAAAGCGAGGGTAAATTAAAGAGAAAAAGAGAGAGAAATTGTGTGGAAATTAAAGAGGAAAAGAGAGGGAAAATTAAAGAGAAAAAGAGAAAGGAATTTAAAAAGAAAAAGAGAGGGTAAATTAAAGAGAAAAAGCGTCACTAAGCGAGGGGAAATTAAAGAGAAAAAGAGAGAGAAATCGTGGGGAAATTAAAGAGGAATAGAGAGGGGAAATTAAAGAGAAAAACAGAAAGGAATTTAGAGAGAGAAAGAGAGGGTAAATTAAAGAGAAAAAGCGTCACTAAGCGAGGGGAAATTAAAGAGAAAGAAAGCAATAGAAAATTAAAGAGAAAAAGAGTGAGAAAGCGAGGGAAAATTACAGAGAAAAAGCGAGAGAGAGAGAGAGAGAGAGAGAGAGAAATATATCCAGAGAGGATAGTTCTATAGAATGGGGACAGTCAAGAAGATGGAAGCAGACAAATGGAAAAGCAGGGACAAGAAAACATGAAGACACTATAGGGGGCGGGGAAACAATTGCACGAGACGTTAGTGGGTGGTGTGAGGTTGATGATGCACATGAGAAAGAAAGAAGGAATGATGAAATTTTTAGGAAGGAAAATAACAAGGAACCGAAAAAAAAAGATGGCGTGGAAAGAAAAGACAAGCATGCGAATGAATTCAGTGTTATTTATCCCGTGTTCAACCAGGGCAAATTTCTGACGGAGCAGTTCGTGACGGAATAATTCGCGTTTTGGTTAACGAGTGCGGGTACCCATGTTGGATGGTCACGAACTGCTTGAAGACATAGAGAAATAACGAAAAGAAATAACGAAACTCCTGAATGAAAGAAGAAAAAAAAATCCCAACGAAAAACAAATAAGGGGAAAAAAACGACAACACAGAAAAGCAAGGCGAATGAAAGAATGACTGAATGAAAAATAGAAAGAGAATGCAGAAAGGATATAAGATAATAAATAATCTTGGAAAGTAAACGAAAAAGAAAAAAGAAAAAAGTAAGCGAAATGAAAGAGAAAAGTATGTGAAACAAAAGAGGAAAAGAAATGAAAGAGAAACAAAAGAGTAAAAAAGGTAAAAGAAACGAAAGAGGAAAAGAAAAAAGAAAGTAAACGAAAGAGAAAAAAGAAAAAGGTAAGAGAAGTGAAAGAGGAATAGAAAAAAGTAAGCGAAATGAAAGAGAAAAGTATGTGAAACAAAAGAGGAAAAGAAATGAAAGAGAAACAAAAGAGTAAAAAAGGTAAAAGAAACGAAAGAGGAAAAGAAAAAAGAAAGTAAACGAAAGAGAAAAAAGAAAAAGGTAAGAGAAGTGAAAGAGGAATAGAAAAAAGTAAGCGAAATGAAAGAGAAAAGTATGTGAAACAAAAGAGGAAAAGAAATGAAAGAGAAACAAAAGAGTAAAAAAGGTAAAAGAAACGAAAGAGGAAAAGAAAAAAGAAAGTAAACGAAAGAGAAAAAAGAAAAAGGTAAGAGAAGTGAAAGAGGAATAGAAAAAAGTAAGCGAAATGAAAGAGAAAAGTATGTGAAACAAAAGAGGAAAAGAAATGAAAGAGAAACAAAAGAGTAAAAAAGGTAAAAGAAACGAAAGAGGAAAAGAAAAAAGAAAGTAAACGAAAGAGAAAAAAGAAAAAGGTAAGAGAAGTGAAAGAGGAATAGAAAAAAGTAAGCGAAATGAAAGAGAAAAGTATGTGAAACAAAAGAGAAAAAGAAAAGAAAGAGAAACGAAAGAGTCAAAAAGTAAAAGAAACGAAAGAGAAAAAAGGAAAAAAATTGAGAGAAGTGAATAGGAATAGAAAAAAGTAAGTGAAATGAAAGAGAAAAGTATGTGAAACAAAAGAGGAAAATAAAATAAAGAGAAACGAAAGAGTAAAAAAGGTAAAAGAAACGAAAGAGAAAAAGAAAAAAGAAAGTAAATGAAAGTGAAAAAAGAAAAAAGTAAGAGAAGTGAAAGAGGAATAGAAAAAATTAAGCGAAATGAAAGAGAAAAGTATGTGAAACAACAGAGAAAAGAAATGAAAGAGAAACGAAAGAGTAAAAAAGGCAAAAGAAACGAAAGAAAAAAAGAAAGTAACGAAAGAGGAAAATAACCCAATGTAAGAAAAATAAATTAAAAAAAATGAAAATTAGTATAAATATAGACAAGAAACAAATGAAAGAAAATAGTACCACTGTCCCATAATTATTGTGACACTTTAGTGTATGAAATGTGTATGCAAACTTAACAATAATTATGGGACAAACGTGCACAGAACTAAGGATATACATGAACGAAACGAAGCGACTAAAAAAAGAAAGAAAAGAGACGAACGATAGGCAGAACTTAAAACGAAGCAAAGAAAAAAGAAAAAAACACAAACGAATGATAGAAATAAAAACGAAGAAAATAAAGAATAATAATAATACGAAAGAAAGACAGAAACAACAACGAAAGAAATAAAAAAGAAAGAAAATAGATGAACGAAAGACAGAAATTAAAACAAAGGAAATAAAAAAGAAAAAACACTAACGAAAGACAGAAATTAAAACGAAGGAAATAAAAAGGAAAGAAAAAAAGAACGAAAGTTAGAGATTAAAATGAAGGAAAGAAAAAAGGAAAAACCCACGAAAGAAAAAACATTAATTACAACGAAGGAAATAAAAAAAGGTGGTATAAAAGAAAAGATAAAAAATAATTAAAAAAAGAAATCACACGTAAACAAAATAAGTCTCGCTTGTGACAAATGAAAGTAAAGAAAAAAGAACTTGCTAAGTGTAGCCGAGACGTGGAAGAAGAGCGCAGGTTCGAATTCAGTCATCAGTTGCAATTGAATTAGTGAGAGAAACTTTCTATCCGCCGCACCACGTCGAAGGGTCTAGAAAGGCAAACAATAATAAAAAAACAATATGCTAGGTAGAAAGCGAGATACCTGAAGAAAAAGAGAAAGAGAAGGAGAAGAGAAAAGATGCGAAGGAGTCGGGGTGAGGGTGTATATAAAAGGAAGAATCAAGCAAACGAAAGAGATATTATGACAATGTTAAATAGAAAAGGAGTATATAAAGACAGGAAGGGAAAAAAGATACGAAAGAAACTATAAAACAACTGACATTAAAAAATTAAAAGAGAAATAAATGACTTTAATAAATGAAATTGTCAAAACAGGAAGAAAGAGAAGAAAAAAGAAAAAACACGTAAGAGAAAGAAAGATACATAAAGAAAATTGGGACAATAAAACTGAGACAATATAATTGAGACAATAAAACTGAGACAATATAATTGAGACAATAAAATTGAGAGAACAAAATTGAGACAATATAATTGTGACAACATAATTGAGAGAATAAAATTGAGACAATAAAACAGACAATATAATTGATACAATAAAATTGAGACAACAATATTGAGACAACATAATTTAGACAATAAAATTGAGACAATAAAATTGAGACAATATAATTTAGACAATAAAATTGAGACAATAAAATTGAGACAATATAATTGAAATAATAAAACTGAGACAATAAAATTGAGAGAACAAAATTGAGAGAAGAAAATTGGGACAATAAAATTGAGACAATGAAATTGAGACAATATAATTGAGACAATATAATTGAAACAATATAATTGAGACAATATAATTGAGACAATATAATTGAGACAATATAATTGAGACAAATTGGGTCAATAAAATTGAGACAATATAATTGAGACAAGAAAATTGAGACAATAAAATTGAGATAATAAAATTGAGACAATATAATGGAGACAATATAATTGAGACATTATACTGGAGACAGATTGAGACAATATAATTGTGACAATAAAATTGAGACAATATAATTGAGACAATAAAATTGAGACAATAAAAACGAAAGAACAAAGTAAATAGGGCCGAAAGAAGCGCAAGGTAGAAATGAACTTAAGAAAAAAAATATCAAAAGGAAGGAACAAAAAATCGAAAGAATCTCATGTCGTTTCTGTTATTTGGTAAAATCCTTTGCTTGTGATTATATAGCGCCACTCGACACGTTTCAAAGAAGGATGATCGTCGCAGAGACCTTCTGACTTCACTCGCTCAAAAGCATTTTAATCCATTGATCCGAGAAAGCATTTGGAAACAGCTGATAGTTTCAAGGTGATGTATTTGGTTTTGTAGCAATTTGCGGTGTTGGGCGAAACTACCTGTAGCGCCGCTTATTACCTTGCAATCGTTCTTATCACCTATGCCATTTTTCTTTGCTGATTCAGGTATTTGAAATGTTTGGTATTTACTAAATCCACATCCTGGACTTTTGGGATGGATTCAGGGTATATACCGTCCCTGTTTTCATTCAATTTCCAGCTCATGATGAAAAGCAGAAATTAAAATAGATAAAAGAAAAGAATTAAAAAGATCCAAAGGAAGGAAATAAAAAAGAAGAGGAAAACAGAGGCCAAGGGAAAACAGAAGATAAAAAAAAATGCAAAAAAGAAAAAGAAATCAAGTTGCAAATAGAAGGAAGTAATTTAAAATAAAAAGATGGCGACAGGTAAAAATATCTGATAGCTTTACATCTGTAAAAGTAAGTAAAATTTTTGAAAATTTAACATTCTGAATGTCTCTTTCCAAGACCCAGAAATTTGAATGATTGGCAATAAATAATCTTCCTTGTTGCATTTCCTTTTACGATTTGGTCGTACTAAGCTGGGCTAAATAAACAAAACAAAAAATATAACGTAAAAGAAACAAAGAGATAAAGATTGGGAATAAATTTATTGCGGCCGGAAAAAGAGAGGAAAAAGTGAAGGTAAATAAAGAAGAATTAAACGAAATGATATTAGAATCGAAGAAAAGACATTAACGGGACTTATAAAACAGTAAATTTAGACAAATGACAAGTCAACCTACGAGAGAGCATGAAGCATGTGGCCAATGTAAGAATTTAATGTTGTTTGTTGTTTGTTAATTTTGGAGATACAATCTCCCAAAAATACATAAGGATTCATATTATTTTGGTTATTTGCGATATGTTGATGTGTGTGAATTGCACAACATTTTGACGAATGAGACGTCAAAATAGACTGTTAGATACACATACATATGTAAGAATTTAGTGTTGTTGTTATATATATATATATATATATATATATATATATATATATATATATATATATGTATAGCTGTGACATGGACGGCTTGAAGATTGCGTTAAGGCATGAAATAGACAGCTTGGTTGTTGACTTCAGTGACCAGTTTTATATTGGAATGTTGTGACGTTAGAACGGCCCTTTTGTTGCTACTTTTATGATGGCAACGTATACTTGCTCGATAGTTCGTCAATGTCAACGTAGTAAGACATTTTGTAATCGCATATACCAATTATAATACGCCGCTGAATAATATTTGTGTCAGACGTCTTAAAATAATATTTGTACTAATAGTACACTTCGTATAGTGACAAGATAGTAAGGGTCCGAATACTTTAAGGGATAGAGGAGAAATAGTGAATACCGTAAGCAGAACACATCTAGAAGTCACGCGATTTCCTCTATATACATACGTTTTCTCTGTGATCACGTGATCTTCCTAGTTTAATGGGATCGCCCGTGTTTGTTAACTGGCGATCAACGTTCAAACACAAATGTCAGTAGTGACACTTTATTCCTATATAACATGGAAGAAGAATCTGTCTATATTTCTGAGATGAGGTATTATGTACAGTATTTACATTAGTCGGACTATTGTCCTCATCTTTGTCGCCATATTTGTCACAACGTTTCGGCCGTTGTACGCTCCGGCCTTCTTCAGGTGCTTGGAGAACTTTCAGAGGGAAAATTAGCAGGAGATAACTGATAACTGACATCCATCAAACATGGCTCGTGGAACTAGAACAGTCTACCCCAGTGATCGAAATAAATGGTTCAGTTCGAAATTCCAACCACCTGAAGAAGGCCGGAGCGTACAACGGCCGAAACGTTGTGACAAATATGGCGACAAAGATGAGTACAATAGTCCGACTAATGTAAATAATGGAAGAAGAAGAATTTAATTCCTCACCAATACACTACTTCTTCTTCTTCTTCTTCTTCTTCTTCTTCTTCTTCTTCTTCTTCTTCTTCTTCTTCTTCTCACCTTTCTTCTTCTTCTTCTTCTTCTTCTTCTTCTTCTTCTTCTTCTTCTTCTTCTTCTTCTTCTTCTTTTCATTACACCAAACGTAATTCGTTTGTTTATTTATTTTTGAAAATAATAATAGAGTTCTTTAGTTTAAAAAAATAAATTAAAAAAAGCGTTAGGTGGTCATTTGATAAAAAATAGCCTGAGGGGACCGTAAGGTTGAAACCACGGTAGCAGATTTAACTGACCTCCTGATTTTTATAGTTAAATGCTCGACATGTTATTTTTACTTTCACTTTATTTTTTCACATGTGTATTGAGCACTTTTTAATACCACTGTTTCCTGGTTTGATTCAACTCTGACCATTAACCTTTTAAATGGACAAAGTCCGACAATTATTTTAAAGACATTTTTATGTTTATACATTCTTTTTTTTATAGATACAAATGTTTAAGTAAATTCTCTGTTTATAATAAACATAAAAAATGTTTTTATAAACATAAAAATGTCTTATCTTATGTCATAAAAATGTTTTATAATAAACAGTATTAACAACATTTATAGGCATGAATGTCCGAGAAATTGTCGGACTTTGTCCATTTCATAATGTGTGATGTCATTTGTTTACATTTGGATACGCATCGAGCAGATATGAATGTACGTGAGAAAATCATGGAAGATTGTAGTTTAAAAACAGTAAAATCGATCTTACTAACCGAAACACTCCTCTGTGGCGAAATCGATAAAGAAGAAGAAGAAGAAGAAGAGGAAGAAGAAGAGGAAGAAGAAGAAGAAGAAGAAGTAGTGTATTGGTGAGGAATTAAATTCTTCTTCTTCTTCCATGTTATATAGGAATAAAGTGTTACTACTGTAAAAGCACATCAGACTATATGACGGTTCCGGATAGGATACAGGTTCGATTCCTGTCGGAGGACGCATATTTTCTATGAAAATTTCTCGGACATTCAGGCCGGGAAATGTTGTTAATACTGTTTATTATAAAACAGCATTTACTTAAATATTTGTATCTATAAAAATGAATGTATAAACATAAAAATGTCTTAATACATATATTTTCTTTATCACTGTAAACGATATTATTAGAGGGTACCCATAGTTGAATAGGCGTACCTTTTATTTTTAACAGAATATTTATTTTCGTCTTCTGGCCTGAAATATTCAAGACATTTTATTAAAGAAAAATGCATTCTCAGGGAGGATTCGAACATGCGGTCCCCTTTGAAAGTGAAACCGTCATTAGATCCGATGTGCTTTTAACCGATTCAGCCACGAAAAATAAGTTAAACAAGGCTGAATACTGCTTCTTGAATACTTCTCGTTTTTTAGATTCTTGAAATTAAATATGTTTAAAAAAAAAATAAACAGGACGTCTACTCAAATATGGGTATCCACTAACAATAACATTTAAAGTGATAAAAAAATCGTCGGATTAATGAATTTATTTTCTCGCCCGAGTCCATCCTTCAAATCTACAAATCAACCATTCGTCCTTGCATTGAATACTGTTGCCATATATGGTCTGGTGCCCCCGCTGTACATCTCGAGGTCCGAGACAAAATCCAGAGACGGATTAGCAATGTCACTGGTCCTAATCTGGCATCTCGTCTACGGTCACTTTCTCACAGATGCCTGTCTTTTCTGCAACTATTTTCACGGCAACTGCTCCGACGATGTACTTTCAGTGGTTCCCAAATTGCATGAATTTAAGTGTGCTACTAGGTTGGCATCTCGGTCCCGGCCATTCACTGTGCAAACGGTTAAATGTAGCCGTCTCTTCTACGCCAACAGCTTCTTCTCTCGTACTTCGCGACAGTGGAACTCCCTTCCTCTTAATTGCTTCCCCGATGGCTATAATCTTCAAATATTCAAATGTAATGCCAATCGACATCTTCTGAGGCCTTGATCTTCATCCCCGTTCTTCTCTTTATCCTGTCCTCAAGCACCCCCCTTTACTCTTGCTCTCACTCTCTGTAACCTCTTGCGTGCTGGTGACACTACCGCCTTGCTTGGGGGTAATATGCATAAAAATTACTTCTTTATAAAAACATATATATATATATATATATATATATATATATATATATATATATATATATATATATTGTGTGTGTATTTAGGCAGCATTTTTTCATTCATACATGTTTCATTAAATAATATAGAAATAATATATTGTGTAATTGTCATCTTTGATAACGGCTTATGTAAGCCGAAAGCTTAGATTGGATTAAAAAAATGTATCAATATTGTGATTTTCTTTCTTCGTTTCATGATAATGTTATTAAGCTTATCAGACGATATGAAAAGAATTTACATAAAATAAATAGACAACACTTGTCTATATTATTTAATGAAACATGTATGAATATATATATATATATATATATATATATATATATATATATATATATATATATATATATATATATGAGAAAGAGAGATGTGGGGGAGGAGAAAGACATTAATTGATTGATTCATTCTTTACGGCTTATCAAGCCTTTGCGGGTTATTTAAAGCCAGAAAATGTTTTTTAGATTGATAGAATTTTTGTGGGGAGATAATAATGGTTTAGTGATACCAATTTTACTAATTAACCCATAAATGGGGGAAAAGTAGATAAATACCCTTTCCCTATGGTATTTGCGCGTAACAAACCTAACTGAAATTGGAACTCGACACTTCGTTTAACAAATCCGAGTCATTATCCATTACACCACCCACATCTAATTCTACAGCTCCTGGTATTTCCAAGCGGTCATCTATCTAGGCACTGAGCAAGCTCGACGTTGCTTAACTTCGGTGATCGTATAGGAACCGGTGTTTCAAGCCGACGAGATTTGGTGTTTCACGCCAATGAGATTTGGTAATAAAGATACCTAAAGTCAAACGAATGAAAGAAAAAACGTAAGCAGAAACATCTGCAAAAAAAGAAACGAAACGAAATCAAAAGACAGAAACTGTAAAAAGAATAAAAGACAAATGAAAACAAACGGTACAGTTGAAATGGAAAATAGAATTAAGAAGGAACAGAAAAATAAACGGTAAAAAAATTAATGAAAAAAAAAACTAGAACAATCTAACCCGGTAGATGAAATAAAGGGTTCGGTTCGAGATTCCAGCGCATATCACCTGAGAAGGTGGGAGTGGACAACGGTCGAAACGTCCTGAATATGACAACAAAGACGAGGACAACAGCCCGAACAATGTAAATAATGTAAATGTTACAGTACCTAAACTCAAAAATAAGGGCATATAAGAAAAAATAAAGGAAGGAAAAACGGAAGGAGGAAATTCTTGACAATGAAGACTGGAAGAACGAAGATGGAAAGAATGTTCTGCGAACGAGAAAGAATGAATGAAAGAAACCGATTTTAAGAGAAGAATGAAATGCATGATGTTTGGAACGGGATTCTTGGGAACGAGCGAAAGAAAAAAAAACATTTTTAGAGAATAAAAGAAAGAAGTAATGAGCGAGGAAACGGAATCTGCGGAGTTTGAGAATATTAGAATTAACTGAGACAAACTGGCAGAGAAATAAGAAGAGAATTTTGTAGATTGAGAAACATATGAGATAGAAGGAGTTCTTATGAATGAGGGAAGAATGATGCAAATGGTGTTTCGAATATAAACAAGAAGTTAAATAAAAGAAAGGTCTTGAAAAAAAGGAAGTAATTAAAGAAGTTCTAACTACGAGGCACTTCAATAAGCTTAATTTAATTTGTCTCAAGAACACAAGACTGCATTACAATAGGACTAAACTCAATGCATGCTTTTAATCATCTGCTAGATTCCTAAATCAAACAAGTACAAAAATTAAAATATCTGGGAAGTATTTTAACTGAGGACGGAATGTGAGACAATGAAATCCGAAGGCTTATTGGGATAGCCAAAGTTGCCTTCCAGAAACTAAGCAGATAATTAGAAAAAAGACATCTTTAGAAACCTAGAAAATAATACTAAAATGTTTCTTGATATCTGTTCTATACAGCAGTAAATGCTGGACAATCTCTTCAAAGATGAAATAGAGACTTGAAGCAATTGAAATGTGGTTCTACAGAAGAATGCTGAGGATACTATAGACCGAAATTGTGGGCAACAACGAAGTTTTAGTGAAAATGGAAACAAAAAGGAAACTTATACTTAACCTCAAGGAATAACAGTTGCAATTACTAGGATACATAAAAAACGGAAAGAAAGCTTGGAAAATCTGATACTCATAGGACAAAACTTAAGGCAAGTTAGACGGGGGAAAACAACGCCTAACATAATGAGCTTGATTGCAGAAAAAGGTTTAGATAACAGAAAGGCAAAGTTTATTAAGAGTTACAAAGGACAAGAAATTGTGGAGAGCCATGATCACCTACGGCCTGTGTGGTCACGATACATGAAGAAGAAGATTAACACGTTAATCTTTACTTAGCAACGATGATAAAACAATATATATATTTCCAAAAGAGTTGACATATAATAGTAATCAACTTGGCAGGTTTACAATCAAATGAAATTAAGGAGAAAGCGGGAAAGAACAACTTCGTTAACTAATGGAAAAGAGGAAAGAAAGAATCAAAGATTTGTTGTCGATTATAAAGTGACTGAGAATCAGTCGTTGAAATTGAGAAAAAACACCAGAAGAAATATAAAGAAGCATTTGGTCGTCATTTCTTTATTCTACTTTTTAATATTAGGTTTCTTGTTTATTTTTTTTTTTTGCTTTACTTACTTCGCCGTTTTTTTTCTTATAGTTACACCCAACCCAGTTCTGCGGAATAAGAATCAACGTTGAGTTTAAGCAAGCGAATGAGCCAATTGGAGTAAAGTGCCATGTAGATTTAAATTTTTCCCACTTGTGACGAATGCAGCTATCGATTTTTTTTGCATGCTAGCATGCTACTTAATATTCGTGTCAGTCAGCTGTTGGCTCACACGCTGGCCAATAGAATCTTCCTGCCTATTCGTGGCAGCCAGCTATAGTCTCTCACTCTAGCCAGTAGAAAATGGCCATAAACTACATGAAAACTGCCGTAGAAGCATGAAAAAATCGATTATTACCACTATCGATAGGAGTTGGGAAATGCAAAGTCGGTTTTGGCCTTACCGCAAACTTGGAGCAGGTGCATGTAAATTTTGGTGCAAATCCATCGAAAATTGCGGCCGTGCATTCGTTACATACACACACACACACACACACACACACACAGACACACACACACAGACACACACACACACATCCTGCCTTTTATAGATAGAGATTGGTTTATCTTTCAGTTGACCCAAAACAAAAAATAATATTTACCGGATTTGATTCCATTGAACAGCTATTGACCAATAATGGAAGTATGTTTTATTTTATTTTTTTTATTTTTTTATTTTTTGCTTTGCCTTTTCTTTTTTTTTCTCCCCCTTTTTCTTTATTTACATTATGTCTTCTTTATAAAGACTTTAGTTAGATCCAGTGAGTGGGCCTAAACAGTTGTGAGTTCAATACCAGGCTACAGCTGTGGCGAACCAAAAACCAAAAGAATTGAGTTAAAGGGAAATAACTGAGACATCCAGAAGAGACAGGACACGTGGAACTAGAAGAATCTGTCCCGGTGGACGACATAAAGTGTTCGGTTCCCAATTCCAATCACCTGAAGGAGGCCGGAGCGTACAGCGGCCGAAACGTTGTGAATATGGCAATGAAGATGAGGATAACAGTCTGAATAATGTAATTAATGCAAGTAATCATAATACCTCATCTCAGAGATATAGAAAGATCTTGAAGAAGGCTGGTGCGTACAACTGCCGAAACGTTGTGAATATAGCAATGATGATGACGATAACCGAATAATGTAAATAATGTAAGTCATCATAATACCTCATCTCAGAGATATAGACAGGTATTCAAACAGTGTTAACTTAGAAATAAACATTGTATGCTGATAGTTTCACATATGTATTTAAACGCGACATGATTTAAGAAATTGCCATAGATCATGCCTTTTTGATGTCTGTGTTATATATTATATACATACGCTCTATCACCGACTGTGAGATCTATACCTCATATAAATATATCATTTTTATATAATATTATTGCGTTTTTAAAAGCATTTTCTAAGTAATAGCAGCTTATTCTTATTTTTTTAGCCAACGGCCTAAAGTCTTCTTTTGAAAAATTAAAAATTATTTCGAATTTCGAATAACTGTGACATCCAGAAGAGGCATGGCACGTGAAACTAGAACAAACTACCCCTGGTGGACGACATAAAGGGTTTGGTTCCCAATTCCAATTACCTGAAGAAGGCCGGAGCGTACAATGGCCGAAACGTTGTGAATATGGTAATGAAGATGAAGATAATGGTTCTGATAATGTAAATAAACATAATACCTCATCTCAGAGATATAGGCAGAAATATTTATTAGTATAAATAATTATAACTATACACGTTACTGTATTTGTTGTTTTGCTCTCTCTTTCTTTTCTTTCTTCTTATTAATTATTATAATATACAGTGTTGTTCGATAAAAGTGACTCACCTGAATTTTTTTACTTAAAAATATTTTCGCCTATTGTTTTTTGGAGTCAAACTAATTTTTAATCTTACTTATATAAAGACCCCTTCCTGACCACCTAGTAAAAAAGTTTACTCAACCTAAGGTATTCTATTGATAATTATAGTTTTGGATATAAATGAGATTTAGGGAAAAGCGACTCACTTATTTCCTGCAACTAGTAATCAATAGAAACATAACCGAACAGCTTTAAATAAAGAACAATAGAGGTATAATTTATTTATAATAGGTATTATAGTTCGAAATATTTAATAATCTTTATTTTGTATAACCTTTCCAACCCTTTTTGGCATTGACTTGATTAGGTTCTGGCAAATCTCATCTTCAAGCATTGAATTCCATTCGGATATGAAATTCACAATCAAATCCTCTTTGTTGCTCAACTGCTTTCTCGAGAGCCTGTACTTTATAATGCTCCATAAGTTTTCTATGGGGTTGAGGTCAGGAGATTGGGGCGGCCATGTCATAACACTCACCTCCTTCTCACCAAAGTATTCCTTCATCAATTTTGATTTGTGACAGGGAGCATTATCCTGCATAAAAATGAGCTTGGTGGGGTCGATTTTCACCCTTTCAGCAGAAGGGAGGAGACAAGACTCTAAGATTTTCTTGTACTGCTCGCTCCTGAGGGTCTTTTCAATAGGCTTTAAGAAACCAGTTCCATGAAAAGAAAAGCATCCCCAGAACATTATACTGAACGGATGCTTGACAGTACTTACTGCTAAATTCAAAGAGCTTTCAAAGCTTCTTCTTCGGATTTTAGATCGCTTATCCTTTGAATTTAGCTCAACTTTCGTTTCATCGGAGAAGAGAACATTTAGTAAAAAAGGTGAGTCACTTTTATCGAACAGCACTGCTTATGATACAATAATATATAATAATATAATAACGTATCATAAATAAATATATATAGAATATTATATAAGTTACATAATAGAGAAATTCAAAATTACCTCATGAGTATAGCTATTTCAACTAACATTTTCACGATAGAAAGTAAGTTGAAATAACAATTCTCCTGAGGTAATTTTGGATATAATAAATACATTGAGCTCTCTTTGTAGATTAGTTTTAATATTTTATATTATTAGGATTCACTTGGATTATATACCTACGGATTATTACCTGTACTATATTATATTATATAAATATTTATTATTATAAACAAATATTATTGTATCAGTCAGTTATGTGCCATGCGTGATATACGCTTAGGCGGTCATGTATCTTTCGATACATGACTGACAAGGCAGATTTTTTCCCGCAGTAGGTTGCCATTTTTTTCTGTGGTAGAGCAGTTGCCATTTAACGCTATAGAACCCGGTCTATCCTGCTATTTACCCATAGCTGGTGGGGGGAAGGAGAGGATTAATACCTTTCCCAAGGTTTTTAGCACGTAAGTGAATGTAATGGATTCGACGGGAATTCGAACTCGGCTCTCCGATTCCTCAATCCGAGTCCTTCCTATATTTGTTATATTTCTTTCTTTCTTTCTTTCTTTCTTTTCTTTATTTCCTTCTTTCTTTCTTTCTTTCTTTCTTTTCTTCCCTTTCTTCTTTTCTTTCTTTCCTTCTTTTCTTTCTTTCTTTCTTTTCTTTCTTTCTTTTCTTTCTTTCTTTCATTCTTTCTTTCTTTCTTTTTTCCTTTCTTTCTTTCTTTTCTTTCTTTCATTCTTTCTTTCTTTCTTTCTTTCTTTCTTTCTTTCTTTCTTTCTTTCTTACATCACTTCTCTTGTCTAGTAACTTTTCTTCTCAACTCGGAATTTCTTAGGCATAGGGTTACCAAAGAAATCCTTGACCCTCAAGATCCATCTGCGGTCATGTGATAAACAAACACCCCCACGATGACTCCGACATCAACACAAATAAACACCTTTCGCTATTTTTCTTCCTTTATGTATATATATATATATATATATATATATATATATATATATATATATATATATATATATATATATATATATGTGTGTGTGTGTTTTTTCCTTCTCATCGATTATACTCCATAGGTTAGGGCTTACTGAAAAGAAAGGAATCGTACACAACAACAAATGCATTGAACACAGGCGCATAAACACGCCGAATCATATATATATATATATATATATATATATATATATATATATATATATATATATATATATATATATATGCAAACAATAATATATATGAAAATTCATGCATATATTTGCACACGGTGAGAAGTTGTCGTGACTTCTTTTCAAGAATTTAGTTTCTCTTTTTTTCTTTTTTTCTTTCTTTTTTTTTTGAATAAGCAGATTTCACAAAATGTTTAGTCGTTAAAGTTTGACTCTCCAAGATTTTAGAAAAAAACTATATCGCTTCTATTATTTACTGCCGTCAGTTAATTCGTGTGCAGGAAACAACTCATCCAGGTTGAGACGAAGCGAAGCGGCATTTGCACGCAGTTAGCTGCATAAACATGGCAACGCACACACTGACAAGAAATGTGTCCCGAGCAAACACACACCCCTGTATACACAATGCATCAAAGGAGAGGAGTACAATCATATGCAGGCGCGCTTTCACCTTCGTATACATGAATCTATTAATCACAGTCAATGGGGGGGGGAAGTACTCAGCTGATTTATTTACTCTATCTATCTATCTATCTATCTATCTATCTATCTATTAAATTCTCTTTATATCTATCTATCTATCTATCTATCTATCTCTCTCTCTCTCTCTCTCTCTCTATCTATCTATCTCATTCTGTTCTTATCTATCTATCTATCTATCTATCTATCTATCTATCTATCTATCTATCTCATTCTGTTCCTATCTATCTATCTATCTGGCTAGCTAGCTTCCTCTATCTATCTATCTATCTATCTAAGCTAGCTAGCTAATCTAATCTAACTCATTCCTTTTCTATCTATCTATCTATCTATCTATCTATCTATCTATCTATCTATCTATCTCATTCTGTTCCTATCTATCTATCTATCTATCTATCTCATTCTGTTCCTTTTCTATCTATCTACCTATCTATCTATCTATCTATCTATCTATCTATCTATCTATCTATCTATCTATCTATCTATCTATCTGGCTAGCTAGCTTCCTCAATCTATCTATCTATCTATCTATCTATCTATCTATCTATCTATCTATCTATCTATCTATCTATCTATCTATCTATCTATCTATCTATCTCATTCAGTTCCTATCTATCTATCTATCTATCTATCTATCTATCTATCTATCTGGCTAGCTAGCTTCCTCAATCTATCTATCTATCTATCTATCTATCTATCTATCTATCTCATTCAGTTCCTATCTATCTATCTATCTATCTATCTATCTATCTATCTATCTATCTATCTATCTATCTATCTCATTCTGTTCCTATCTATCTATCTATCTATCTATCTATCTATCTATCTATCTATCTATCTATCTATCTGGCTAGCTAGCTTCCTCAATCTATCTATCTATCTATCTATCTATCTATCTATCTATCTATCTATCTATCTATCTATCACCAGTGTGACATCTTTTTTTGACAATACTCATCCGAATGCTGCTGTCGTACTGAGCGTGTGTCTGTGCAATTGGCTAATCCACTTGTGTATCATCATCTCACCTGCACAAACTGTTCAAGAAAAAAGGCTCTTACTTACTGTTAGGATGAACGGAATTCTTTAATAATAATAATAATAATAATAATAATAATAATAATAATAATCTGAAGAAGAAGAAGAAGAAGAAGAAGAAGAAGAAGAAGAAGAAGAAGAAGAAGAAGAAGAAGATGAAGAAGAAGAAAAAGAAGAATAAGCTTAAGGATGTATGAATATAATAATACATGGAATTTTATATATTCTTCTACGCATGCATATATCTGTTTGTGTGAGTGTATATGTGTTTTGCATGCGTATATTCGAGTGATTTTTGTCTGCACCTATATATTGCTCTCGTTACACTGACTCACGAATCTATGACCCCCCACCCGACCATACGCAAATAAATCTAAAAATATGCATATATTTTTATCAGCAAATATGGTTGTTGACGATATGAAGCAGCTACCC
This sequence comes from Acanthosepion esculentum, assembly GCA_964036315.1. Taxonomy (NCBI): domain Eukaryota; kingdom Metazoa; phylum Mollusca; class Cephalopoda; order Sepiida; family Sepiidae; genus Acanthosepion; species Acanthosepion esculentum. Next base: position 23,655,315 of record OZ038487.1, read on the forward strand.
ATTTGCCCAACAAGCACACCATTATCAAATGACTTCAATTGTTAACCGATATCAACATAAAATGGAACCAATATTAATTATATCATGTATATTAATTATATATCATGTATATTAATTATATCATGTATATTAATTATATCATGTATATTAATTATATCATGTATATTAATTATATGTATAATTCAAACCAATATTTTTCCGCTTCTGATGGTCTTTAGAACAGTTTTTGTATTTGGCAGTTTTGTTTCGATTTAGGAAGAATTAAATCACTTAAAAAAAATGGTATAAATTATATAGGGGGTGGGGAATATGCGATATCAATTTTTACTTCGTTTTGTTTGGTTTGTTTTGGTTTATTTTGTTTTACGGCATATCAACCTCAATGGGTTATTTAATGCCGACAACATTTTTAGGATAGATTCGTATGAATAGAATATGTGTTCTTTGGTTTAGATTGGTTTGGTTTATTTTGTTTTACGGCATATCTACCTCAATGGGTTATTTAATGCCGACAACATTTTTAGGATAGATTCGTATGAATAGAATATGTGTTCTTTGGTTTAGATTGGTTTGGTTTATTTTGTTTTACGGTATATCAACCTCAATGGGTTATTTAATGCCGACAACATTTTTAGGATAGATTCGTATGAATAGAATATGTGTTCTTTGGTTTAGATGGGTTTGGTTTATTTTGTTTTACGGTATATCAACCTCAAAGGGTTATTTAATGCCGACAACATTTTTAGGATAGATTCGTATGAATAGAATATAAATTCTTTGGTTTAGATTGGTTTGGTTTATTTTGTTTTACGGCATATCAACCTCAAAGGGTTATTTAATGCCAACAATATTTTTAGGATAGATTCGTATGAACAGAATATGTATTCTTTGGTCTAGATTGGTTTGGTTTATTTTGTTTTACGGCATATCAACCTCAATGGGTTATTTAATGCCGACGAAATTTTTTATTGCTGGTAATATTTTGTTTTGTCAAAAATATGTTTCTGGTAATATATTTCCTTCAAAATTGTATTCCTGGTAATAGTTTGTTCAAAAAAGTATTGCTGGTAATAGTTAACTATTTGTCCATAGCTGGGACCCTAACAGTTGCTCCCACCTGGGAACACCAGCAATTAAGAGGTGGTTCCATGTTCCTCAAAACCTCCTGATCAGAGGCCATGTAGCTGTACGCAGTCTAACGTCTTACCCAGGACGCGCACGTAGGTTAACGTCTTACCCAGGACGCGCACGTAGTTTAACGTCTTACCCATGACGCAGATGTTGTTTATTGTCTTACCCAGGACGCGGATGTAATTTAACATCTTACCCAGAACGCGGACGTAGTTTAACGCCTTACACAGGACGCGGATGTAATTTAACGTCTCATCCAGGACGTGGACGTAGTTTAACGCCTTACCCAGGATGCGGATGTAGTTTAACGTCTTACTGAGGACGCCAATTTTTACTTGGACAATCTCTTTGCATATGAAGGAGAAACGTAGAGCTGACACTGATCTGGTTCTGCTTAGTATTCCATGGGTAGAAAATAAGAATTACAAAGAAACCACTGCTGACAACGAGCTGAGATTTCTAGGGTATATAATGAGAAAAGAGGGTCTGGTGTATGCAAAAATCACAAGAAATACAAAACATACGAGATGCAGGCGGAAACACCTGCTGAACGAGTTTGGGTGAACGGAAGCCGACAAAGGACACAAGGTATACTAAAATGGTAAAAGTTACATTAGAGAAATAAAACACAGGAAGTTGCGAGGAGCGATGTTTACCCACGTGATGTATGTCGAGGGGAGATAAAAGAAGAAAACGGCAGAAAAATGGCGGCTGAAAAAATGGTTAACATGCAGACGAGTACTATTTTTAATTCAATTCGATTCGCACTGGGTGATACCACTTGTGTTCTTGTGTGAGAATATATGAAAACAAGTGATTAAGAAAACAAGGAAAGGAAGAAAAGGAAGTAGAAAGAGAGAGAGAGAGAGAGAGAGAGAGAGAGAGAAAGTGAGAGAGAGACAGACAGACAGACAGAGACAGAGAGGCGGAGAATGTAAAGAAAGAGAAAACGAAAGATGAATACAAATGAGACAGTAGTATAGATGTTAGTGAAGAGAATGAAGAGAGAAGGAATTCAAGAGAAATAAAGAGAGAAGGAATTCAAGGGAAAATAAAGGGACAAGGAATCCAAGGCAAAATAAAGAGAGAAAAAAATCAAGAGAAATAAAGAGAGAAGGAATTAATGAGAAATAAAGAGAGAAGAAATTCGAGGGAAATAAAGAGAGAAGGATTTGAAGGTAAATAAAGAGAGAAGAAATTAATGAGAAATGAAGGGAGAAGGAATTCAAGAGAAATAAAGAGAAAAGGAATTCAAGGGAAAATAAAGGGAGAAGGAATCCAAGGCAAAATAAAGAGAGAAAAAAATCAAGAGAAATAAAGAGAGAAGGAATTAATGAGAAATAAAGAGAGAAGAAATTCGAGGGAAATAAAGAGAGAAGGATTTGAAGGTAAATAAAGAGAGAAGGAATTCAAGGGAAAATAAAGAGAGAAAAAAATCAAGAGAAATAAAGACAGAAGGATTTGAAAGCAAAAAAAAGAGAGAATGAATTAATGAGAAATAAAGAGAGAATGATTTCAAGTGAAATAAAGAGAGAAGGATTTGAAGGGAAATAAAGAGGGAAGGAATTCAAGGGAAATAAAGAGAGAAGGATTTGAAGGGAAAGAAAGAGAGAAGGAGTTAATGAGAAATAAAGAGAGAAGGAATTAATGAGAAATAAAGAGGGAAGGATTTGAAGGGAAATAAAGAGAGAAGCAATTCAAAAGAAATAGAGAGAGAGGAAATTCGAGGGAAATAAAGAGAGAATGATTTGAAGGGATATAAAGAGAGAAGGAATTAATGCGAAATAAAGAGAGAAGGAATCCAAGGGAAATGAAGAGAGAAGGATTTAATGGGAAATAAAGAGAGAAGGAATTAATGAGAAATAAAGAGAGAAAGAATTCAAGAGAGATAAAGAGAGAAGGATTTGAAGGGAAATAAAGAGAGAAGGAATTCAAGAGAAATAAAGAGAGAAGGATTTGAAGGGAAATGAAGAGAGAAGGAATTAATGGGAAATAAAGAGAGAAGGAATTCAAGAGAAATAAAGAGAGAAGGATTTGAAGGGAAATAAAGAGAGAAGGAATTCAAGAGAAATAAAGAGAGAAGGATTTGAAGGGAAATGAAGAGAGAAGGAATTAATGAGAAATAAAGAGAGAAGGAATTTAAGGGAAATGAAGAGAGAAGGAATTCAAGAGAAATAAAGAGAGAAGGATTTGAAGGGAAATAAAGAAAGAAGGATTTGAAGGGAAATAAAGAGAGGAGGAATTAATGAGAAATAAAGAGAGAAGGGATTCAAGAGAAATAAAAAGAGAAGAATGTGAAGGGAAATAAAGAGAGAAAGAATTCAAGAGAAATAAAGAGAGGAGGAATTGAAAAGTATTAAACAAAGAACGAATTCAAGGAAAAAGGAAG
>OZ038487.1:23663834-23693834 GCA_964036315.1 Acanthosepion esculentum
TCTGTTTCTATCTATCTATCTATCATTTTTGGCACAAAAATATTTCATGATTATTATGTATATATTACACTGCTTGAATCGGTGGTGTGTATATAATATACATTCTGATATACATACATACACACACACACACACACACACACACACACACACACATATATTTGAGTGTGTGTGTGTTTGTGTGTGTGCTTGCGCGCATGTGTTTGCGTGTGATGTTTCTTGTTTGTCTTTGTGTGTATCTTTGCTTAGTCGAGACGATACGTAAAATTACAGGGTACCTGAGACGCGAAACGTCTTTCTCAACGGGAAAAATGGCTGTTGCTGCAAAAAGAAATAAAGAGGTCATTCATTTTCTGGCGGAGTCAATTCGAAAGATGCGTGCAATTTTGGTGAGACGAGATACAATGGGTTACTTGATAGATAAATCTATTTCCCTCTTATTCTCTCTTCCTCCCGCTTTTGCTCTCTCTCTCTCTCTCTCTCTCTCTCTATATATATATATATATATATATATATATATATATATATGACCATTAGACCCGTGTTTCAAATCTCACCATAGTCGATTTGTCAGGAAGGAGACTTCCTGATGTTTTCGGTCTGGACGGTGGGGATGATCCCAGTGTGAGGCACCTTTGGAAAGTGACTGAAAATCATACCACAAGCATTGTGAGTGAAATTGGGTAGACGAAACACTTGAGGCTGTCGATATCCCTGCTGGCAGGAAGTCACAAATCATCGTGACCGGGGGTTTGAGTGCACTGGTTTTGTTCAGATTGTTGATCATTCTAGATAACACGCTCTCTCCCAGAAACTAAAACTAAGGTCTATCAGTGTAGTTGCAGTATAAATCACTGGTTGGCTCTGTGGGTGTTGAGCAAACAAAAATGTGCCTGGGCGGAAGTCTGCAATGGGGATTAGCTAGCCAACGTAGTAGACGGGTACCCTCGAATACGAGAAGCCAGCTATTATTATTATTATTGTAATATATATATATATATATATATATATATATATATATATATATATATATATATATATATATATGAGTGAGTGAATCTGTTCAATCAATATAGTTAGTTCATTTTAGGTTCATTAGTTTATCGTTATGCTTTATATATACATACATATATACATATATATATATATATATATATATATATATATATATATATATATATAGAGTGAGAGAGAGAGAGAGATGTGTGTGTGTGTATACGAAATGTACATATATATATATGAGTGAGTGAATCTGTTCAATCAATATATTTAATTTATTTTACGTTCATTAGTTTACCGTTATCTCTCTATGCCTGTATATATATATATATATATATATATATATATATATATATATATGTGTGTGTGTGTGTGTGTGTGTGTGTATGTGTGTCTATGTGTGTGTGTGTGTGTGTGTGTGCCTATGTGTGTGTGTGCGTGTCTATGTGCGTGTCTGTGTTTGTGTGTGTGTGTGTGTGTGCGTAATGTATTTGTTTCGAATGATAGAATGGTAGGTAAATATCCGTATCCAAAGCAAGCTTATCGCGATGAGAGTCATGATCTCAGTTGGGTGCCTTATTTCAATAATATTCTTATTGTAAGCGATGCGCCTACCATTAATGGGGAAACAGGGGAAATATATTCGGAGATGATAGAAAAACTGAAATTAAAAGGCAACCATTTTGGTGATTTAAAGTAATGAAAGCTCTCAAAAACAACAACAACAACAACAACAACAACAACAACGCTACGATCTACAACGATACAAATGATTCTTTCGTTTGCAATATGAGATTTTCTATTTTCCCAGGATTTTTCTCATGCTTCCTCTCTACCTGTTATGCGCTTAAACTATTCTCAAACAACTTTGCCGGATTCTATATACAGTACTGTTCGATGAAAGTGACTCACCTCATCCTTTGAATTTAGCTCAACTTTCGTTTCATCGGAGAAGAGAACATTCACCCAGTCTTCTACGGTGACATTTTTGTAATAGTGAGCCCATTTAAGTCTTTTGGCTTTGTTGGCTTGGCTTATTAGCGGCTTAAACCTTCGTGTACAAGATTTGTAGCCTTGTTCTAACAGCCACCGACGGACTGTTGAAGAGGCAAGACTAACACCTTGCTCTTAGTTTAGACTGGCTGCAATTTCTTGGCTAGCTATAGTCCTATTCTTCGCAACTTCTCTCTTGGTTACCCTGCCAGTTTTATCATCAATCGTTTTCTTCCGTCTCTTGTTTCGTTCCTTGGAGCAGGAGTGGCATCATTATGTGCCGTAACCACTCGAGAGATTGCGATGTTATAGCAATTTCTGCAATTTCTCACGTAGACTTGCCTTCTTTTGAGAGGGCAGTAATAGATACCTTAAGTGCGTGTTTGTACCCTTTCATCTAGTTAGTGACTTGAGTGGCTATTTCAAGCTGTTTTTATACTGTATGAGGCTTTCTGGAATATTCTGGAATAATCTAGATTCAATTTAAGCTGTTCTAGAATTCTCTAGAATATTGTTCTGAGTGTGTTGTAAAATATTTTTCAATATTTTGTCAAAAGCTCATTTAAATTTACCAATTTAATCATTAGAATGCGATATCGGAGTCACTTTTTTTGCACAGAGTTTTTTTTCCTTAATCTCATTTATAACCAAATTTATAGTTATCAAAAGAATACCTTAGGGTGAATAAACTATTTTCCTAGGTGGTCGGGAAGTCGTCTTTATATTAGTAAACTGGTTTCTGGCGCCATGCTTTTCACTCAACTTAAATTTAGATTCAATGTCAATCGGTATCTGCTGTCCTCCTGATTACACATCTTTGGTTCTCTCCCTTTAGTAATATTTCCTTTTTCTAATTCTTACTCACCAAGTAAGTTCTTGCATCTTAGTGGCTTTATAGCCTTGCTTGGGGTGAACTCGGCTAATCTGCCATGCGACGATGGCCTAGATACCTGACTGATTCGACCCCGGCTTGAAGCAATCGGACATCTAGCCACACTGAGGAGCTGCAATACATCGAAAAAGTATGTCTGTGTATGACTATATATATATATATATATATATATATATATATATATATATATATATATATACGGATCGTAATATCAAATCCGTAAATGATAAGGATAATCCAAAGAGGTCTTTTTTAACATAAAATATTGAAAAGATAGATCTATGAAGAGAGGTCAATATATCAAAATACAGTGCAATATATATATATTATATAATTAAATGTGAAGTTTTTAGTTTCGGTTTTTGAAACATGGTATTTCCTGTGTAGCGATGAAACCATATTTTTAAATCAGTTAATTTATAATAGTTATGCTCTGTAAATTTACATTGAGCACTGTTTTGTAAAAATAAAAATATCAATAAGAAAACCAGATTATATATCTTACTATTCTTTCTTTTTACTATAATATATATATATATATATATATATATATATATATATATATATATATATATATATATATATGTTTATATAATGTATATACTTGGGCAGCAATCTGTCTTTTAAACATGTTTCGCAGAATATGGTAGAAGAGGAAGACTTAATTAAATCTTTTATTGAGTTTTTCCAGTATTCTTAAATTTTCCCTGTTGGTGGATATATGGAGCGTAAAAATTAGCAGTAGTTTCTGAGAAATTTCGTAGAAAATACGTGATTTTGTAACTATGTAAATGTAATTACTGCTGTTTAATTAAAATATGGAATATTTACTTAAATAGATTATATCTATAAAAATTTACTTCAACAGATTATATCTATAAAATAACATAAACTGAACGGGAAATATATTAAAATAATTCTATCACTTAATCCATTTCATAATATACTGCCATTATATATATATATATATATATATATATATATATATATATATATATATATATATATATATATACACACACACACACACACACACACACACACACACACATATATATATATATTAGCGCATTCAAATGTTCTTTAACGATCTTCAATTCATCTAAGTTTTCCGTTATATATATATATATATATATATATATATATATATATATATATATATATATATATATATATATTAAGAAAGAACAGTAAGATATATAATCCGGTGTTCTTATAGATATTTTTATTTTTACACAATAGTGCTCAATGTAAATTTACAGAGCATTAATATTATAAATTAACTGATTTAAAATATTGTGTTTTCGCTACACAGTAATGACCATGTTTCAAAAATGGAAACTAAAAGCTTCGAATTTAATTTTGTTATTAAATTAAGACATTAGTTACATTCCCTCCTCAAGCGAATTTTGGAGTCTATATATATATATATATATATATATATATATATATATATATATATATATATATGTATATATAAGTCATTTAAAATATAATTCGCCGGTATATTAATAATTTCATTGCAATCCCAATATATGCGAGATATATTGACTATGTCTTCATGTTAACGAAAAACTTAGATGAATTAAGGTCCGTTAAAGAAACATTTGAATGTAACTCACTTCTACAATTCACTAATGTACTCAACATTAAAAAATAGAATCCATTTTCTGAACTTTCTAGTAATGTCATAAAATGATTTTATTACTTCAGTATATATTATAATAAAACACTAGAAAAAATTAATGTCTCTTTAATTTTAAAAGTGAATGTCCACACAGATTTACAATAGGAGTTTAAAAAAACATGATTATATATACAGTGTGTTCCAAAAAATTTGATATTATTTGAGATGTAAATATCTGGGCAACTTCTTAAATTAAACTAAATACGTTTACTGTTGAACAAAATTAGATTTATTCATGAAAATTTGAAAGATAAATTTAAAAGTATTACCAGATAAAGAAAATCTCCTTTGTTCGTCATCTGTCTTTAAGGCCTGAATGACATGCAGCAGGTAGGATGTTACTCGCAAGTGTTTCCTTGCGACACACCAAACTAAATTTCCAAACTTGCTCTTTTTTATATACTTTCCGAGGCTTCCCAAAATTATTTTTACCGAAACCGCTCGACTATCTCGTCCAGTACTGGTGGACATCCAGATCCTTTTACCCAGCACATAGAACCTTTCTCTTTGAACTTTTTGGTCCATGTCCAAATCTGCATTGCAACGATTCCATTTTTTTTTTTTGCTAATTCTCTCACGAATGCACAGAGTAAACTCTTGTGGACTGTATCCACACTAACACACAAAAGACCTTTTCTTAAATATGAAAATTAAAAAAACCCTCCGTAAATTATTCAATAACTGCTCTGTGGAACCAACACCCTAAAAGGATATATTCCCTATCACTTCAATCTTACCCTGTTCAATCTGGAGTTAACCGGTTTCCCCATATATCCGCATAAACTATGCCACTAACTCTGTAATCCTCTACCTCGAATGGCTCCCAGGCCTTGTACAGAATGAAAATCAGTGTAAAAAAATAAATAAATAAAAGCAATAAAAATGGATTGATCAACATGAAAATATGAATGCTTATCTTCGTTGTTATACTTAAAACGTTTCGGCCGGTGTATCCTTCGTCAGCTATGAAAAAAAAAATCTCATTGTACATTTATCAAAACTATAAGTATATTTTGAAATTTTAATACGGAGTGGGGTGGGGTTTTGTGGTGTGGTGTGGGGTGTTGTGGGGTCGGTTAATATCAATTTTATTGTGAAACACTGGGTTGCTTAATGAAAGCTGCCATATGCTGGTATTTATATAGAGAATAAATGATTTTATGGTTTGATAAATAAATAAATAGATTATCTAGGAGTGTTTCACATGGCTATACGTGTTTCGGTAAAATATATATTTGATTAAACCTATGTGTTGAGGAATGTCAATAAATCTAAGTGTGTTTAAATATATAATTAACTTACATCATTCAATAACTCCGCCCGTCCTCCCTCCACTCACTCCCCCCCTCTCTCTCTCTCTCTCTATATATATATATATATATGAGTGCGTAATTAACAGCGATAATAAATATCGAAGCGCAGTCGTTTGTGTTTTAGTATGTCGAGAAAATCGTTTGCTAGCTTGAATATATTTATGACTTTGCGCATGCGTTAGCGAAGGAAGGCGGGAAAATGCATGCGTGCGTGCATGTAAACGTCAATTTACACGCAGATGCGTGCAGGAGGTTTGTCTTCTTTTTTTTTTCCACTCATAATCATATTAATAAAAGTAATTATGATGGTGCCACAATAATAATGACAATAATGATAATAATAAACGTTGATAATAAAAATAATTATAATAATGCTAATATTAATAATAACAATCGTAATAATAATAATGATATAAATTATTTTCAATGGTAAAAGCTACAACAAGCGTATTAAAACAACAATCACAACAACAATTATTATAATGATGAAAGAAATACAGTAATTACATGAATCAACTAAAGACGAGTAATGATGTCTGCAGAAGCCATATGAATAGTAAAGACATCCAGTGTCAACAACAACAGCTACAACAACAACAACAACAACAATAATAATAATAATAATAATAATAATAATAATAACAATAATAATAATAATTGAATAGACAGATCAGTTTCTAATTAACAAGAACGAACAGAAAGAATGCAATCTCCCAGCCTTGAAGCCAGCCATGTCAGTGGGTAAGACGGAGACGATCCATGGTAGAAATCACGTTCTTACCCCATCCGTTTCATGGTTCGGGGGTCAGACTCGAAAGCAGCGGACGTGAATCATAGCTAGCTAGCAGATAGATAGATAGATAGATAGAAAGATAGATAGATAGATAGGTTGAGAGCGAGAGCGAGAGAAAGAAAGAAAGAAAGAGAGAGAGAGAGAAAGAGATTTCGAAATAGAAGCAGTTGAGAAGATGGAAAGAGAAAGAAAGAAAGAAAGAAAGAAAGTAAGAAAAAGAAAGAAAGAAAGAAAGAAAGAAAGAAAGATGATAGTGACAAAGAGGAAGACAGGGAAAGAAAAAAAAAACGTTGATACTTGACAGGAGAGAAGAGGAAGAAGAATCTGAAAGCGAGAAAGGAAACGAAGGTAAAAAAAAAAAGACGGAAGGAGAGACATCTAAGGTAGAGTAAAAAGAGTCAAAGAAATGTGTGCACGAAAATTAGAGATTAGTTTGAAGGTTAAAAATGAAGGAATGAAGAAGAGAGAAGTAGAGAGAGAAAGTTAGAGAGGGGGAGACAGAGAAGGAAGGATACAGACAGCAGGAGGAAAGAAAAGGAAGGAATGATAAACACACACACACACACACACACACACACACACATATATATATATATATGTTTACTGTTTTAATGTTGTTTTACTGTCGACGTCAGACGTTTCGGTCTAGTAGAACATCTTCAGGACATGGTTATTAGAAACATACTTAGGATTAGACAATATTTAAGTCAACATGAAAGGACGATAATCCTAAGTATGTTTCTAATAACCATGTCCTGAAGATGGTCTACTAGACCGAAACGTCTGACGTCGACAGTAAAACAACATTAAAACAGTAAACTTGCATATTCGGATTTTGTTTTGTCTTTTCCATATTTTTTATCATATATAGATGTATATATAGGATATTAGTCAAGCCAGCACATGTAAAAGAATAATGATGAAAATAAACGTAAAAAAAAACAACTCAATATTTGAAAAAAAAAGCAATCAAATACCGTACTGAGAGAAGCTATACTGGGTGTAACAGCAAAATTGTCTAAATTGTACAAATCAGTATAATTGTTCATCCCACAAAATGTTTAATATCTAAAAAAAAAAAACACTAAACTAATTGAGTTTCTTTTTTTCAGTTTCTCAGATAAGACGTTTACCCATCTTGACACCATTTATCGTAAAAATCACTGTAAACCCTTTGAGTTATTCAGCTAAAAAGTCAGCAGGTTACAATTTTTCGTGCCACATCCACGGTCTTTCCAACTGAGCAATGGTGAGAGGGAATAGATCATTCAAGACTTTAGTAACAAAATTCAAATTCTGGCTTCCATCATCAAAGTCTATTCAAGAACGATCATGAGAAAGGTGAATAAGTTTTAAAAAGCGTAAACAATAGATAGGAAAACTGGATCATGAGGTCAAAACAGCAGGAGGGGGTTATCATTTCAGCTCAGAGCGAAAGGGATCAATTAGAAAAGATCCAACTCAATTCATAAGACGTTTGACAAGTGAGGGAGGAGTTTCAGTTATAGGAGTCCAAAGAGCAGTTAAAAAAGACTTGAAAATGAAATCGTATGTGAAACTTGTGAGGCAACTTGTTACTCCAGGACAGAAAGTTAGAAGGTTAGAGAGAGAGAGAAGATCATCTTGAATAAGTTGGAAAATGATTCTGGAATATATATATATATATATATATATATATATATATATATATATATATATATATATATGAAGAAATATAGTTTTAAAGTGTGCTATATTTATGGGATAAAGTGCTCAATATGTAAATATATAAGTGAACATAGAAGTCAACACTTAGAGGCGACAGTCTGTTTCATGCTAGATGGCCCGATGATTGCATCTAGCATGAAACAGACTGTCGCCTCTAAGTGTTGACTTCTATGTTCACTTTTATATATATATATATATATATATATATATATATATGTGTGTGTGTGTGTGTGTGTGTGTGTGTGTGTATTTGGACTTTATTTCAATCCTTCTATGCTAACAGTTTCTTTTCTGGCACTTCTTGTTTGTGAGACTTCCTTCCGGCTGTGTGATTTCCCGCCAACTTTAATCAGCAAAACTTTAGATGTAATGCCAATCACTATCTACTGTCCTCCTGATTAATCGTTGTCTCTCTCTCCTCATTACTAATGCTTCTATTCCTAATTCCTCCACACCCTGTAACCCCTTGCGTACTAATAGCCGCACTGCCTTGGTAGGGTGAATCTGATTATATATAAAAATAAAATTCGTTCGAGCACTTTAAAAGGAAAGCGCGAATTTGTAAACAGTGACTGCTACTGCTCATACAAAGCTCTTCTATTTACTACGTAAATTTACCTTCCTCTCTGCCGGGAGCTGATAGCTAAGGGGAAAAAAAATCTCCGACTGATGCCAAATCAGTTGGGTTTCAATCCTGGCTTGAGGCAATCGGATGTCTAGCCACATTGATAAGCTGTGACGAAACGGTCGTCCAGTGCTTTCTGCATTCTGTTGATCTTTCTTTCAGACTCCTTACTTGCTAGATTTTATCTCAATACCAAGAAACTAGTTAGACAAGTTGAAAGGATCAATACAAAAATAAGTAGACTCAATATATCTATATTATTCAACAAAACATGTTTAAATCAAAATATTGTGCCTAAACGTGCACACACACGCACGCACGCACACACACACACACACACACACACACACACACATATATATATATAAATAAATTACATATGAGGGAAATACCCCATTTGTATATAGCTATTTCACCCCACAAGAGAACTACTTTGCAGGATTTGTCAACACCAGGTTTTATTCGGAATCCAACCCCTTGGTATTGACAAATGGGGTATTTTTGAATTTCTCTCTATGTAATTTATTTATCTATATATGCTCTATTATAATAAATACATTGAGTTCTGTTTGTGGATCAATTTTAATATTTTATATTATTAGGGTTCACTTGGATTATTTACCTACGGATTTTTACCTGTATATATATATATATATATATATATATATATATATAATATATAAATATAGGACGAAACGGCCGTCCAGTGCTTTCTGCATTCTGTTGAGGTTTCTTTCAGACTCAATGAATTACTTAATTATAATTATCAAATCCTCCTAACAATTTCTATCATGTGTATATCATTGCTTGAACCGGCTTCTAATGTTTGAGCGGCTTGGTGATAGTAGTCGTGGCTCCGGGGGCACAGTCCTATGGTTAGAGAGAATCTCAGTTGAGTTCTACCACGGAATATGTGAGCGAGCGGCGCTATATTGAGTTTGATTTGCTACCTCTTCGTCACCGAGGCCCGTTGGAACAAGCTATGACGTTTGCTTCATAACTCAACTGTCAGGGTTTCAATTCTCGGTAGTGGATGCTCACTGCTGATGAGTCCCAAATATGGATAAGGAAAATAAATGTATTAACATAATAATACAAACTGGTAATACGGGTTAGTAGATCCAGGAATGCGGGTTAGTAGCACTAATATATATATAGTCTTGGTATTGAAGTATCACGGTATGAGTCCTTACTGAGTCTACGTGCTCGCTAACTGTGACTCATGTGCTACCCTCCTCTATTAAAGACAGTATTTACTGTCCCCTCACGAGGGATAGATGTGGCACAAGGCCGGGATTAAAGTGGGGGTATTCCCGAACCCGTAGTCTCGGACAAAAAATGCCCGTAGATCCCGTATAAACGGGATCGGGTTGGTCAACCACTCCGAACGAGACTCTACCCTTCGGCGGAGCCTCGTCCGGGTTCCTCTCTGCCCAGAGGCAGAGAGTTCGACTGTCCAAGCGAGAAGACGTCGCCGTCTCCTCTGTTGCAGACTGTCTGGGTATTCATTGGTTGGTAGTAGTATATGTATACCTCGGGTGAGTCCATTTGTGTAAAAAGGGGAGACGCCTAAACATATATATATATATACTAAAACTACGAAGGTTTGGTAGGGCAAGTTTCACACTTGCTGATCGAGTATCGGCGTGTATGGCTTCTTGCTTTTCTTCTGTCAAGCTGCGTGTCTCCAAGTTTCGCTAAGGACGGTTTGTCCAACCTGCAAAGTAGTTCCGTGATTTATCAGTTTAAATGTTTGTGTGAGGCTATGTGGGGCGAACCAACTTGCGGTGGAGACCCGGATTGGGCTACACATGCCTACCTATATAAGATAGGGTGGAGCTAGTAACAGAAATCGCTTGACTCAGTCAGTTTGTGAGTCAGCGATTGGGCTTCATTTGATTAACAACCCGGGTTGCGCTTTATATTTATTTGGAACCTATTTACGCCGATTTGTTTGTTTTTAGTAATAAATGTATTTCAGTCGTGGCTCCTTATTTACCCTATTGACACTATTTTAATTATAGTCGTTCCAACGAATCTTTCTGAAGAAGTGTTGGACGAAAAAGGTCCCTATAAAAGAATGCGTTCGTCATTTTCAAGGCCATATATATATATATATATATATATATATATATATATATATATATATATATATATATGATAAAAATATAGTTTTAACGTATGCTATATTTATGAGTCAAAGTGTTCAATATCAGTGATAGACATTATGTAAATATAAAAGTGGACATTGTGGTCAACATCAAGCGGAGATAATGTGTTTCATGCTTGAACGCAATCTTCAGGCCATATGTGTTGTATTTTTGTTCGACTATTTATATATGCTGGTCAATGATGCATTGTGGGTTGCAAAGTCTAGTGCATTATGACGACGCTTATTGAGTGAACGTTTACGGTTAAGTTTCAAATTATTCTAGAGGCTATTGATGAGCAATAATTGTGGACCTGAATGTACTTATTTGTAAATACTTTATAGTGACGTTTCTTAAGTTTTGACTCATTATTTAATATTTGTTTTTGATTGTCATTATTACGTTTACTTGTGCTTATGCGTGGATTCATAGTTTGTTAATTTATTTATTATTTACTTAATTTTTTACTTATTTATTTATATTTTTATATTTTATTTGATTTATTTATATTTTATTTTATTTTATTTATTTATATTTTTATATTTTATTTTATTTATTTATATTTTATTTTATTTATTTATTTATATTTTTATATTTTATTTTATTTATTTATTTATATTTCATTTTATTCTTTTATTATTTATATTATTTATAAGTTCATATTCATTGGAAGTTTTCGATTTTTAATTAACGTACTAAAAATTTGTTTTCCTGCCTGTATTTTGAGATGAATTCTGATCATTTATTTAGCAATTTGCGTTGGTCTGAAAAATTAATTACTACTATTTTCTTATATACACACACACGCACACGCACACACACACACACACACACACACACACACACACACACACATATATATATATGTGTGTGTGTATGTGTGTGTGTAAAATGTGTATGCATATAAATATAAATATATATATATATCCAATTTTTTAATATATTATTTATATAATATATATGCGCGGTACTTATTGGAAAGCGCTCAATATCAGTGATAGACCTAAAAAATTTAGTTAGATTGATGTGAGTTTGTGCCCCTGGGTTTCACGCTATTTGCGATCGTCAGACAAACTGATTAATTTTTAAATTTTGAATTTATATATGGTTGCATATATCTGTGTTTCTATGGAAGAGGGAGGAAAAATTATCGAACGCCACTCATACGTACTCAAACATACATACACGCACGTATACTCATTGACGTACACACACACACACACACACACTCACTGGAGCTCACACAAACATAAACATATATGAACAGTATGGGACTGGGCATATATGCGCATCCATGTGTCGTTGCGTACATACGTACGCAATTGGTCGCTGCTTACAATGTTAGATTGTATGTCTGTTTGCGTAAGTATGAGTGGCGTTAAAAATTAATCAGTTTGTCTGACGATCACAAATAGCTTGAAACCCAGGGTCACAAACTCACATCGGTCCAACTATATATATATATATATATATATATATATATATATTTATTGTTACGAAAAACTTGGTAATCCGTATGGGTAGTCCCAAGGAGGGTGAAATCCTGAGAGCTCAATGTAAATTCACAGCTAATAATTTAAAGAAAAACAGACCACTTAAAGGCTCCATTGTAATAATTTATTTCACCATAGCCCTTTTAAATTATTCTGGATCATCAGACATCACTTTCAAAAGGTGAAAAGAAAAATCAAATGAACATTTACACTTTTGACGGGTATTATTAAGTTTATGTAATTTAACAGAGAGGGCAGTGAGAAGTGGTGTGATAGACATGATCGTGTTTAGAGAGGGTTTATTTTAATATTTCTATCTTAGTATTAGGGGTGGAGGGGCCAGACATTGACCGATTTAATCGTTTAACTTAAAGGAAGTGATCTACTGAGGGGAAGGGGGAGAAGAGGGGAAAAAAGAAAGAAAAAAGGGGGAAGTAAAGAGAAAGAAGTTGTAATTAGCCTGTACGAAGAGAAAGGAGGCGTGGTAATTTTTAGCAATTTATGTAAAAAAAGAGATTTGAATGTTTGATAGTAATTTAATTTTTTTAAATCACAAAATTAGAATATATATATATATATATATATATATTCTAATTTTGGTCTACTTAGTGTATTGAGCACTTTTACGCATCAACATAGGTAACTGTCAGTGCTTTTTCTTTTGGCTAGGCATTGCGGTGCTGATTGATTATTTTCAAGCAGTACGGATGTTTTTAGTTTTTTCTTTTTTTACATACGCTTTATCTCTGATATTGAAAACTTTATCCCATAAATATGCCACACCTTAAAATTAGATTTCTTCATATATATATATATATATATATATATATATATATATATATAAACGTAAGGATAACGGAAAAAAAACTTATTTAAAAACGTAATTAAATCTTTTTGTCTCTCATATTTAATGAAAGATGATTAAAAGGAAGGTTATATATATATATATATATATATATATATATATATATATATATATATATATATATAACTTACATTATGGAATCTAATTTTTTGAATTCCAAAATTGGCTTGAAGATGAAACATAACTAATGCTTTTAATTTCATTATATAATTAAATTTGAAGTTTTAGAGCTTCGGTTTTTGAAACATGGTAATTTCTGTGTAGCGTAGAAACCATATTTTAAATCAGTTAATTTATAATATTTATGCTCTGTAAATTTACATTGAGCACTGTTTTGTAAAAATAAAAATATCAATAAGAACACCGGATTATATATCTCACTGTTCTTCTTTTACTACTGTTCTTTCTTTTTATTGTAATACATATATATATATATATATATATATATATATATATATATATATATATATATATATATATATATATATATATATATATATATATATATATGTATATTTGGGCAGTAATCTTTCTTTCAAACATGTTTCGCTGAATGTGGTAGACGAGGAAGACTTAATTAAATATTTTATTGAGTTATTTCAGTATTCTTAAATTTTTCCTGTTGGAGGATATATGCAGCGTAAAAGTTAGCAGTAGTTTCTGAGAAATTTCGTAGAAAATACGTAGTTTTGTAACTATGTAAATGTAATGAATAAAGTTTAATTAAAAAAAATAGAAGATTTACTTAATTAAATTATATCTACAAAATAACATAAACGGGAAATATATTAAAATAATTCTATTACTTAATCCATTTCATAATATATTGCCATTATTTTCGTTAAGATATATTTCCTCAGCAGATATGATCGATCGAGAAAAATCGTCGAATAAATACACATTCGTCTATGTTTGTAGTGTAAATTAAAGTTTCATGGTTCCGCAAGTCGTCAGGTACATATACCAAATGAACTGATTAATACAGATGTTTTTTTAAAGATGCTGTGTTACATGGGAGAAACGCTAAATTTTAAGGAGATTCAAAGATCAAAGTTGATATAAACACAATACCTTATTGGTGTGGAAATTCCAAATATGGAGTGAATGGAGGGAGATTCTTGGAAAAACAAAGCAAACAAAAAGAAAACCGATGCAGTATAAGTATATATATATATATATATATATATATGTGTGTGTGTGTGTGTGTGTGTGTGTGTGTGTGTGTGTGTGTGTGTAAAAGCGAATATTGAAGTCAACACTCAGAGGCGACAGGCTGTTTCATGCTAGACGCAATTGTCAGGCCTATTGCGTCTATCTAAGTGTTGACTTCAATGTTCACTTTTATATTTACATACGCTCTATCTCTGACATTGAGCACTCTACTCCATACATATAGCACACCTTAAATCTATATTTGTTCATACATATATATATATATATATATATATATATATATATATATATATCATAAGTAACTATATATAGCAGTGTATATTATAAGTATATACATATATATATTATTTATTTATATCAGTATATACTTTGAGTATATATATATATATATATATATATATATATATATATATATATATATATATCAGTAAATATTAAAAGTATATATATATATATATATATATATATATATATATATATATATATATATATATATATTAATCGTATATATTAATTTGTAAATAATTATATTGGCTATACTCCATGTTTAACAATAAGACTCACGTTACATCCATCTGATCAAAGTTCAATTAGGTCTCATTCAAATGCACATGGGGACATACCAAACTCTAACCGTAACCTACACGTTGATAATACAAAAAGCCTACAAATAATGTAGCATTATTAATAAAAAAGAAAATGTCAACACTCAGTAATATAAACTATAAACACGGCCACACTGTGCTGACCGTGTTTGCAAAATAAAACATTCCTATAACTCTAGATACATACATAAAACAATCCATATATTAAGTTAAAAGTAAAATAAAATCCATCTTTGATAAGAGCTAAAATTATAGCGGGAAGTTCTTTGAAAACATTCGATTAATTTTTATATAATTTATTTCAATGAGAAATTATATAAAAGAAAACTCTCATTCACAGCATCTTGTCAATCGTTTCCAAAAGAAACTTGGACAAAAGAGGGATTGCTGCCAAATACACAATATATAAAAGTAGTATAGTACAATGTAGGGCTAAATATTATTTAATTTACGATATTAAAACATGTTAAAAATCGCTACGTAATGGCAAATACGTTTCATTTTTTTTATCTGAGACTTTGAATTAGCCAAGGAATACTCTAACATTTCTACTGAAGACATAAATATAATAACGAACTGTAGAGAAGATATGTTCTCATTAACAACAATGTAAAAGAGTAGTTTAACATCGCACTAGGAGACACATTTGTAGTATTGAGACATAATTCCCATTATGTAATGATTTTTAACATGTAATATCCTATACATATATATATACATATATATATATATATATATATAGATTCAACATCATCAATTGATAAGACACCAGAAGTTTTGAAAAAAATGGCTATTTTTGTAGTGATTTTATAACATATTTATGTTATAATATTTAAATAAATGATTATATATATATATATATATATATATATATATATATATATATATATATACACTTTACAATTTATATACTTTACACTTTATAGATATATCTATATTACACTCTAAAGGCCCGGGGGCCACGCGAGGTAGAGGGTTACGTTAGGAGGCCATTTGTGTGTATAGGTAAGGGAGATAACGATTAAGCCTAGACTTGAATAGATTAAGATTGTAGTTTTTGGGGAAACATCTTGGTAGGATTCGATTCCACAGGACAGTGTAAGAAGCTGCTCGAATGGACTTACTTCTAATAGATGGAATATGGAGGCTATATATATATATATATATATATATATATTTATATATATATATATATATACACACACACACACACACACACACACACATATATATATATATATATATATATATATATATATATATATATATATATATATATATATACACACACACACATATATATATATACATATATATGTTATAGTAAAAAAATGAAGAACAGTAAGATATTTAATCCGGTGTTCTTAATTGATATTTCTATTTTTACAAAACAGTGCTCAATGTAAATTTACAAAGCATAAATATTATAAATTAACTGATTTAAAAATATGGTTCCATCGCTACACAGGAATTATCATGTTTCAAAAACAGAAAACAAAAAATTCAAAGTTAAGTTTCCAAAATTCGCTTGAAGATGAAACAGAACTAATGCTTTTAATTTCATATAATTGAATTTGAAGTTTTTGTTTTCTGTTTTTGAAACATGGTAATACCTGTGTAGCGATGAAACAATATTTTTAAATCAGTTAAATTATTATTATATATATATATATATATATATATATATATATATATATATATATATATCCTCCATATCCTGTTTTTTTTTAAACATTTGTATAATTTTTAAAACATTTGTATAATTTTATTTAAAAAAGAACTATTCATTTCTCTTTTACTTTCAAAGTAACACTTCATTCTTCACATTACCCCAATTTAATGTCATAAGGTTAATATCTGGGTTTAATTTTATAAGGCCTCTTCCCTTTAAGGCTAATAGCTTTCATCCTCTCGTGCCCCCTGGCTTGTGCCTCTCGTCTGACTGAAACATTGAAATGGATAAATTCTGCATCAGTTTTTCAAATGCTGTCACATTAAATTTCCAGTTCTGACAAGATCTCAATCTGTATACCTTGGTTGAATAAGAGTGACGAAGTTTTCGTTGGTTGAAATAGATCTATACCCGATATAAGGAGATTTGGTTTACTACTATATATATATATATATATATATATATATATATATATATATATATATATATATATATATAAGGAAGCGGTTATAGTAGTTCCAACGAGAGAAAAGTGTCTATATTAAAAAGAAGGGAGAAACCGCAAACGTTTTTGGTTGTAATGTGGATTTTAAAAAAAATATTATGCATTATTTTCCATAATTTTGCTACACGTGTTTCTGGTCTCGCAACCGTCATCAGGCAAAGGGTGGAGATTTCCACATATTATTAAAAATAATTCATTATTTCTTCATGTTTGTCGATGTTAAATATTCTCGATATGATACATTATCTTTTTTATATTAGTGATTCAAACGTCTTTCTTGAACTGGCAGTGAAATGTTCTGCATGAAGGGTTATAAAACAATTAAGATTGGTTCGAGAAATGATGGAGTAGTTATCGGCATGCTTATCTTTTAATGACTCCTGTGTGTTCTTAGATTTATTTCCATTTTCGTGTGCTTTTGTCAGCATGCGTCTATATATGTGTATATCTCCTCTCCATACATACACACTGTCTCACTACGAGGAATCAGTGAACACATCTGTACACCCAAACACACATACATACACACATGCACAAACACACACACACACATAATGTCCCATTACAAGGTATCAGTACATACACACACATACACATACGTACATACATATACTGCCCAAAATACATGGAATCAGTATGATTTTCACTCACTAATATGTGGACATCTCCACTCTTTGCCTGATAATGGTTGCGAGACCGGAAACACGTGTAGCAAAATTATGGAAAATAATGCATAATATTTTTTAAAAAAATCCACATTACAACCAAAAACGTTTGCGGTTTCTCTCTTCTTTTTAATATATATATATATATATATATATATATATATATAAATGCAGAAAAATATATGGAGAAAAATAACAGCAATCGTGGCCTGACGTTTGCATCTAGCATGAAACAGACTGTCGCCTCTAAGTGTTGACTTCTATGTTCACTTATATATATATATATATATATATATATATATATATATATATATATATATATATATATAATTGTTTATTTAAAAATTATAACATAAATATGTTATAAAATCACTACAAAAATAGACATTTTGTTTCAACACCTCCGTTGTTTTATCAAGTGATGATGTTGGTTATTGGAATATATTCCGTATACACCAATCCTAGATTTGGCTATATATATATATATATATATATATATATATATATATATATATATATATATTTCTGTACGGATCATTGTGCATATCTATGTTATCAACGATAAAATGGACGGTATACTCATAGATAGATAGTTTCGTGATTTGAAGACAGATAAGTGGAAAGAAATAATAGAATTATAACAGAACAATCGTGGGTAGAGAAATAAACAAACAGCAAAGAAAGACATTGGAGAGTCGTTGAGATTTTTAAAAAAGAATGAATTACTATTAAGATGGAATAGACACATTGAATAATTCCAAGTGTTGTTCAGAGAAAGAAAGAAAGAACGAAAGAACGAAAGAAATAAAGAAAGAACGAAAGAAAGAAAGAACGAAAGAACGAAAGAAAGGAAGAAAGAAAGAAAGAAAGAAAATAGAGGAATGGAAGGAAAAGAGAAAAAAACAAAGAGAGAAAGGTTGACAGAGGACAAAATAAAGATAGTGAGAAAGAGGTGAGAGAGTGAAGTAGAGAGGGATAGAGAGAATGTGAAGGATACAAAAAGAGAGAGGGAGAGAGAGAGAGAGAAAAGGCATGACGGAAATAAAAAGAGAGAGAAGTTATAGATAGAAAGAATAAGAATCAGTAAAGGATATATACAGGGAGAGGGGGGAAAAGAGAGATAGAGACAAAGAGAGAGAGAGTGGGTGAAATAGATAGATAGATAGATAGATAGATAGATAGATAGAGTGAGAGAAAGAATGTGAGAAAAAGAGAGCGTGTTTGTAAAATAATAGGATGTAAAAATCGAGAAAGAACTGCCATTAAGTTGAAACAGACGGAACTGCTACAATTGTTGTTAAGAAAGAAAGAAAGAAAGAAAGAATGAATGAATGGATGAATGGACTGAGGGAAAGAAAGAATGAGTAAAATAAAGAAAAAAGAAAGACTGAAATGAGAGTGAAAGAAAGAAAAATGAACTGATGGAAGGAAGGAAAGAAAGAAAGAAAGAAAGAAAGAAAGAAAGAAAGAAAGAAAGAAAGAAACAAACAAACAAACAATCAACGTAAGAAAAAGAATGAATGAATGAATGGACTGAGGGAAAGAAAGAATGAGTAAAATAAAGAAAAACGAAAGATTGAAATGAGAGAGTGAAAGAAAGAAAGAAAGAAAGAAAGAAAGAAAGAAATGAAGGGAATAAATAAAGAGGTGGACTTATAGATAGAGAGAATAAGAATCGGGAAGGGATATATACAGAGAGGGGGATAAAGAGAGAAAAAACAGAGAGAGAAAGATTGGGAAGGAGAAAACGAGAAAGCGAGAAAGCTAGGTATAGATAGAGATAGATAGGTATGCAGGTAGATAGATAAACAGAGAGAGAGAGAGAGAGAGATAGAGAGATAGAGAGATAGAGAGAAATAGAGAGAGATAGAGAGAGAAACAGAGAGCATTATAGTAAAATAAGGGGTTGTAAGAAAATGAAAAATACTGCCATTAAGTTGAAACAGACACACGGAGCGAAAGAAAGAAAGAAAGAATCAATGAACTGAGGGAAGTAAATATGGAGAGATCTTATATATATATATATATATATATATATATATATATATAGATAGATAGATAGATAGGGAGAGAGAGAGAGAGATAGATAGATAGAGAGATAGACAGAGAGAGAGAGAGTGAGTGAGGGAAAGAGATACACAGAGAGAAAGGGAAGAGAGAGTGAATAGAGAGTGAAGAGAGAGATTATCAAACTGGCCATTCGTTGCCGATATGGGTGCGCGGGGTTGAATTTTTCATGTTTCGTGGATAAACAAAAGCTTCATGAAAATTAATCAGCTATATTCATCAATATTGTATGAAACAATAATGTAATTTCACGCTATTTTTTCCGCTTTTCTCTCTTTGCCAACCCCATACACAATATTTTATTATTATTATTATTATTATTATTATTATTATTATTATTATTATTATTATTATTATTATCATCTTTTACCCCGGTAAATGGCGTCATCAGAGATGGAAGAGGAGGACTTGGATGAAGGGTAGAACGGTATCTGTATACGGATGTGTAATGCGCATGCGTGCACTTTATACGAGTTTCCTTTCCGTTCGAGCCAGTTCTGCATGTTTACGTGTCAGTGTGCGTGCGGACGCATGGACGCTTATTTGCGTATTTCCGTTCGGGATCCAGCGAATTTGACGGTGTGTATTCGTGTGGTGCAATATTCCCTTTCAAACCGATTCCAGTCCTTTCTTCTTATTTTCTTTTTTTTTTTTATAGGGGTGAGTTGTTTTCAATGTATGGTGATGTATAAATGTGGAAAGGAGAGTGGACGACATTCTTTCATGAATTCTGCATCGCTAACATAACGTACGGAAGTATTTAGCTTCCCTTTCACATTGTTGTTAAGTGTTAGAAACTCTTAACTCAATATTAATTGAATAAACGCTGTTAGTTCTTGCTGATGTGTAAAGGAGAGCGATATGCTTGCAAAATCCGGATATTCTGTGTATTGAAAATATTAATTTAGTTTTATATGTTCAAAGACCATAAAGTTACTGCTGGGAAAACATTAGAAGCACATCCAATAAAGGCGTCTATCTATCTATCTATCTATCTATCTATCTATCTATCTATCTATCTATCTATCTTAATATGTTCAAATCTATCAATCTTTCTTTGTCTGCTAAAATCTATCTATCTATCTATCTAAATTTTCTATCTATCTATATTCGTTTGATTAAACTTACCTATGTTTCTATCGAACTTCATCTGTTCAAATCCATCCATCCATCTATCTATCTATCTATCTATCTATCTATCTATCTATCTATCTATCTATCTATCTATCTATCTATCTATCTTAATATGTTCAAATCTATCAATCTTTCTTCGTCTGCTAAAATCTATCTATCTATCTATCTATCTATCTATCTATCTATCTATCTATCTATCTATCTATCTATCTATCTTAACCTGTTCAATTCTATCAATATATCTTCGTCTGCTAAAATGTATGTATGTATGTATGTATCTATGTTCGTCTGCTTAAATCTATCTCTGTCTCTATCGAACTTCGTCCGTTCAAATCTATCTACGTCGGTTCAAATCTATCTATCTATCTATCTATCTATCTATCTATCTATCTATCTATCTATCTATCTATCTATCTATCTTTTCTTTCATTTGCTTTCTTTCTCGGTGTAAATATTATTTAACATCATTTAAATAATTTCATATTTATCTACGCCTACAAATCAAACTTTTACAGTTATTTGATATTGTTTAATACATCTCAAAATATATAAAAGTTAAGAAGTCACGTGCCAGTATTTGAAGGATTTATTAAGTGTTTATTTATTTTATATGAAGTTTATATACTAATACCATATATGCAATAAAATATGCAAAATGTAGTTTAGATAATATTACTAAGTAATTATATTAACTCATATTTATTAGCGTAATATATGTTAATATTATTTAGTATTCTTTAATATTATTGAGTTAAGAGTATTAAGTTATGTGGATATAACGCCGGTGTAATAGTTAGTGTTTATTCGTACGCTCACGTCATACAATATGTGACACAAAGGCCGAGTTTAATGTGAGATTTCGCAAGTCGTTCAAAAATAGCTTAAGTCCCTTCGGCACTTCCCCATTTTGGGGGACGCCTCCGGCGCTAGGTAATGACTACAACCCCCTCCCGAAGGTGAGGTACTGCCTTGGGCGATGGCTTTCTGGAGCTTCAGCTTACTTTGATAAACAAAATATTCTTCACACTTACTTCATAAAAGCAAAACGGAAGTGGTATATATCTTATATATAAAAGTACAGTGTATGGGTGTGTGTTTGTCCGTGTGTGTGTCCAAGCAACTCCTCCGCTCCCACTGTTCCGATTTCAAAGATTCATAACTCATTCAAAAAACCCTAGAAAGGTTAGGCGCAGGGAACGATTTTCGTTTAGTTCAGATTCTGGTGTGCCAGATTATGCGAGGTTAAAAATATATATTAATATATTATACTAGCCATTTTCGGTGCTTTCATGGTTCGAAGAGAGAAACACTTATTTTCCTTTTGTATCCAAAATTGCACTGCACGTATTATTATAAACTAGCTTAAAAGCAACACTTATTTTACTTTTGTATAAAAAAATTGCAGCTAAATTAAAATTTTAAGATAGCTAAAATTTTAAGCTAGCTTCTATGGAGGACTCTTGGTTTGGTCATCATCACAATAGCTAGAGAGGAGTAGACGCGATAGGCATCAGTAAACTACAGAAGAAATCAAAATTGATCACTGCATTTAAGTATTGAATTAATGTTTAAGCTTACCTCTTAAAAGTTCAACGGTAATCCTTCCGCTGCCACTTAATTTATAGACGATTTGATGTACGTAGATCCTTATTTTCCGTACAAACAATTATTTTGATTTCACGGGTGACAGAACAGGGGGCAATTTCTAATATAAAATTAATAGAGTGTAAAGATGGGGAAATAGAAATTAGAATTATTTATACATTCAACCTTTGAGGAGTTAGAGAAACATAATAGTTAAGTAAGTAAAACCTATATCATGGAATCTATATGAATAAATGCGGAATTGTAGCCCAATTCTCCCACGAATTCTGGGATTAAAAACTCCAGCTTTACTTTATAGTAATTTGTATTTACTCGACCCCTCATGATGTCGCATTGTGACACAAGGTCGGTTTAATGTGGGGAGCCCGTGCGTGTGTGTCCAAGCAGCTCCTCCGCCCCCCGATCCGATTTCAATGATTCATAGCTCATTCAAAAACCCTAGAAATGTTAGGCGCAGGGAACGATTTTCGTTGAGCTCAGATTCAAGGTTGGCAGATTATGCGAGGTTAATACATATATATTAATATATTATACTAGCCATTATCGTTGTTTCATGGTTCGAAGAGAGTAACACTTATTTTCCTTTTGTATCCAAAATTGCACTGCACGTATTATTATAAACTAGCTTAAAAGCCGCTCTATCGGTCGGCATTTAAGCTAGCTCCTGTGGAGGCCTCTTGGTTTGGCCATCATCACAATAGCTAGAGAGGAATAGATGCAATAGGCCTCAATAAACTACAGAAGAAGTCAAAATTGATTGCTGCATTTAAGTATTGAATTAATACTTAAGTTTACTTTTTTAAAAGTTCAGCGATAATTCATCTGCTGCCACTTAATTTAAAGATCATTTGATGAACGTAGATCCTTATTTTCCGTACAACTATTTTTAATTCATGGGTGACAGAACTGGGGACAATTTATAAGATAAAATTAATATAGTTTAAAGATGAGAAAATAGAAATTAGAATTTGTTAGACATTCAACATTTGAAGAGATAGAGAAACACAATAGCAAATTAAGTAAAACCTATATTATGGAATGTATATGAATAAAGGCGAAACTGGAGCTCTGTTATACCACGATTTCTGAGATTAAAGAGCCACGCTCTATGCAGTAAAGGGTCAATGTCTGTATTATATATTATCTACTTCTAGGCAATATCAAAACGTCAGGTTTAACTAATTTGCATATTGATTTAAAAAAATCATTAATTAACTGTCATTCATTACTGTTTTTTATTTGAGGATTGTTTTGATTTTCATATCAGAAATAGTTCTGTTTAGGAATATCATCTTATATAGTGCAGAAAAGTGTTTGAAATTTGCATTTTACTTGACCTTCAACAAGTTGGCATCTATTTGTAAAACTTTCCTTAACAAGCCAATTTATGAACGAAATGTTCATTTAAAAAGTTTCTTTCAAAAATTTCAAGTAGGGAATATATTTTACTATGCAAAACGATAGGAGCGGGCGAAGCCTGCTATTGTGTGTGTGTGTATATATATATATATATATATATATATATATATATATATATATATATTGTCATCCAAAGACTGACTGTTTTGCTGTATCACAGCTCGTCAGTGTGGCTAGACGTCCGGTTGCCTCTAGCTAGGATCGAAACCCGACTGAACTGGCATCAGTCGGGGATTCTACCACTAAACCCTTAGCGCACGGCAGGGATGAAGGTGAATTTAAGCGTATTTATATTTAGATAAAGATGAGAGAACTCGATTCGATTTACCGAAGAGTCTTGCATTATTAGCCGTAATAGTCACTGTTTACAAACCCACACTTCCTCCCCAGAGAGCTCAACCGAAATAAATTTTTCAGGAGCATATATAGTGTCATCGACAGACAGATTGCCATGAAAATATTTGTAGAAAAGACAGAAGGAAGACACATCACGTCTGTGAGAAAGTGAATGTAGACGAGATGCCAGAGCAGAACCTATCACATTGCATATCTGTCTCTGGATTTTGTCGAGGACCTCGAGATGAACAGAGTGGGGGCGCCAGGCCATATATGGCAACAGTATTCAATGCAAGGACGAATGGTTGATTTGTAGATTTAAAGGAAGCACTGAGGCAAGAAAAACCTTCTGGCACGACACAGAGAACCAACATTTCTTGTGGTAATGAAGCTATTGATTCAATGTAGTTGTTTCACTTCAGTTCAGTTTGAAATTTCTAGGGAACATAATGAGGAAAGAAGGCTTGGAATATCTGACACTCACAGGACAGATTAAAGGCAAGAGAGACAGGAAAACAACGCATAACCTACCCAGTGAGCTTGAGTAAAGGGATAGAAGAAAAGGATTTAGGAAAAATAGAGATCACATTTATTAAGAGTTACAAATGGCAAGAAATCGTGGAAAGCCATGATCTCCAACGTACTTAAGAGACACAGCACATAGAATAGCAAGAAGGTTAACATTATATTAGGGTTTTCGCAAAGGAATTACGTATTTGGCCTTAATGCAGTAGTTCCCAAACTTTTTTACATGGCGGCACACTATTGAGTTCTTTAAATTTTCGCGGCACATCTATCACAAAAAATAAATATTTTCCACTCATAAAGCCTTTTTGCAATAAAATAATAAAAAACAAAGAATATTATATAAGAAGAATTTTTATTCCCATAAATCAACATATCCTGTATTCAATATCGGGTATAAAATAATAATGGTGAATATCAGTGGGACAGTTGTGCCTGGTGCTTCTTGACTACTGCTGCAATATTTGGGCGAATGTGAGAGAGACACACTCTTAACTCTTCTTCAATATTTTTAAGTCTTTCACGTTTTTTTTTATTTTTACTGTTGTTTAGGTAAGAAAATCCCAGTTCACATAGGTACGAAGTTGAGAATTGCAGTAAGATTTTAATGGCTTTTTTACTTAGTTAAATACTCTTCCATAACAGAAATCCAAAAGGCGTCCAACGGCAGTTGTGCGTACTTCAATTTGAGACCACGATCACTGGAAAGTCTTTCTTATTCTTCCTCTTCACATAACTCAAAATTGAAAAGGTTGATGACTGATAAATCTAGGAACCGATTGCGAATCCAATCAAATTCTTCAATGCTGATTGAGGGAAAATATTCTTCAATTTTAAACAAAATGAAATTAAATGTCTTCTAGGTATTATCTGTTCGCGGCACACCAGCAATCATTCCGCGGTACACTAGTGTGCCGCGGCACAGTGGTTGGGAACCACTGCCTTAATGAATTACAAGCCAGCCAACCAACCAAAGCAAAACTATGGTTGAATTACAACGAACTGTGTCTCGAATAATTGTTCGTTCTTCAATATTTCTAATGCATTTTAGAGTTTATCCTCTTAGGTGACTATAATTTAAAAAAACAAACAAACAATGCATTCACCTTTACTTATTGCATGAATTCCATAAAGAGGCATTCAAACTGTTTACGTGGTGTGCACAGATG
The DNA here is from genome assembly GCA_964036315.1 of Acanthosepion esculentum. NCBI lineage: Eukaryota > Metazoa > Mollusca > Cephalopoda > Sepiida > Sepiidae > Acanthosepion > Acanthosepion esculentum. Next base: position 23,690,227 of record OZ038487.1, read on the forward strand.
CAGTGAAGGCACGTATATATCACTTGTGGTTTCAAAGATTTAAAAATGGCGATTATGAAATATCCGACAAGCCTCGCTTTGAAAGAAGAGCCACTCTTAACGAAAATCTTTTGAAATAGTCCACTGAATTGGATCTAATTCAAAGCAACATTGGTTCTGCGCAAAAATTAAATGTGCCATATTCAACTGCTCGCGAAACCCTAAAGCGAATTTTGTAAACTTGCAAAGAGGAAATTTGAATTCCACATCAGATTGAGAAGCTAACACGACATTTCACAGTCAGTAGCAGTTCCTTAACCGGCAATGCCAACATTTCATGGCATTATTACAGATGATGTAAAAAAAAAATGATATTTGATCGTTAACAGAAGACGAAAAAGATAATGGATTATCTCAAAATGAGAAGATATTGATAACAATAAAACCAGAACTCCACCTGCGGAAGTCATTTGCTTTGTGTCTGGTAAAATATGAAATAATTCGTTCATTATGAGCTTCTGGAACAAGAACGGTTTATAACTGCAGAGACGCGGTTATTGCAATGGTTTACAACAAAAGTACCCCGCTTTCTTAAAAAGAAGAAATATTATTCTTCAACATGACAATGGAAGTATACAGTTTGCAAAATAAAACCAAGAAAAGATAAAACATATATATATATATATATATATATATATATATATATATATATATAAAACATATATATATATGTGTGTGTGTGTAAAAAATTATTCACTCCCATAATAACTACGTTCTAAGTAAATTTTATCGGATCAACTATAAACCTGGTATGAACAACCACCCCCCACCACCACCACGTGATTGAAGAAATAGCGAACATTGTCCAGTCGAAGAAAAATGTATTTACCAAGCAACTATTTACCCAAAAGAAAATAAGTTAAACTACAATATTTACATTGGAATTTCCGCGGGGGAATGGAAACAAAGATTTTACACCCATAGGCACACTTTTTTCAACCCAAGATTAAAATACCAAACTGCACATTTAAAAAAATCTTGGGAATTGAGGGAAAAGGATCTGGACCCTGAGATGGATTGGAAATCCATACGTTTTCCTCATACTCCTAATAATTTTAAGGGTAGATGTAACCTGTGATTAGAAGAGAAGATTAGAATAATTAAATTCGATAATCAAAGTATACTACTAAACCAAAGGAATGAGTTAGTTTCCAAATGTCGTCACGGGAGTAGGTTTAAACTGATCTAAAATACTATTGATCTTGCTTAATCTGTTATCATCTAAAACATATATCGTTATTTCTACTCCATTTAAATCAAATCTGATAACCTTTCACCAACTTAGGGTTTTTTTGTCAGTAATATATATATATATATATATATATATATATATATATATATATATATATATATATATATATATATATATATATATATATTTGAATTGTATATGTTTTAAAAAATGTTCTCTCCAATTTATTTCCTTTTTATGATATTTTATCTTCACAAATTTTAATGTCAATATTTTTATTTTCATTTTTTATCATTTTTTAACTTGAATTATTTTTACCGTCATTACGTTCATTATGCTTGTATCACCTTTGCTCTTTTAAATATTCTTTTTTTTTCCAAATTCTTTTTATATACTTTTTATTATTTTATTTATTATATTTATTATTATTTGGATTACATATTTTTAATTTTAGATTTTACCTTTTTATCTGCGTTTTTAAAATATTTTAAAAAATATTTTTTAAGTATTTTTTCTTTATATAAATTATCTATTCATGGTTATTATTATACTTATTTTTGCCAGAAAACATTTTTTTCTTAAAAAAGGAGAAAATATTTTTTTATTCATTGATTTAGAGCTAACATTTACTATTTTCTATTTTAATTTTTAAAATTGTTTGAACACCTGTCCTTAATTTTGTGATTTTGTTAATATTTTAAAATATGGGTCAAGGTTATTTGAACTGCCTCTTTGAACCTGACACTTCCACTTACCCTCCCATGATATTGGGGATTTTTTTAACTGAATATCTATATTGTAACAGCGACCTCCCACTTCCTTTCTGTTCTTCCTTCTTTAACTCTCTTTTTTCATTTTTCTTTCTCTTTTTTGTTTTTCTCTTCTTCTTCTTTTATTTTTTAAATATTCAAATTTTTAAGCTCCTATTTTATTTATTCATACCTCTGAGTTGACAACGCCATTAAATTCTATTGGCAGAAATAGCTACTCGAATGAGGTAAATTTGGATTTCTATCTTATGTAATATATATATATATATATATATATATATATATATATATATATATCTCAGATAAACCTAAGGAGCTAGGCAAACCTGCCTAGGTTTCACCTAAATGGATTGCCAGGGCAACGCTAGCCAGTATTGCCCTGATGATCCGTTTAGGTGAAACCTAGGTAGGTTTGCCTGGCTCCTTAGGTTTATCTTAGGTTTGCTCTACTTCGTGTATTGAGCACTTTACGTAGTTCCTTTACTCGTTTTGGAGGTTTTTTTCTTTGGACTTTGGGCTTGAATTCTGGACAATTGTTTTCGCCATTTTTTCATGTTCTTGGTTCTTTCTATTTTTATTCCTTATTTTTCCTTGCGTACTGGTTTGTCTTACTACAAGTCGAAGTATCCAAGCTTTTTTCCAAGCGAGTACCACCATTTATATATATATATATATATATATATATATATATATATATATATACATTATGTATGTATTTTACGTTATGTGTGTGTGTGTGCATGTGTGTGCGTGTGTGTGTTTTGTTGACTAATATAGAGATATTGTGTCTACTTATTTTTATATTAATTCTTTTAAGTTGTCTAATTAGTTTCTTTATATTGAGCTGAAATCCATTAAGTTAGGAGGTGTAGTTTTTATTTTTAACCCAAGTAAACAAGGAGGGGGGCTTATACTTAATATCAGGAAGAGACAACTGAAGTTTCTAGGGCACATAATGAGGAAGGAGGGCCTGGAGAATCTGATACTCACGGGTCGAATAGAGGGAAAGAGACAAGGGAAAAAACGTGTGACATAACTGGCGGACTTAAGCAAGTGGATGACAGAACTTTGTCTGGGAGAGGAAGCAAAGGGAAGGAACTTGTTGAGAGATGCAAGGGCTAGAGGGAGGTGGCGAGCCATGATCGCCTACGCCCTGAAAGGACATGGAACATAAAAAGAAGTTTCGATTTTTTTTAAAGATCATCTTCAGTGGTAAATTCTAACGACAAACGTACTCCTTCCTTGCTAGATTTTATCTCAATACCAAGAAACTAGTTAGACAAGTTGAAAGGATCAATACAAAAATAAGTAGACTCAATATATCTATATTATTCAACAACACATGTTTAAATCAAAATATTGTGCCTAAACGTGCACACACACGCACGCGCGCACACACACACACACACACACACACACACACACACACACACACACACACACATATATATATATATATATAAATAAATTACATATGAGGGAAATACCCCATTTGTATATAGCTATTTCACCCCACAAGAGAACTACTTTGCAGGATTTGTCAACACCAGGTTGATCGGAACCCAACCCCTTGGTATTGACAAATGGGGTATTTTTGAATTTCTCTC
>OZ038487.1:23698834-23751334 GCA_964036315.1 Acanthosepion esculentum
CGGCCGTATGCCACATACTTTCCTTGTGGGGGGACTGTTAAATATGGAATCGGCTCTCCGATTCCTCAATCCAAGCCGTTATCCATTACTCCATCGTGCCTCCTTATATATATATATATATATATATATATATATATATATATATATATATATATATATATATATATTTTATCACTTGATATTTAGTAGACATAATTCCAAGGAGGATATAAATCCAAAGAGAGCTCAGTGTAAGAACAGAGCGGTAATAATAATGAATTCAGAATCCTTAAAATCCATTTAGGTGATATTTTATTTCGTGGACTCAGACGTCCATCTCTTCGGACCAAATTTTACAAAATAAATGGAGTTCAATTTATTCAGACAGGGAAAGAAAACAGTAGAAAAGAAGAGAGAGAAAAAAGAGAAACAGGAATTAGTTTTAATCTTAAAAGTGGAAAGAAAAAATGGGGAGAAAGCCAGTGATTTCACTATAAGGTTTTTGAGATAGACATGGGGAAGGGAAAGGGAAAAGGAGTAAGAGAGGGAAAGAAAGAAGTTAAGCCAATCGCCATGGTGACCAGGATATATTTTATTCCCCGGTCTTGACAAGTTAAAAAAAATGGGGTGAGAGAAGGGAGTGATCATATTTCAAAATAGATACATTGAAATTAGCTAATAATTTTAAGCAGCGAAACCATCCACATCCCGTTATAACCGTAACAAATCACAAACAAATAATAATAATAAGATTAAAAAAAATTGAAATCAATATGTAAAAGTATGTAAAAATCAGTATGTAAAATCAGAATGTAAAAATCATATAAAAGATATGATATTTACATAAGTCTACGTGAGCAGGCAGATATGATTTTTACATAAGTCTACGTGAGCAGGCAGATATGATTTTTACATAAGTCTATGTGAGCAGGCAGATATGATTTTTACATAAGTCTATGTGAGCAGACAGATATGATTTTTACATAAGTCTGCGTGAGCAGGCAGATATGATTTTTACATAAGTCTACGTGGGCAGGCAGATATGATTTTTACATAAGTCTACGTGAGCAGGCAGATATGATTTTTACATAAGTCTACGTGAGCAGGCAGATATGATTTTTACATAAGTCTACGTGAGCAGGCAGATATGATTTTTACATAAGTCTACGTGAGCAGGCAGATATGATTTTTACGTAAGTCTGCGTGAGAAGGCAGATATCATTTTTACATAAGTCTACGTGAGCAGGCAGATATGATTTTTACATAAGTCTATGTGAGCAGGCAGATATGATTTTTACATAAGTCTATGTGAGCAGACAGATATGATTTTTATATAAGTCTGCGTGAGCAGGCAGATATGATTTTTACATAAGTCTACGTGGGCAGGCAGATATGATTTTTACATAAGTCTACGTGTGCAGGCAGAAATGATTTTTACATAAGTCTACGTGAGCAGGCAGATATGATTTTTACATAAGTCTACGTGAGCAGGCAGATATGATTTTTACATAAGTCTACGTGAGCAGGCAGATATGATTTTTACGTAAGTCTGCGTGAGAAGGCAGATATCATTTTTACATAAGTCTACGTGAGCAGGCAGATATGATATTTACATAAGTCTACGTGAGGAGGCAGATATAATATTTACATAAGTCTACGTGAGGAGGCAGATATGATAATTACATAAGTCTACGTGAGCAGGCAGATATGATTTTTACATAAGTCTACGTGAGCAGGCAGATATGATTTTTACATAAGTCTATGTGAGCAGACAGATATGATTTTTACATAAGTCTACGTGAGCAGGCAGATATGATTTTTACATAAGTCTATGTGAGCAGGCAGATATGATTTTTACATAAGTCTGCGTGAGCAGGCAGATATGATTTTTACATAAGTCTACGTGAGCAGGCAGATATGATTTTTACATAAGTCTACGTGAGCAGGCAAATATGATTTTTTACAAACGTCTACGTGAGCAGGCAGATATGATATTTACATAAGTCTAAGTGAGCAGGCAGATATAATATTTACATAAGTCTACGTGAGCAGGCAGATATGATAATTACATAAGTCTACGTGAGCAGGCAGATATGATTTTTACATAAGTCTACGTGAGGAGGCAGATATGATAATTACATAAGTCTACGTGAGCAGGCAGATATGATTTTTACATAAGTCTGCGTGAATGGTAATGAAAGCAAGGCTGCCGAGTAATCCAACATTTGCTGCTATTTATCGTCGCGTTACTGAGGCAGGATCCGTAGCACTACAAACTGTATCCGTTGTTTGATTCTTCAGTTTTGTTTACAGATGAGGCAACATTTGGAAGAGATGAAATAAAAAAAATTACACAACCCACATTTGTTGACGGATGGGAATCACCATGTTACATTACATGTTAGACATCAGCATCAATCTCCGATTAATGTTTGGGGTGGAATTGTAGGTGATTGCTCAGTCGGTCCATATGTTATCCCAATACGTCTAACAGAAGTTTTCTACAGGGGTTTTGCTTCGAACACACTTCCAGATCTGCTAGAAGATGTACCCCTGCTAATACGAAGACGCATGTAGTTAATGCATGATGCGCGCAAGCAAATTCTAGTCACATTGTTCGCGATGAACTGACTGACATTTACCATGAAAGATGGATACGTAGGAGAGTACTGATTCCAAGCCTTGAACTTTCCCCCGACCTCAAGTCCTTTGGATTTTTATCTGCGGCGCCATTTAAAACAATTGGCTTATGGAGCAGACATTAACAATGCAGAGACACTTCATCAACCTGTCATTGGAAGTGTGGGAGTATTTGAAAGGGTCCGCCAGTCAATGATCCGACGGGTGCATGCCTGATAACTGACAATAAGTCACTTCAAATAATGGGGGATATATAATGGAATAAAATGTAATTGCATTAATTTCACCTTTCATTGATCTGTCAACGTATCAATTTATTTTATCTATCTATCTATCTATCTATCTATCTATCTATCTATCTATCTATCTATCTATCTATCTATCTATCTATCTATCTATCATTTTCCTGTCGGTCTGGACTTTAGTATATGTGTTTTGCGCAGAACTACTTATTTCATTCAAATATCGTCATGTACATAGACGCTGATATGTAATTAGGCTGTGAACATGCGCGTTACGGAAATAGTACCTCCGGAGAAAACGTAAAACAACTTCAAAAAGCAAATAATAATAATAATAATAATAATAATAATAATAATAATAATAATTAATGAAATTATCTAGAAACAAAACAGCGAATAGAAATATATTAGAAAATAAATAATCCAGAAGAATTCCTATTTTTAGTGTTATGATTTATTTGTTTACTTATATTTTTTTAAACTTATCTTCTGCCTTGCGTTTTGAATTAATCATTTCATCACTTCTTTCATTCGTAATTCCTTTGGTGTGCCTACAGCCGAGGTTTGCCGGCATCGCATACCTTTGGGAGAATCAGGAAAGGAGAAAATTCGATATTAACTACTTTGTTCAAAGAGACGAGCTAATGAATTTCTCGCTCGTGTAATGTTTTTTTTTTTTTGGCTTTCAAGTTTGTCGCCAGAAATTTCATGCTGTCTGTCTTCATCAACAAAAGCAAAACACTTTTACATGCCTACCACTTCCTGTCTATCTTTTTCTCTATTATTTTTTCCTTTTACCCTCTCTAACACAATTTATACCCATATATATATATATATATATATATATATATATATAAATATATATATGTATATATATATGTACATATACATATATATATATATATATATATATATAAATATATATGTATATATATATGTACATATATATATATATATATATATGTACATATATATATATATATATATATATATATATATATATATATATATATATATATATATATTCGACTGTCTTGGTTACAATCTATCGGTATCTTCATATGTGTATTGAGCGCTTTTTAATATCACTGTTTCGTGGTCAATTTCAACTATTCAACTTAAACCATTAATTTTCTTATATATATACACACATATATATATATATATATATATATATATATACATATATATATATATATATATATATATATATATGAAGAGTGAAAGAGAGACAGGGAGAGATAGATAGAGGCGTTGATGGAAATTAGAGAGAAGAAAAACGGGACCAAAGAGGAAAATTTGGATATATATCTCGATACCAATATATATATATATATATATATATATATATATATATATATATATATATATTGATAAGATATATATACAGTTGTAGAGTGGATAAATGAAATGGGTAAATATAAGCAGGCGTGTACGCGTGTGCTGGTGTGCATACGAAGGCATGTAAATAAATTATCGTTAAATTTATGCATGAGGTGTAAAAGTAATAGTGCTCAATACGGTTATGCAGAGCAAATATATGTATTAATTATTACATATACGCGTGCCTACGTTTTTTGGCGTGCGGCTATAGTACCGCTGGGTGGTGTTCCCAGTTCTTCAGGCACGGGGTCCCAGTTCATCAGAATTCCGCGCCTGACGATCAGGGAACACCAGCCAGCGAAACTATAGTCGCACGCCAAAAACGTAGTATATATATATATATATATATATATGTATGTGAAGAAATATAGTCATAAGATGGGCTATATTTATGGGATAAAGTGCTCAATATCAGAGATAGAGCGTATGTAAATATAAAAGTGAACATAGAAGTCAACACTTAGAGGCGACAGTCTGTTTCATGCTAAATGCAATCATCAGGCCTGACGATTGCATCTAGCATGAAACAGACTGTCGCCTCTAAGTGTTAACGTCTATGTTCACTTTTATATATATATATATATATATATATATGTGTGTGTGTGTGTGTGTGTGTGTGTGTGTGTGTGTTTGTGTGTGTGTGTATGAAATACGAATTTATGCAAAGTAAATATTTTTTAATATAATGAATGATATAAGTATGTGTAAGTGATAAATATCTCTCTCTCTCTCTCTCTCTATATATATATATATATATATATATATATTTATGTATGTACAGGATGTATCAAAAATACTTTTACAAACTTTGGAGGCGGGTTCCTCACACGAAAGCAAGGACAAACGTCTATATAAATGATTTGTCTTTGAGTTATTAAGTTTAAAGAAAGTTTACGGTAGATATCACTGTGTTGTCATAGGACTAGGTTACATTTGTTATTCGTGTAAATTTGCGGCTAGTCTGTCTTTATCGTTTAATATATGTAGTAGAGGGTTAACTGAGCAGTGTTCCGTTTAACACTGGCAGGATATTCAATATTCTGACCAGGCAGATATGATTTTTCCATACGGCCGCGTGAATGGTAATGGAAAGAAGTCTGCACGATTGTATCAGATTTGCGTTTCCAGACCGAATGCATCGGAGTCATTCAACTTTTGATACTGTTTATCGTCGCTTTGCTGATGTAGCATCTGTATCACCACAAACTATGGGAAAATCGAGGAAGACCGATATCCGCTCGTACGCCCGATCTCGAAGAACTAAAGTAGTAATAAACGACTTCTGGTGAAATAACCGCCAAAATAGACTACCCACAATGCACCACTGACCCGTATTTATAAATAGCCGAGAAAAATAACAGCCCTCGTGGCCTGACGATTGCATCAAGCATGAAACAGACTGTCGCCTCTAAGTGTTGACTTCTATGTTCACTTTTATATATATATATATATATATATATATACAGTGTAACAAATAAATAACAAGTAAAATAAATTGATGTAAATACATCCAAATATATAAATCAACCAACAACCGATACTGATAAACTAGCCGTTAGAAAAAACAAATAAAGATAATCAATCCAAATAAATACATGAAGTAATAAACAAATTAAAAACTGTTCCCGCCAAAATAATAGTTAGAACAGACTACAACGATCAACCCCAAAATTGAACAAATAGCTTCAATTATCTTTCCCCCCCCCAAAAAAAACATATTAAGTAAGCTATATAAACAAATTTTTACTACGTTAATAAAAACACCGATCAAAATAAAAATAAAAACATATATAAGATAAAAAATAAAATAAAAATAAACAAAACAAGCAAAATAATGTAACCCAAATAAATCAATAAACAAATAAACGACTTCCGGTAAAATAACCGCCAAAATAGACTACCCACAATGCACCACTGTCCCGTATATATAAATAGCCTAGAAAAATAACAGCCCTCGTGGCCTGACGATTGCATCAAGCATGAAACAGACTGTCGCCTCTAAGTGTTATATTTAACAATGTGTGTTTGAATATATATATATATATATATATATATATATATGTTAGATGAAATGGTCCTGATCTGGCATCCCGTCTACAGTCACTTTCTCATAGATGTGTTGTGGCTTACCTCTGTCTTTTCTACAAGGATTTACATAGCAATTGCCCGACGAGCTACTTTCGCTGGTTCCAGAACTGCATTAATTTAAGCGTGTTACTAGGTTAGCATCTTGGTTCTCCCCTTTCACTGTCGAAACGGTTAAATGTACTCCTTCTACTCCAACAACTTATCTCGCACCTCTCTTCAGTGGAACTCCCTCCCTATCACTTGCTTCCTTGACGGCGAAAATCTTCAAATATTCAAATGTAATGTCAATCGTCATATTCTGATGGCATATATATATATTTAAAGATGTTTTTGTAGGTACAAAATCTAATAACAGACATAAAAGTCTGTTCCTATCTATCTATCTATCTATCTATCTATCTATCTCAATCTGTCCATATCCGAATGTCTTTCTTGAAAATGTCTTTATTTCAAGAAAGACATTCGGATTACCAACACAAAAACAGAAAATGTCTCGTATCGAGAATATTTAACATTGAAAAACATAAAGGAAAAATGAATTATTTTTAATAATATGAGGAAATCTCCACCCTTTACCTGAAGACGGTCGCGAGACCAGAAACCTGTGTTGTAAAATTATGAAAAATAAAGGATAATATTGTTTTAAAAATCCACATTACAAGCAAAAAAGTTTGCGGTACCTCTCTTCTTTTTAATATATATATATATATATATATATATATGAAATGCAGGTGTTAAGCTTAATATTACTAGACATATTAAAATACTAAAGCTAAGAATAAAACACACTCATTTCCTTTTTCATTGCATATTCTGTTTTTTAATTACATTAAAATCTTCCGTAGAAGCCTGAAGAGTGGGAGCGAAACCGGTTGCTTCCCTTTTCATTCTTTGCTTTAGTATTTTAATATGTCTAGTAATATTAAGCTTAACACCTTCATTTCAGTTATAAAATTTTGTACTTACAAAAATATCTTTATATATATATATATTTCGCGTGATGTGCCTTAACCTTTCGGCCACAGAGCAGCGAAATGATGGTTCCGTATAGGATACAGGTTCGATTCCTATCGGAGAGCGAAAATTTTCTATGAAAATTTCTCGGACATTCAGGCCGGTAAATGTTATTTAATACTGTTTATTATAAAACAGAGCCTTTGCTTAAATACTTGTATCTATAAAAAGAACGTTAAACATAATATATATAAATGTCTTTAAATAAATTGTCGGACTATGTCCAATTCTAAAAATATATGACGTCATTTGTTTACATTTGATACGCTAGAGCAGATATGAATAGAAGAGATTCATGGAAGATTTAAGTTTAAAGATAGTAAAATCGACCTTGCTAACCAGACGCTGCTCTGTGGCCAAAGGTTAAGGCACATCACGCGAAATGATGGTTCCGTATAGGATACAGGTTCGATTCCTGTCGGAGAGCGAAAATTTTCTATGAAAATTTCTCGGGCATTCAGGCCGGTAAATGTTATTTAATACTGTTTATTATAAAACAGAGTATTTGCTTAAATACTTGTATCTATAAAAAGAACGTTAAACATAATATATATAAATGTCTTTATATATATATATATATATATATATATATATATATGAAGCTTGTGGAACTTTGACGCTCCTTTTCCCTTATCTCTCTTGCTCTGAATATGTCCCGTGAGGGTTAAGTTTTCCAAGGTATCTTTCCTCATTATGTGGCGATGGAATTTCAGCTGTCTCTTCTTTTTTACTTATTCTTTATCACGTCGTTTTCCTGAAGACTTCCTCGTTGCTTACTTGCTTCTTCCATGGAATTCTCAGTTTAATATTTTTACTACTGAAAATGAAAATTTGTATGACATTCAAGTATAAAAAAGTATGAAGTATAAAAAGGAAAAAAAATGCCAAGCTTGGTTGCTATGTTTAAATCCAACTTTGTGCCAAGTTTAGGTGTTGAAGAAGAATATAATTATTGTCTTTAAAAATAACCTTGGGACAGACATGGCTCGGACGCGTTAATTGGGCCAGAAAGGCCATAATTATTGATGTTTTTCGATTGGAGCATTGCGTAGGCGTTGCTATGTATTCCACACGGACGCTCACACGATTCACACCAATTCGTCTGTCTATTACATTTTTAGCACTTTCTATAAAATAGTTGTTGCTATCGTAATTTGACCTGCCATTGACTGCGCCGTGGTTTAATGGTTAGCAAGCTTGATACAATAGAACTTTTTGCAACTGGTTGGTGAGTTCGATCCTCACTGGCTTCTCCATACTTTTGGCATTGTGATACATCTAACCTGCACTTAGAATATTTTTTTATCAACCGTAAGTTAATATAGTTCGATTTGTGCTATAGTGCCACTACACAGTACTATACTAATAATTTTTGGATGTCATGTCAGTTCAGAATGCAGCTGGTCTGGTTGTACATAGCTTGCTTTTAGTTAATATATCTGAATAAACACACATTCTTTTTGAAAAAAAATGAAATTATTACGGAATTCCTTCTGAACGGTTTTTATTTCAGCGTGGTCTTTTTCTACTTGACTATCGGCCAGTCAAGGCCAAAATGCACCTTAGACTGTACAACAACATTGATAATTGTATAAGGATATCTGCTATACAGTTCTCTTCATAATGAGACAAAAATTTGTTCGTTGACTTTGTCTAGCAGCATATCAACGGCTATGAATTATTTAATGCCAAAATCGAAACACTTTAAACACAATTTTATGGCTTCAAGTACATATAATTTGAACGCAATTTTATGCCTTCAATTGCAGATAAAATGTATTGTTGATAACTCTACAATAAATAAGTATTGTTTATAATTCTATTATAAGTAGTTATTGCTGATAATTATACTATAAATAGGTATTGTTGATAATTCTATTATAAGTAGTTATTTTTGGTAATTTTACTATAAATAGATATTGTTAGTAACTTTAATATAGATAGGTTTTCTTGGTATTTTTTATATAAAAAAGCATTGCTAGTATTTTTACTATAAAAATTATTTTCATATTTTCATAGTATTTTGTTTCTCTTTGGGGTTCACTATTTGCCATTAGCCGGGGCCCTAACAGGTGCTACCACACCGGAGACCAAAAGTAATATAGTATTTTAGATATATTAAATATACTGATATAACCAATTCGCTCAGGTAGTTATAACAAAGAATACCAAATTGGTTATAACTACTCTCCCACCTACTTCAGACCTATTCCATCAGGGACGATGGGTATTAGATGAAAAGTGGCCTAAGTGTACATAACTATTTAACCTAAAATCGGCGAGGAGAGAGATGGTTTCTGTTGCGTTGTGTCGTATCGGGGTCCCCACCCTACTACATAAAACGGTATCAACGAAAAGGGTAATTTACTTTTGGTGTTCTTTCCCCCACCCACCTCAGCTCTATGACGTGGGTACGATTTTTCCCAGAATTCCAACTTTTGGTCAATCAGTAACTAACAATTATAAAAGAAAGTAACGATGTCATAACAAACGCCATGATGAACCCTTCCTTTCTGTATGTAATCTACGTGTTCGTTTCTAATTTTAATATTGTGTTTTTCTTTATCTTCATTTTTCTTGGACCTGTTACGTTAACGTAAGTTTTTCACATAGAAAGAAAATGAGTAACCACCAACATCGAGGTTCGAGCGTGACATTCTGAATATTTCTTTTCCGCATGGTGTATAAATACCAATGTCAGGCTACTGACTGCGGTGATTATTGAGTGACTATTAAGTGGAACTATCCAGTCGAATTACTGTGAATTATTGTGCGTCGGTCACCTTAAGTCGCGAAAGATTGTTAATTATCAGGTCCCATGTCGTTGAAAGCTATTTATACAGTACAGTACATGTTCTTATTCGCTAAACTGTTTTTAATACAGTGGTTAGTATTCTAATAACAACAAAAATATTACACACTAGCTTTAGATCAGCTATAATGAACTTTTAATTTGTATTGTATCATATAGGAAGAAAATGATTAACTACCGACACCAAGTTTCGGGCGTGGCATTCTGGACTTATGGATATATGTGTTCCACCAGGCGTATAAATAGTGGTGTCAGTCTACTGACTGGAGTGAGTATTGAGTGGTTATTAAGTGGAACTATCCAGTCGAATTAGTGTGAATTATGTGTGTCGATGATTTGGGTTTTGATTTCGGATGTAACTACCGACAGCAAGGTTCGAGCGTGACACTCTGGACTTATGAATATATTTTCTGCCAGGTGTATAAATAGCGGTGTCAGGCTACTGACTGGCGTGATTATTTAGTGGAACTATCCAGTCAAATTAGTGTGAATTATTGAGCGTCGATGATTTGGGTTTTGATTTAAGATTTATCGGACGTTAAGTCGAGCCGCGCTACTAACAAGGTATTCACTGAAATGGTTAATTATCTTTGGTTGACTTTTACTTCTTTGTTCTTGTTAAGTATTTATTTGCGGATGCAATTAAATATTGTTTAATTTTAACATTGAAGACTTGAGTTATACTTAATCATTAACTGCCACCGTACACCACAAAAAGTTTCAATCGCGTATTGTTTTAATAGTGGATAATTGAACTTATAATAAGTTAAAACTTAATCACTTTATTCTCTTCTCCCAAATTAATAATCTTCTGCCTCTTTCCTCACTAAAGTGCGTGTGGGAGTGTCTTATCCCACTTGTGCATGTATGTATGCATATCTGCTTATGGGGGACACACGCACGCACACACACACACACACACACATACACACACACACACATACACACACACACATATATATATATATATATATGAAAAATTTCTCAGATTTAACCAGTTTCTAAGGACATTTTGTTTTGTTGTTAATAGTTACTTTGTTTTAATAAATTCATTTCGTTTTTGCTTTGAAAATGTCCACATTAGACGAAACGTGCCGGCTAATATTACAGTTTTCCTATTGCCTTTTACCTTCATAAATTCATATATATATATATATATATATATATATATATATATATATATATATATATATATATATATATATATATATATTGGGTAAGTATTCAACTATCGGAATGTCGCTGACTAGACCGGCTACCCCACTCCATGTTCGTGCGAGTGGGGCGGCGTGTTATCAAGCCAGAAGGACAAATAATAAGATATGACAAATGGCAGAACTCTCGATGGGTCAACGGCCAGCTAACGGTGCAATATCTCCATAAACGACCGTGAAGAAGGCAACAGCAAGCCACTCCACTATTAATACCAAGATGCATCATGGTAAGTTACACACACAGTATGAAACCTAACGTCATGAAGGGGTCCAGTCTATGGGAATTAACTCATCGTCTGGTAAGAACCGACATGGCCAACAGGTGTAACATGACCGTCCTACAGGTTCTGCTAGCATAAACGGCGTAAATTAAAATTCCTTGGAAGCTTTTCCCTCGTCCGGAAGGGATCGACAGGTGTCACCGGACAGTCATCCAGCGACTGTTCGCATCAAATAAAAAATAACTCTCGGGAACTGGAACGTTAAGACGTTGAACAACTGTGGCCAATTGGAAAATGTAAAACAGGTGACGAGTAGGCTAAATATCAACTTCTTACGGGTATGTGAAACTAGGTGGCCAGACAACGGATATTTTGTCATTAACAATCACAGGATTATATATGCAGGCGGAGAGAAAAACGAGTAAGGAGTAGGACTGATACTAGATCAAGAATTCAAGAAATGCGTTCTGGGATACTATAAAATATCCGAAAGAATTATGGTAGTCAAACTGAAAGGAACACATTTCAACATAGCTATTATAATAGTGTATGCACCGACAGCACAAAGTACGGAAGAAGAAATCGAATCTTTCTACTCGATGCGAGACAACGCCAAAGTTCATTGTAAATCACAAGAGGTCATAATTACCATGGAGACCTAAACGTCAAAGTAGGCAGGGAAAGAGTAGGTGGGGAGGTAGCTGGCAAATCTGGACTAGGACCTCGCAACAAACGAGGTTATAAATGGATCTAACGGTGCACGTCCAATGACCAGGTTAGAGCCAACACATGGTTCCAAGAGCATCTGAGACGATTATCGACATGGAGAAGCTCAGGAGGAGAAAGAAAAAAAAAGTTGACAACATAAATATCAAAAAAAATTCAGGGATGCAATGGTTCACTGCAAAACCCAAGTGCCAACCGCAGAAGCGACCATCGCCCTGTTGTAAGTAAACAAAGAGTGAAACTACAGAAAAGGAAGAAGACTAACGCAGCATCCAAAGTGCAACATAACAAACTCCTGTGCATCCTGAACCTGGGGGAACATATGGAGAGTGTGAAAAGAAGATACAAGGTATAAAATGGAAATGGAAACTCAAAATGGGACACACTTAGACTGGCTTTAGTGATATCAGTAAACGATATCATCTCAAAGGAAAATAGACGAAAATAGAAGAAAAAAACGAATGGATCACAAATGAGATTCTTGACATGATGCGACGAGACAAGAAACAATGCCAAGATATGGAACAGAATGTAGAAAACACGTCGTCGTCGTCGGCATCCGTCCGTCTCGGGAGACGATGGAGTAGCGCACGGATGTGACCCCCAGGCTCCCGTAATCTGAGCCAATCTGGTTGGGCTTTTGACCGGTAACTGTCACTTCCCGTGTTGTGCCGAAGTCTTGCGACGTCGCTGGAGTGTCATCTCCAGTGCGCTACGAGCCTGGGAGGGATGTATGGAGAACTAGGGCTGCCCGGACGTTTAGTTCCTCCTCTCGGCCTTGCTAGCAGAGTCCAAAGGAAAGGATGAACCGATACAGATTGGTACCAGCGCGGTTGCAGAAGTTGCCGGAAGGTAGCACAGAGTGCCGTCCATCCGCCTTAGGGCTCAACACCGAATTTGTGTAGGGTTTACTCCTTAGCCTTTTCTTCTCCAGAAGATTTCCACAAGGTTGTGGAGCTATTTAATCCATAGCTGGCGTTTGGTTCATGAGCACCAGGGCGTGTCCACACACCGGTGTGTCTGCATGTCGCATGTTAAACTCTTCCCCCGTCCCCTGTAGTTTAGCCCGAGTCCGCAAGGTGCTCGGTTGCCATGTGTCGCCACGTGGAGGCACTACATAGGGCTTGCTGATGGAGAGGCTATATACTGGCAGGGGAAGAGTTACGTACTCGGCTCCCCTTTTCACATTGCTGCTAGCCAGCGGTGGTAGCTTAAAGCAAGAAGCGACAAGCACTGGCACTACAGACTACCACACTAGACGCATCACAACAGCCGTTGAGACACATGAAGAAAACTACACTATGAAATAAGGAACCAATGCAGACAGAATAAAGAAAGAATGAAAAAATGTGTAGAAATAGAAAGAATGAGTATCACAAATAAAGGAGATATGCATAAAGAAATAGGGGAGCAGGACGAAAGACATGGGCATCAACAGGTATGCATTTAAGTGGAATACAAACTCCTGAACGACCTGAACCTGAAGGAAAAAAATATGGCCAGTGTGAAAAGAAGCTACAAGGGATAAAATGGAAATAGAAACTCAAAATGGGACACACTAAGACTGGCTTTAGTGACATCAGCAAATGATGTCATCCCAAAGGAAAATAGACAAAGAAGAAAAAAATGAATGGGTCACAAATTCCAAGGAAAAGTCTGACCTGGCATCTCGACTTCAGACACTTTTCCATCACTATGATGTGGCTTCCCTCTGTCTTTTCTACAAATATTCTTATGGCAATTGTTTTAATGAGTTCTTCCTGCTACTTCAACTGTATGAATCTAAGTGTACTACTAGATTGACAACTAAGTATCAACGTTTTACTATTGAATTAGGTAGGTAGATGTAACTGTATGTTCGATTCTAATAGTTTTTTTCGGTCTTCCTGAATACTTTTCTTTCATTATCCTTTCTTTTTACAAAAGTCTTCTTATTTTCTTTCATTCTCAGTAAACGTTAGTGTCTTGTAGACATTATCACCTTGATAAATGGATAAAATGATTTTAAAAAAACTAAAGGAGATATATAAGGTAAATCTAAAAAAAATAGTTACTTTTTCTCATCATTCCCAGAATAGATGAGTGTTTAATTCAACACAGCACCCAAAGTGGAATATAACAAACTCCTGAACGACCTGAACGTGAAGGAAAAAAAATATGGCCAGTGTGAAAAGAAGATTCAAGGGCTAAAATGGAAACTCAAAATGGGACACGAGAAAAAAACGACATGATGGAAAGGAGACAGAAGACGATGTTAAGACGTGGAACAGAAAACTGCATAATGACATAAGGAACAATGGCAGGCAGGGTAAAGAAGAATGGCTAAACAATAAACATGCAAAAATAGCGAAAGATGGAGTACCAATAACGAATAAGGAAACAGGACAGAAGAGAAGCTCGTCAACAGGCTGCTTAAATTCCAAGAATGGAACTCTCATGTAAGAGAAGGAAACATTCTTTACAATATTCGAACTATTGTCCGCATCTTTGTCGCCATATTTATTACAACGTTTCGGACGTTGTACGCTCCGGCCTCCTTCAGTATCTGTCTATATTTCTGAGATGAGGTATTATGAACATTATTTACATTATTCGAACTATTGACCACATCTTTGTCGCCATATTTATTACAACGTTTCGGACGTTGTACGCTCCGGCCTCCTTCAGTATCTGTCTATATTTCTGAGATGAGGTGTTATGAACATTATTTACATTATTCGAACTATTGACCACATCTTTGTCGCCATATTTATTACAACGTTTCGGACGTTGTACGCTCCGGCCTCCTTCAGTATCTGTCTATATTTCTGAGATGAGGTATTATGAACATTATTTACATTATTCGAACTATTGACCACATCTTTGTCGCCATATTTATTACAACGTTTCGGACGTTGTACGCTCCGGCCTCCTTCAGTATCTGTCTATATTTCTGAGATGAGGTATTATGAACATTATTTACATTATTCGAACTATTGACCACATCTTTGTCGCCATATTTATTACAACGTTTCGGCCGTTGTACGCTCCGGCCTCCTTCAGTATCTGTCTATATTTCTGAGATGAGGTATTATGTACAAATTTGTATTATTTGGACTATTGTCCTCATCTTTGTCGCCATATTTATTACAACGTTTCGGCCGTTGTACGCTCCGGCCTTCTTCAGGTGTTTGGAATGTCGAACTGACACAGTGGATAAAGGCGTTAGTTAGATCCAGTGACAGTACCCAAAAAGAGTGTGAGTTCAATACCTGGTTAAGGCAGTGGAGAACTTGGAGAGGGGAATTAACAGGAGATAACTGACATCCATTAAACATGGCACGTGGAACTAGAACAGTCTAACCCAGTGAGCAAATAAAGGGTTCAGTTCGACATTCCAACCACCCGAAGAAGGCCGGATATGATCCCCAACGTCTTTATCCACTGTGCCATGTGTCCTTGAGGAAATCTGCGTATGAATGTCTGGGTATTATAAACCTAATGTCTTCAGCAATCATTTTTACCAGTGCTCATATTGCAATTTTTTTTGTTATTATCGCTTTTCTCTGGCACTCCTTATTACTGGTTCACTGGTTAGTGGTTCATTTCTATGCTTGGTCGATTCAGGAGATTTTTGTGGCCTAGCATATGTGCTGATTCCTTAAGTTTACGAATTGTCCAATGGTGTACTTTGTCTATGATCTCAACCTGATCCCACAGAGGGCGGTGATCTCCCTTTTCTCTCTATATGTGGTCAGCCACGCTTGATTTTTCCACTTCCCCTCGTGTTACTGCTTTCTGGTGTTCTTGAAGCCTTACCTTAAGGTGGCGGCCTGTCTCCCCTTTATATTTCTTTCCTCAGCTGCACGGGATAGCGTACACACAGTTTTTAGTCATATTATCCTCTATGGGGGGGTCTTACTGGGGAGAGATATCTGCGAAGTGTCGTCAAGCTTTTGAAGGTTGTCCTGATGTTATATCAACCGTAGATCTTTTGTATTTTCTCTGATAATCCCTTCACATAAGGCAGGGGGGCTGTTTTCTGAGTGTTGTTGTCCTCCTCTTGTACCCGCCTATCCCAGTTTTTTGTGGCTCCTACCATGTACCCAGGATAGTTGTTACGTTGTAGGGTACTACTTATACTAACCAATTCTCTATCTAATGTCTCTGGGTCGCCACTTATGACATTTGCTCGGTGTTGTTAGTAGCGAACGATCCCTTTCTTTACGCTGTATGGATGGTGGGTGTTGAAACACCGGAAAGCTGTAACAATAACGTATCGTATTTTAGCGCGTTATATATGAAGCCTTTTACCGGACTATACCTGGCTTGGAAAATGATTACTGAGCGTGTGTTAACCTTTTCTGTCTGTTATTTTACAAAGATGTTAGCCGACACTACCTAGATTATTAAGGGATCGCAGAATGACTTGTTGTTTAAATGCTCCAAGTGCTAATGTCACCTGAAAACCGTTTCTTTTGGAAATGTCAGAGTTGAGTAGCCGAAGGATGTTGACTAACGTTATCATTATTATTACAAGTGTCATTGTTGATCTCGCGATTACTATCCACTGTTCACCAAGGATTTCTCTGAAGGCTCAGGGACACAACAACTCCTCCACATTCGTCATCATCTGTTCCACAACAAACTCCTTCTCCTCTCTTTCCTCTCTCCAATCTTTCTACTCATCACACCCTTCTTAAGTTTCTTCTTTTCCCTCCCACCTGTTCTGTCTTTGCTCTCTGTTTCTTTTCCCCTTGTTCACTCTTCAAGACACTCTTCCTTCTCATCACTTTCCTCTTCGATTAAATTTCTCCTCCCTCCCTCTTATTCTGCCTGCACCCTCCTCTTCTCTATTTATCCTTCCCTGTTTCTCTCTCTTCACATAACGTTCTTTCGTTTCTTCTTCTTTTCTCTCTCTCCTATATTGCCACCACACTATTCTTCCGTATCCCCCTCCTGCTCTTCACTCTCCATTCTTTCTCTTCATCCCTTCCTTTCCCGATTAATGTCCTTCTCCCTCTCTCTTATTCTGCCTGCACCCTCGTCTTCTCTATTTATCCTCCCCTGTCTCTCTCTCTCCACATAAAGTTCTTTTTTCTCTACCCTATATTGCCACCACCCTATTCTTCTGTATTCTCCTCCCCCTCTTCGCCCTCCCCTACATGCTTTATTTTCATCTCTTCCTTTTCCGGTTAATTTTCTTCTCCCTCTCTTTTATTCTGCTTACATCCTCTTCTTCTATATTTATCCCCCCTGTTTCCCTCTCTTCACATAACGTTCTTTTTCTCTTCTTTTTTCCCTCTCCTATATTGCCACCACCCTATACTTCTGTATACCCTTCCCCTCTTCGCTCTCTTCATCTCTTCCTTTTCCGATTAATTTTCTTCTCCCCTCTCTTATTCTGCCTCCACTCTCCCCTTCTTTATTTATACTCCATGTTTCTTCTGATTCTTATAACGTTATTTTTAAGTTTCTTCTTCTTCTCTCTCTCTCCTATTTTGCCACCACACTCTTCTTCTGTATTCCCCTCCTTCTATTCTGTCTCCCCCCATTCTTCCTTCTCATTCCTTCTCTTTCCTATTAATTTTCTTCTCTCTCTCTCTCTTATTCTGCCTCCACTCTCCTGTTTCTCTCTCCTATAACGTTCTTCTTAGTTTTCTTCTTTTTTCTCTCTCCTATTTTGCCACCACCCTCTTCTTCTGTATTCCTCTCCTCCTCTTCTACCACCCTTTCATTCTTCCTCAGCATCCCTCCTTTTTCCGATCAATTTTTTCTCACTCTCTCTTATTCTGTCTCCAGCTTCCTCTTCTCTGTTTATCTTTCTCTGTTTCTTCTAATTCTCTCTCTCCTCGTAACGTTATTCTTAAGTTTCTTCTGCTTTTCTCTCTCTTCTATTTTGCTACCACCCTCTCCTCCTGTATACCCTCATCCTCTTCTCTTTCGTCTCTATTCTTCCTCTCTATCCCTTCTTTCTCCAAATAATTTTCTTCTTCTTCTTCTTCTTCTTCTTCTTCTTCTTCTTCTTCTTCTTCTTCTTCTTCTTCTTATCCTGCCTCAGCCTTCTTCTTCTATTTCCCTTTTCTTTCTTTATCAACCTCTTGTTTTTCCAGTGTCTCCTCCCCCTTTTCCTATTTTTATTTCAGTTTCTCCTCTTTCTCAGTTCACACAATCCCTCATCTTCCATTAAATCATTTGCCATCTTCTCAATGCGCCTCTCTCTTACTATACCTCATATTATTATTATTATTATTATTATTAACATTTTAATGATTTTCCGATTTACCTGAGTCTAAACTTGCAGAAGGTCAAGTGGCACCATTTCGTTTTTTCTTTTTGTTATTTCATGCACTTGCTGGTTTGCACACTTCTAGCAAATATCTTTCGAGATTGACTGACAGCAAGTTTCCTCAAACTTCCTACACATTTCTCAATATCCAATCAGATCGAAGCAACGTCGGCGTGCGAACAGATTTAATACATTGTAAAAGGATTTTTTCTCCCATAACAATTCCCCCATTATGGGTATTATTATGTCCATGGTATAATAACAACGTATTTCACGCAATGTCCGAAAAGAAAATGAATAACAAACACACTTTGTTCTCACAGAGACTTTTATATTGCTAAGACATACAAAAAACTATATATACATATATACAAGTGTCCCCAAGCAAAGAACAATATATCATATATCTACAGAGCAAGCAGAGCGTAAGGAGACACAAAAAAAGAAAGGTCTTACATATAATTTGGGAATTCTTCTCTGCTTCTGGAGAAACCATGTTTAGGACTCCAGATTTAAACTGGCCTGGTTCATCTACTATATCCCAGGCGAGGACATATTCCACGAAGAGGAAATGGCGAGTCTTGGCTTTTCACAAATTGAGCTGGAGTTTCTGTCTATATCTGGGAAGGATATATTCACAAATGGAAACGGCGCCATGGACTTGTAGACTGTAGCATTTGCTGGAGGTGACAAATTTAGCCTCAGCCCGGGGTTCAAGCCTGGGCTAAAAAAGCAACCGCTTGGTTTGGCTGCATTAAACGGAATGACACTCATCAGTGTATGACATGTGCGGTCGTCAAGTGACTTAAGTGACTTATCTCCACGAAAGGATAAATTTAAATGCAATGTCAATCGCTATCTACTGTCTTCTTGATTACTCTTCTATTGTTCTCAATACTGTTTTCTAATTCTTTCTAATAATTCTTGTAACTTATTGAATTTACGGACTTGCTTGTGGTAAATCCGAGTTATATATATATATATATATATATATATATATATATATATATATATATATATATATATATATCGGGTATAGCAGCAAAATTGTCCAGTTGTTAGACTAAGCTTTGAACCGATGTAACTTAGAAATGATTAAAGATAAAGAATTATCCGAACAGATATGATACCCCTTCGCACAGAATAGATATGATAAGATCCCCTGCCACCAGAATAGATATGATAATAGATATGATCCACTGCGCCCTGAATAAATACGATAATAGATATGAAAGCATGCGCCCAGAATAGATATGATAATAGACATGATCCCCTGCAACCTAAATAGATATGATAATAGATATGATCTTCTGCACAAAGAATAGAAAAGATAATAGATATGATCCACTGCGCCCTGAATAAATATGATAATAGATAATTATATAACACTATTGGAACCTACTTTGAGAAATAAGAATGCATAATTACTGCCCAAGCTTAACAGAAGAATCGTGATAAAATGTTCACCATTAATTAACCATAACTAAGGATCGGAAGGCTTGAAGTAAAGTTCAGTATATATATATATATATATATATATATATAATTCCAGGATAATTTTCTAACTCATTCAAGATGATCTTCGCTCTTTCTAACACTCGAAATTTCTGTCCTTGAGTAACAAGTTGCCTCCCAGGTTTCACGTATGATTTCATTTTCAAGTCTTTTTTCACTGCTCTTTGGACTGTCATAGCCGAGAAAGAATAAAAATGCTTTAGTCTTTTTTATTACTTAAATAAATAGGTATAGAAATTTAACTGATCAGAATAGCATGGAGAAATTGATTGATTCGCTTTTTAATGTTTATCAATCTTTTGCAGTTTATTTAAAGCCAGAAAATATTTTTAGAGTGTAAGAATTATTCTTGGAGATAATAATGCTTTACTGATACAGGTCTTACTAATTAACCCATAGCTGGGAGGAGAAGAGGTGGATTCATACCTTTATCAAGCAATTAGTGCGTCAGTGAATATAAAGAACACAACTGGGATTAGAACTCGGCTTTCCGATTAACAATTCCGAGTCATTATCTATTACACCACTCGCACATCCAAGCTTACAGCACTCGGTATTCCCAAACGGCCCCTCACCTCCAGGCTCAACGCAAGTTAATTTTGGTGTTTCAACGTGTTATGGCTATAACGTCCTTACGTATTTGAATGATGCCTTGGAAACAGAAAGACATTTTACAAAGCAATAATAATATACAGCGTGACAACGTCCTTCCCCGGGTTTCAAATGCATCTCATTAAGGTGCGACATATTCTAGTGACCCGGGTAAACAATTCGGGATAGCAATTCTAAAAATATTTGGGTTAGCAATTCCCAAAAAATTCAAGGTACCAGAAAAATGTCATGAAGGAGTGACTGTGATTATTCTTTCATGATGCGAGACAGAGAAAGCCAAGTATAATTAACACCCGGATAACGGCGCTGTGGATTTATATGAATAAAATGCTTTGTCTAAAACTGCTATAAAGTTTCCCCTCAACCTATATTTTGGTTAGATATGTAAACTGCCAAGCAACTTTGTATATACGGTTAGTGCAGTAGAACTTGACAAGAAAAGCGAGGAGAGTTCAAATTCTGGCCTCGTCAGTTGTGTTCACCTTCACACTGATTGCTCTTGGAAAAGTCATGGATCCGTTTCCATCCCAGGTAATTGTTAAATAGTAGTGTAGATTCTGTTCTCTAGCCTTGGATGGCAATCACTCTAAAACTATGAATTTCAAACTGTGAAGAAGGGAAGGGTAAGCAACTATTTTTTTCGAGAAGGTATGACGTTTCACATATGATAAAGACAAATGATGTGTAGAGAATTATTATCCCCTATACCCTGAATAGATATGATAATAGATATGATCCCCTGCACCATGAATAAATATGATAATAGATATGAAACCACGTGCCCAGAATAGATAGGATAATAGATATGATTCCTGCGCAAAGAATAGATATGATAATAGATATGATCCTCTGTGCACAGAATAGATATGATAATAGATATGATACCCCTTCGCACAGAATAGATATGATAAGATCCCCTGCCAACAGAATAGATATGATAATAGATATGATCCACTGCGCCCTGAATAAATATGATATTAGATATTATCCCAGGCGCCCAGAATAGATATGATAATAAATATGATACCAGGCACCCTAAATAGATATGATAATAGTTATGATCCCCTGCACCCTGAATAAATATGATAATAGATATGACAGCATGTGCCCAGAATAGATATGATAATAGACATGAACTCCTAGACCTTAAATAGATATGATAATAGATATGATCTTCTGTGCCAAGAATAGAAAATATAATTGATATGATCCACTGCGCCCTGAATAAATATGATAATAGATATGATCCCAGGCGCCCAGAATAGATAAGATAATAGATATGATCCTATGCGCCCCGAATATATAACAGATATGATCCCCTGCCCCCAGAATAGATATGATAATAGATATGATCCACTGCGCCCTGAATAAATGTTGTGGATTCCGGGAATGGAATCCTGCACAAATAAATAAACAACGCCAGTAATTGAGATAGAAAAATAAGTATATTAAACGTAAGAATACAGACTTGAAGTGAAGATTAGTAGTGCGGCTTAATAGAAAGTATATGTACAAGTCTCTGTAAGTGAAGCCGTAATTATCTCTCTTTCTCTCTGGACTCTCGTATAACTCTCTGTGAACACCCTGTGTCTGTCTCCGTATCTCTCACCCTGACTCAACGTATCTCTACCTGCAAGTATTCTCTTTGTAAGTATAAGTACTTTGGACGGGTCCATCTTGTGTAAAAGGGGTCTTCCCCACAGACTCACCTCCCTAGCTTCTTTTTTTTGGCGGGGGGAGTTAATATTTCTTTCGCTTATGGTCAATTATTAGTGGTTCCGTGAATTTTCTTTTTCGGCTTGTTCTTCTGATCTCCGTGGTTACCTGTGGCTTTTGGATTTTGAAGGTTTCGAAAATCGCTTCCATCGCGTCTTCATTTTCGGAAGGTGACGAGTTTGGTTCCTGTAACCGTCTTTTCTGTATCTGATTTATGTGTCTCCTGTGAGTGAATTTTTCACCTTGGATCGTGTATAGAACATTTCCCAGTCTGTTTATTACCGTGCCTGATTCCCAGTATGCCATGTTATTCTTAAACATTCTGAAATAGACCCGTTCGCCTGGTTTGAAAGATCTTTTAGGCACTATCGATGAATGCCGGTTTTTATTTTTTCTGGGTAATAGTTTATAAAAAACAGAACGTATTTTGCGGGCAAACATCACTTCAGCTGGCGAAAGGCCAGATGGTGTATTTCCGTTCGGGGTGATTCTGTAGACTTGTAGGAACTGTTGTGTGGCTCTTTCTGTTGGTACGTCCTCTGCTTTTTTCAAGGCTCTCTTAAGCGTGTCCACAAACCTTTCGGCTTGCCCGTTAGATCGTGGATGGAATGGTGCTATTTTAATATGTTTGACTTCATCAGTCGCACAGAATTCTTGAAAATCGCTCGGGGTGAATTGCGTACCATTATCCATTACAAGGCAATCTACAACGCCAAATCTTGCGAATAACTCGTGTAGAAAATTAAGTGATTTCCGTCGTAGGGTTTTTGTATTTGAAAACTTCTGGCCACTTGCTAAAGCTATCTACCGTTATCAAGTAGTAATATCCATCAATGGGTCCTGCATAGTCCGCATGGATTCTAGACCAAGGTCTGTCCACATTAGGCCATGGTTTTTGTATAATAGGTGGTGCCTTTGCTGCCGCAGCACATTTTTCTACCATTTGAGTAATGTCGTTATCCATATTAGGCCAGTACACGAAACTTTTCATTAACGCTTTCATACGATTTTTCCCTGGATGTCCTAGATGAAAGTCATTCAGAATTCGTCTTTGTAAAGGATTGGGTATGACCACTCTTTCATTATAAAGTAATACGTGATCACAAATTGAAAATCATTTCGCTAGATTTCTTTTTTTTCTTTTCTTTTTCTCTTTGTACTTTGTATGAATTCATCCATTTCAGCTTCTCTTCTGATTTCTAACAAGGTCACTGGTAATTCCCTTACTGTATTGTTTAGAACTTTACTAATTTCGTCTTCGGCTCGCAAAGCCGCTATTACAGAGTCTTTCAGAGGTTCGCATTTCGCAGGAACCAATCTAGATAATCCATCCACATGACCAATTTTCTTCGACGGTAGGAACTCTAGTTTGAAATTATAATTCAATAATACAGTTCCTAATCTCAGAAGTCTGTTGGCTGTGTAATTTGGTAGTCCTTTTTTCGATCCGAATATAGTGAGAAGAGGTTTATGGTCAGTTTGAAGAGTAAACTCTCTTCCATATATGTATCTGTGGAAGCGAGTTATGGCGAATATTATGCCTAACGCTTCTTTCTCAATTTGCGAATAATTCCTCTCTGCGGATAACAACGATCTAGATGCGTGAGCTATAGGTTTCCTTGTGCCATCCTGCATCTTGTGTAATATGCAAGCTCCCACACCGTGTGAGCATGCGTCACTAGCAATGATAATTTCCAGTTTGGGATCAAAATGCGTCAGTGCTAGATCAGACGTTAATTTCTTTATGATCCCCTTAAAAGCTTTCTGAAAATCTTCCGTCCAGTTCCATTTGTTATCTTTTTTCAATAATTTATTGAGGGGAGCCCTCAATTTGTGCATGTTTTCAATGAATTCACCGTAATAGTTCGCTAGACCAAGAAAGCTTTGCAACTCTGCGACATTTTTCGGCTCAGGCATATTTTTTATTGCAGATTCTCTATCTGGATCTGGTTTTCTGCCACTTTCATTGATTATATGGCCTAGATACTGGATTTTTTTTAGAAAAAAAATCGCACTTTTTCTCCTTCACTTTAAAACCAAAATCCTGAATTTTTTTAAAGACTTCTTTAATGTGCGTTGCGTGTTCTTCTACATTATCGCTTTTGATTAAAATGTCGTCTAAGTAAGCAGTAGCAAAGTTCTGTCCCATGAGCAGGGTATCCATAGTCTGTTGGAAGATTGATGGTGCTACTTTTATCCCAAATGGCAATCTGTTAAATTTGTAAAGTACTTTGTGAGTATTGATACATAAAACTTTTGTACTTTCTTCTTCTACTGGAATCTGAAGATAAGCTTCCCTTAGATCAATCTTGGAAAATTCCTTACCACCATCAAGCTTGGTAAATATTTCCTCCGGGCTTGGCAATGGGTAGTGATAGTCCTTGGTAACCTTTTTTAACCCAGTCGAGAAATCTGCGCAAACACGGGTTTCTCCGGATTTTTTCTTTACGTAGACCACTGGTGCCGCCCATTCACTGACTGTTTGTACCAACCTATTTAACTCCTTGTCAATTTTTTCTATGGTTGCGAAAAGCACGTTTCGCTTTTTCTTGAATACTGGCTGAACATTTTGCTTTAGTTCAATTTTAGCTGCCACCTTATTACATCGTCTCAAACCGCTCGAGAATACTTCGGGGAATTGACTGTGTAGTTCTTCTTTTAATTTTGTAGCTTCTGACGGCTCGCACTCTATTTTCTTACAAAATGAGCTAATGGGTAAATCCTTACGTCAAATTTTTGCATCCAGTCTGTTCCCAGCAAATTTTCTGTGTCTTTTATTACAAATATCTTCAATTTTTTCGTTTTTCCATGAAATTTTACATTTAGAATTACTTCTCCTTCAAAATTGATACGCTTCCCTGTAACAGACTTGGCTATTTTCTGTGTATGCATCATGGTCGGTCTATTTAGCTTCCTCTATGTTTGTAAATTAATTATAGTTAGATCCGATCCTGAGTCTAACTGTAATTTTACCTTCTTATTTAAGATCTCGAGTTCCACGTATTTTCTTGTGTTTACTTTGTCTTCGTAGCCCACTCTAGTAGTTCTTACCCTACTAGTGTGTTTTTTGTTTCTGCATTGAGATGCCTTATGTCCCATTTTTCCACAAGCTAAACAGTTCTTGTACTTAAATCTTAATATTTATGATTTCCTGTGCCCTGAATAGATATGATAATATATATGATTTCTTGAGACCTGAATAAATATTCTACTAAATATTATCCCCTGCGCCCAGAATAGATATGATAACAGGTACGATGTCATGAGACCTAAATAGATATGCTACTAAATATGATCCCCTGTGCCCAGAATAGAAATGATAATAGATATGATCTCCTGCGACCAGCATAGATATGACAATAGATATGATCCCTCGCGACCTGAATAAATATGATAATTGATATGATCTGCTGAGACCTGAAGAGATATGATAGAAGATATGGTCTCTTAAGACCTGAATAGATATGATAATAGGTATGATCCCCTGCGCCTTGAATAGATATGATAATAGATATGATCTCCTCAGACCTGAATAGATATGATAATAGATATGATCCCCTGCTCCCTGAATAGGCATGCCAGTAAAAACAACTCATTTATAAACAAAATTTTCTCATAATGATCTTATTCTGAAGTTACCACTATTTTTTATCTTGTGCCAGAATTTATTAATAACTATTGTGTTTCCTCGCATTTAAAAAAGAAAGACATTTCGAAACGACACGTTCGTGTTTGCGTTGATCTGCTTATATATTTAGGCATAGCACTATACTCTTTGGCACAATACACAATATCTAATTCTGGTTTTTCTCTCTTTCTTACACCCATCTCTCTCTCTCTCTCTCTTTCTTTCTTTCTTCCTGATATACCAAGACTTTTCCCTTTTCCATCTCTGGCTTTGACGCGCGCTACACTCCTTTTTTCCATCTCTGTAGGTGTTCGGGAATAGCTTCTAAACAATAAGAATTGCATTGATTAGAAAAAAAAAAGTAATCAGAAAAAAAATATACATATATATATATCCCAAAAACTGGCGCCTAATCTCCCATCACGGAGTCATGGTTTTCCCGGCATTTTTGTTCAGCCCCGAGCGCTTTTCGACCCGTCGCAGTCCGGCCATCTTTGAAAAGATCCGACCACTAATTACGGCGTGTAATTATCGGATTACTTTGTCGCACGCAGGAGACATGTCGGGACTGCGAGATTTACACATGTCTCCATGGCTTTAGCAATCCGACTGATGCTGGCTGTCAATGGAAAACGTTCAGGCGACTCGGACGCGGCAGGAGTGCCGGTCGAGGGGCGGAGGTGGCTAGAACTGGAAGGAGGAAAAGAGAATCGGTCGGAAGAAAACAAAATGGTTGACGTGCTATGAAATCGATTTTTATTTATTTATTTAATATTTAATGCACATAAGTCATTTTAAATAGAAGAATTTGATTAACTATTGTTTCTACAATTTATGTTCATATAATCTATCTATCTATATATCTATCTATCTATCTGTCTATCTATCTGTCTATATCTATCTGTGTCCAAGTGTCTTCCATCGGCATGTGACCACACACACATACATATATATATATATATATATATATATATATATATATATATATATATATATATATATATATATATATATATATATATATACACGTTTCGCTTAAAACGAATGACAATCTAGTGCGTTTAAGTTTTTTATTTAATTTTTCTTGTGTTCTTATAATTTTTTTTCTTTTCTGGACATAAATTATCTAGAAATTTCCGAATATTCTGTATGTCTGTCAGCATTCGGCTATACTTTTAGCCATTATCAAGGATGGATTTTATTTTTACTTTTAACTGAATGTATGGATTTTTTTACGTATGTATCTAGAGTTATAGCAATATCTTATTTTCCAAACACGGTCAGCACATTGTGGCCGTTTTCATCGTTGATATTATTAAATGTTAGCGTTTTATCTTTTATTAATTAATCTTTAATGCAAAAAAGGCTAAAAGTAATGGAATCATTCCGCTACTTTTAGCCTTTTTTTTAACATGTGGATGATGCTACTATATTTGTATTATCAACGTGTACGTTACAGAGAGAGTTTAGTAGGTCTCAGTGTGTATTTCAATTAGACCTAATTGAGCTATGGTCAGAGAGATGTAACGTAAGTCTTCTTGTTAGGCCTGTTGTAGTATATCCAATATGATTATTTATGAATTTGGATTGATTAGGAACGAAGGAGCTCAACTAGGTCTCATTTAAATGCACAGGGAGACCTACCAAATTCCATCCGAAACATACTCGTTGATAATACAAATATAATGTAACAAAAGCGATAGGACATAGAAAACATTTGGACAATTTCTCCATAATTTACGTCCTGGGTAAGACGATAAACTACATCCGACAGCAAGGCCTCTGATCAGGAGGCTTTGAGGAGTGTGGAACCACCTCTTAATTGGTGGTGTTCCCAGGTCCACCCTGACCCGGGGTGGTAGCACCTGTTAGGGTCCCAGCTATGGGTAAATAGTTAACCCCGAAACTGAGGTAAAAAGCATTTTGAAAGTGTAAAAATAGGTTTTAATACCAGAAATACTTTGTAATAAATTATTACCAGAAATAAATTTTTGAAGAAAAACTATTACCATCAATACGTTTTTGAAAATAATATTACCAGCTATACAATTTTGAAGAAAAAAATATTACCAGAAATAGATTTTTGACAAAACAAAAATATTACCAGGAAAAAAAAAGTTGTCGGCATTAAATGACCCATTGAGGTTGATATGCTGTAAACCAAACCAAACCAAAATCTCCATAATTTATGTCCAGAAAAGAAGAAAATAAGAATACAAGAAAATTGAATAAAAAACTTAACCGTAGTAACTTGTCAGGATTGTTACCTAAATACGCAATTATATATATATATATATATATATATATATATATATATATATATATATATATATATATATATATATGAAGAAATATAGCCTGACGATTGCACTAGCATGAAACAGACTGTCGCCTCTAAGTGCTGACTTCCATGTCCACTTTTATATTTATACATACATACATATATATATATATATATATATATATATATATATATATATATATATATATATATATGATAGAAATTATTAGGAGGATTTTATAATTATAATTAAGTAATATCATCGAGTCTGAAACGTCAACAGAATGCAGAAAGCAATGGACGGCCGCTTCGTGCTATATTTCGGACTCATCAGCAGTGCGCATCCACTACTATTACTTAATTATAATTATCAAATCCTCCTAATAATTTCTATCATTTATATATCATTGCTTGAACCGGCTTCTAATGCTCAAGGTTGAACGGCTTGGTGACAGTAGTCGTGGCTCCGGGGGGCACCGTCCTATGGTTAGAGTGAATCTCAGTCGAGTTCCACCACGGAATTTGTGAGCGAGCGGCGCTATATTGAGTCTGATTTGCTATCTGTTCATCACCGAGGCCCGTTGGAACAGTTGGTAGGGTGTTTGCTTGATAACCTAACTGTCAGGGTTTCAATTCTCGGTAGTGGGTGAGCACTGCTGATGAGTCCCAAATATAGGACGAAACGGCCGTCCAGTGCTTTCTGCATTCTGTTGAGGTTTCAGACTCGATGATATTATATTAGGCAGCGTATATTTTATATTATAAACAAATAATCATACATTGTATCAGTTAGCAATATTAATGCAATTAATGGCGAAATCCCTTCACTAATAGACTTAATATAAGCATTAAACTACTAACAATCCACTGAATGACGCGATCCCTATGTGTAAAATTGTTGTCAGATGGATCTGGTGTATTTTTATAGAAGCAAGTACTTTCAAATACACGTTCCAGTATTATACAACCGTTAATAAATAACACATTCTTTAAAAAAAACATCTTTCGGTCAACAACACATTTATTTCGTCTTCAAGTTTTGATTTTAAATCAAAAAAATTACAGCCTGACGATGAAGACATGATGTTCTTGAAAGTACTTGCTAATATAAAAAATACACCAAGGTCGAGGAATCGGCTGATGTCCCGATTTTCTATACTATACTGTATATAAGAAGTAAATACTATACTATACTGTATATAAGAAGTAAATACTATACTATACTGTATACAAAATTAAATACTATACTATACTGTATATAGGAAGTAAATACTATACTGTAAATAAAAAGTAAATACTATAATATACTGTATATAAGAAGTAAATACTATACTATACTGTATATAAAAAGAAAATACTATACTATAGTGCATATCAGAAGTAAGATACATTGAAAGTAAAATTTAGAAGTAAATGCTACGAACTGCGAATTTTTACTCCATCTGTTTTTTTTATTTCATTTGTATATATATATATATATATATATATATATATATATATATATATATATATATATATATATATATACACATATATACACATATACATATATATATATATATATATATATATATATATATATATATATATATATGTATGTATATGTATATGTGTATTAAAAAGAAGAGAGGTACCGCAAACTTTTTTGGTTGTAATGTGGATTTAAAAAAAAAAATATTAACCTTTATTTTTCATAATTTTACAACACGTGTTTCTGGTCTCGCGACCGTCTTCAGGTAAATCTCCACCCTTTACCTGAAGACGGTCGAAGAGACCAGAAACACGTGTTGTAAAATTATGATAAATAAAGGATAATATTTTTAAAAAAAATTGACATTACAACCCAAAAAGTTTGTGGTACCACTCTTTTTAATATAGACACTTTTCTCTCGTTGGAACCATTATAACCTCTTCATTTTATATATATATATATATATATATATATATATGCAATTTTTTATATATATTATTTTTATATTATATATGTGCGGTATTTATTGGAAAGGGCTCAATATCAGTGATAGAGCTAACATATTTAGTTGGATTGATGTGAGTTTGTGACCCTGGGTTTCACGCTATTTGCGATAGTCAGACAAACTGATTAATTCTTAAATTTTGGATTTATATATATATATATATATATATATATATATATATATATATATATATATATATATATACGCAACCATATATAAATCCAAAATTTTAAAATTAGTCAGTTTGCCTGACGATCGCAAATAGCGTGAAACTCACATCAATCCAACTATACATACATACATACATGAAACAGCCTGTCGCCTCGAGTGTTGACTTGAATGCTCACTTTATATTTACACACGCTCTATCTCTGATATTGAGCACTTTATCCCATAAATATAGCACACCTTAAGACTATATATATATATATATATATATATATATATATATATATATATATATATATATATATATATATAAGTATGTATCTATATGCAGGGACATAACGGAAAGAAAGAAAAAATTCTTCTAACTTTTTAATTCCTGAAAAATTCAATAAGTAGAATTTGCTGAATATGCCATCAGCAATTTTTTTAAAATTATTTTTTGAAACAACGAATTTATTTTATCTTTTTGTGTGTCTGCCATGGCTTTACCGATTGACATTTTTTTAATGGCATGTCAGGACTTTGTGGCTTATTATAATTCCGAAGCAAATTTTGGATTGTAAGAATAATATTTTTTTGCTAGTGAAGAATCTTTTGCGTACACACTCACAAGTACACACATACATACACTGTTATGGAAGGAGTACATATGGTGCCTGCAATAAGCAATGTGCTACGACACACACACACACACACACAGTGTACACACACATACCCACACAAATACAAGTATACACACACAAACGTAAACGCATACACACATAAGTGCACATACAGAAATACACACACAAAAGTACACTCACACACAGGTATATACAGAGACTCAAGTACGCGCCCACAAAAGTACACTAGTACACACACAAATAAACACATATATGTACAGACACAAAAGCACGAACATAGCCACACAAGTACACACACATACAAGTACACACATACACGCACACATACACAAATACACACACAAGTACACACACAAAAGTGCACTCACGCACAAGTATATACAGACACTCAAGTACACGCACACAAAAGTAGAACTTCACACACAAGTACATATACACAAGTGCACACACAAAAGTACACTAGTACACACGCAAGTAAACACACATGTACAGATACACAAGCACGCGCATAGCCACACAAGTACACACATATACAAGTACACACATACACATAAATGTACACGTATACACACAAGTACACATACACAAATACACACACAAAAGTATACTCACACACAAGTATATACAGACACTCAAGTACGCACAAAGCAAGTACACCCACACACACAAGTACACATACACAATTGCGCACACACAAGTACACTAGTACACACAAGTATATACAGAGACTCAAGTACGCGCACACAAAAGTACAACCTCACACACAAGTACATATACACAAGTGCACACACAAAAGTACACAAGTACACACACAAGTAAACACATATATGTACAGACACACAAGCATGCACATAACCACACAATTACACACGCACACACACGCACAAAAGTACACACATACACATACACGAGATGTGGTTCTAGAGTGTGATTCTTTACTTCGGGGTCCTCTATCAAAGTAAGCTTCTCTTCGGAAATAAAATCTTTGGTCCCCGTCAAATAGGCGCCGGGCGCTGGAAGACGAAGGCGTGAAATATCTCTTATGAAGACAACAAACAAAACAAGTTTTCAATGACTTTTCGCAGGTCATGTTTTTTTAACTTTCTTATCGAACCTCGAACAGATTGTGGAGGTCATCCAGTAAAGATGATATAGCAAACAGCAAAGTGTCGTGAAAGAGCGAAACGGCTTTGTCGGAAATTCACACACAAAGAATTGATTACTAAATCACTCGCGACGATGACAAGCCCACGCCGAACGGCGACCGCGCCATAACTAACCTACTGGCCACAACGCTGATGCATTTCGGGAAAGACGCCATCAAACGGGCTAATTAATTCATTTACTAATCACCGCATATTCTCCTCTTAGGGGAAAGAACACAGACACACGTACATACATACACACACACACAGACGCACACACACATAGACACACACACACGCATACACACACTTGTGTATGTGGGGTGATGTTGGATGGGCTGAGACTCAAAAACATCAAGTCATAATTATATATCCGACCGAATGTGTCATGTAATATCTATGTAATGTCTCCGTGTAAATAGCTTCCAAATTAACAATAACGATTCAACAAAATACGAACATATGAGAAATAAAAATATCGCACCACTATAAAACAGAAAATACACTGATATATATATATATATATATATATATATATATATATATATATATATATATATATATGTATATGCTTTCATACGAGATCTCGCACATATGTGTAGATATATACGTGTATGCATGCAAGTTTTCCAGCAAGAAATATACGGATTTGTTCAGTTTTACACAACCAAACATTCATTCATATATATGTATGTATATATTTATATATATATATATATATATATATATATATATATATATATATATATGCTGACATATACCTATATATATGTATATGTGTGGTTATATATATATATATATATATATATATATATATATATATATGTATATATATATATATATATTGATTACATATATATATAAACATATAGACATACGCAAACGCACACAGACAGATAGACACACACACACATATATATATATATATCCATCCACACACACGCACACATATATGTGTATGGGTGTGTGTGTGTGTGTGGATGGATGAAAGAATGGATGTTCACACGCGAGAATTAAAAAAAAAGCAATAATGAAATCGAAAAGGGCAAAGACAATGAATTTTATGCACTAATTAATTAAAAGAAGCGGACAATGTTCATTAGGTCGTCTGTAGAATCGAATCAAATAACTCTTAATTAGTCTCACGCACGGACAAGAGCAGCCCAGTGATTAGAACATCGGAATTTCAAGAAAGGTTCTGCAGCACTTTTTCCAATGCTGGATTAGTGATGCTGCAATTCTCACTTTTAAAAAGTATGTAAAAATCCCATTTAATATTTAAAACAGCGATTTTGCTTTAATAGGAATGGATAGGTTAGTCTATCGTCCGGTTCACACTCCTCCCGTAGCTTTATTTTTTTTGCAGGATTAGTTTTGGATGGGTCTCCGTGTCATTCTAAAGTCTGCTTCAAATGTATACTTCTAAATTCCCCGCTTAAAATAATAAATTTGATTTACTCTTTATTTTCACCCAATAGTAGATAGTATCTGTTTATATTTCTGAGACAAGGTATTATGTACACTATTTACATTATTCGGGCTATTGTCCTCATCTTTGTCGCCATATTTATTATAACGCTTCGGCCGTTATACGCTCCGGCCATCTTCAGGTGGTCCTCAAGTTCACATGTCACAGTGGATAAAGGCGTTAGTTAGATCCAGAGACAGGACCCAAAAAGTGTGAGTTCAATACCCGGTTAAGGCAGTGGAGAACTTTTAGAGGAAAATTAACAGGAGATAACAGATAACTGACATCCATTAAACATGGCATGTGGAACTAGAACAGTCTAACCCAGTGAGCGAAATAAAGGGTTCAGTTCGACATTTCAACTACCTGAAGAAGGCCGGAGCGTCGGCCGAAACGTTGTAATAAATATGGCGACAAAGATGAGGACAATAGTCTGAATAATGTAAATAGGAGTAGATAGGTACGTCTATCACCCGGGTCACACTCCACCCTTTCTGTTTCTAGAAGGATTAGATGTTTATCTCTTGCGTCCTGTTTTGGATTTGGTATCTTTACTGCTAAAGTCCCCGCCTAAAATCAGAAATTTGATTTAGTATATATTTATTTATTTTTCCACAATAGGGGTAGATATGTTCGTCTATTGCCCGGTTCACACTCCACCTTTTGCATTTTTTTTTTTAGCAAGATGAGATGTTTATCCCTTGCATCCTGTTTTGGATTGAGGTTCCATTTCCTTCTAAATTCTTTTCATTCTCTTTCACTTCTCGTAGTTCCTTGCGTCTTAGTGGCATTATCGCCTTGTTTGGGATGAATTGATTAAAAAAACAACAGAACTTTAAAAGATTCAATCTTTTCTTTTCTCGTTCATTCTGCGATAAACGTAAGTGTCATATAGTAATAGTAATAGTGGGAGTAGCCGTTTCCTTATAAGGAAACATTAGGCATTAATTGTCTGATCAGTTAGTGACACAATCGGATGAAATTTATTAAATAAAAAAAACTTTCTCTTAAAACGCTTTTTCCAGAAAAAATCCTTGTCAATTCCATTAACAGTTATCGCTCTTTCTAGTATGATAGGAGTTTCCTTACTAACCTTTTGCTTAAGGTAACGTGGAATGTCACCATCGCCATTATATCATTATTTTCTCTTCTTGTTACACGTTCTATCTGTTTTAGTTGTTGCAGCTGTTGGAAGTCTTCAGGTGGTGCGGTTTTTGTTATTTGTTTCTTTGTGATTCTGTAGCGCCTGTGTAAGAGGTAAAAAGAACAAGAATTACGTAGAACAACAAGAGACAGGAAGTTGTGGAGAGCCATCGATGCTTATGCACATCGTTTATGAGTCATATATCCCTTTCTTTTAGAAGCTGGTCAACTATGGCTTCACACAACTTTACCCACCCCCGACCAAATTCCTGTTCTGTCAGACATTTGCACATGCTACTTAGTGAGATTGTTCGCTGCTCCCTTCTGTCTCTCTTGCCTTCACTATGCCCTGTGAGTGTCTAATTCTCCAAGCCCTCTTCTCTAATTATGTACCCTAGAAATTTCAGTAGCTTCTTACTGATTCTAAGTATAACCTATTTTTGTTACGATTTTCCTTAAAATTTCCTCGTTACTCATATGTTCAGTCTATAGTATTCTCAGCCTACTTCTGTAGAATAACCTTTCTATTTACATTATTCGAACTATTGTCCTCATCTTTGTCCCCATGTTTGTCGCAATGTTTTCAGCAACCATTTTTTTTTACCAATGCTCATATTGCACTTTTTGCTGTTATCATTGCATGTTTTTTACCAGTATTCATATTGCAATCTTTGTTGTTATTATCCAGGTTACATGGCAGCAGCTCCAAAAAAACTGGGATAGGCGGGTACAAGAGGTGGACAACAACACTCAGAAAACAGTCTGCCTGCCTTATATGAAGGGGTTATCAGAGAAAATACGAAGGATCTGCGGTCCATATAACATCAGGACAACCTTCAAAAGCGGGACGACACTTCGCAGATATATCTCCCGAGTGAGACCCCTCCAATAGAGGAGAACATGACTAAAGACTGTGTGTACTCTCAAGAACAGTGAGAAAAATAAAGGATTCAGTTCGACATTCCAACTACCTGAAGATTGCCGGAGCGTACAACGGCCGAAACGTTGTAATAAACATGGCAACAAAGATAAGAACAATAGTCCGAATAATGTAAATAGTGTGCATAATACTTCATCTCAGAAATATAGACAGATACTAAATAACCTTTCTGTTGCCTCAAGTCTCTTCTTCATCTATGAGGAAATTGTCCAGCATTTACTGCCATACAGGAAGATCGGTGTTATATAATAGTTTAGCACTCTTTTCTTTGTTTCTTAGTTGTTGGAAGACATCTTCACCATTCCTTCGAAATTCAGTGTCACATAGCATATTAAAAAAAAGAGATGGGCGAAGAGAAAGAGAATGAAATGTTTGGCCAGTCGCCCAATATAATCTTTGTTTTTAAAACTGTGGTTCTTAACCTAGACGCGGCCGATCTGAAATCAGTGATTTTTAAAATTAACCTCGTCGTCTTTTCTCAATTCAGCGGTATTTAAACCTAAACTAGTCATCCTAACTGAAATCAGTGATTTTTAAAATTAACCTCGTCGTCTTTTCTCAATTC
Source organism: Acanthosepion esculentum (assembly GCA_964036315.1). Lineage (NCBI taxonomy): Eukaryota > Metazoa > Mollusca > Cephalopoda > Sepiida > Sepiidae > Acanthosepion > Acanthosepion esculentum. The sequence goes on from OZ038487.1 coordinate 23,735,202, forward strand.
AGCGGTATTTAAACCTAAACTAGTCATCCTAACTGAAATCAGTGATTTTTAAAATTAACCTCGTCGTCTTTTCTCAATTCAGCGGTATTTAAACCTAAACTAGTCATCCTAACTGAAATCAGTGATTTTTAAAATTAACCTCGTCGTCTTTTCTCAATTCAGCGGTATTTAAACCTAAACTAGTCATCCTAACTGAAATCAGTGATTTTTAAAATTAACCTCGTCGTCTTTTCTCAATTCAGCGGTATTTAAACCTAAACTAGTCATCCTAACTGAAATCAGTGATTTTTAAAATTAACCTCGTCGTCTTTTCTCAATTCAGCGGTATTTAAACCTAAACTAGTCATCCTAACTGAAATCAGTGATTTTTAAAATTAACCTCGTCGTCTTTTCTCAATTCAGCGGTATTTAAACCTAAACTAGTCATCCTAACTGAAATCAGTGATTTTTAAAATTAACCTCGTCGTCTTTTCTCAATTCAGCGGTATTTAAACCTAAACTAGTCATCCTAACTGAAATCAGTGATTTTTAAAATTAACCTCGTCGTCTTTTCTCAATTCAGCGGTATTTAAACCTAAACTAGTCATCCTAACTGAAATCAGTGATTTTTAAAATTAACCTCGTCGTCTTTTCTCAATTCAGCGGTATTTAAACCTAAACTAGTCATCCTAACTGAAATCAGTGATTTTTAAAATTAACCTCGTCGTCTTTTCTCAATTCAGCGGTATTTAAACCTAAACTAGTCATCCTAACTGAAATCAGTGATTTTTAAAATTAACCTCGTCGTCTTTTCTCAATTCAGCGGTATTTAAACCTAAACTAGTCATCCTAACTGAAATCAGTGATTTTTAAAATTAACCTCGTCGTCTTTTCTCAATTCAGCGGTATTTAAACCTAAACTAGTCATCCTAACTGAAATCAGCGGTCAAACCATCTCAGACATTGAGACTGGACGCCACTAAACTCAACCACCAACCAAAACATGAAGACAGACTAGCTTTATATGATTCTTCCTCTATGTGCGGTTTCCATTCAGGACGTTAGCGATCATAGCTCTCCCTAATTTCCTGTTCTTTATATCTTTTAGTAATTTTTCTCTTTTTCTTATCACTCCTAAACCCTGTTACGCCATCCATTTACACAAGCTGGTTATGTTATTCGCTACTTCCCTCTGTCCTTCTTGCCTGTGAGTGTTAAGATTTCCATGCCTTCTTTCCTCATTATGAAATAGGTAATTGCTTTGTGAATACCCCAATATAATGTTAACATTCTTCTTCTCTTTGCCGATTCCCTTTAGGATGTTGGAGATCATAGCTCTCCACAATTTCTTGTTCTTTGTAGCTGTAGGTATATTATTATTATTATTATTATTATTATTATTATTATTATTATAAATAAGTAAAAATAAAATATAAAATAATAAAAATAATGAAAATTACAAGTAACATAAAATAAAATAAGACGATAACATAAAAACGTTGTATAAATTAAATTAAATAAAAATGAAAAATAGTCCTAGCATGCAACAAAAACTGTTCCTCTCGGAAATACGGATATCCTGCCAAAAATTCAATTTCTTCGTGACGAAACTTGGCACGGGCAACACGTTCCCGAATTCTTTCTATGATATGGCTTGTAATACTACGGAGTAAATTCTCCCTTTTATCACATGTACCATAAAAAAATTGTAACCTAAAAATACACACTCCAATATACACACACACACACACAAAAAAAAAAGATTTACCATGCTTTTCCTATTATTTCTGTACGTTTTATTTTCTGTCAAGTATGCTTTCATCTCCGTGAACACAAAGCTAATTCCTATGATGTGAGTGAATTCCACATAGCGCTTAATAAATTTTGTCTTTTTATCTCTCCTAAACTATGTTCTTCCATTCATTTACACGAGCTCGCTTGGTAGGCAAGGCGACCCTCTTGCCTTCAATCTGTCCTGTGATTATCAAAATTTCCAATCCATCTTTTCTCATTATGTTCCCTAGGAATTTCGACTGTCTTTTTCTGATATTAAGTATAAGTGTCGTTTTTGTTTCCATTTTTCTAAAACTTCGTCATTGCTCATGTGTTCAGTCCATGGTATTCTCAGTATCCTTCTGTAGATCCACATTTCTTGATCATGAAAATTCTTCTTCATCTGTAAGATTGTACAGCATTCGCTGCCTTACCGGAGGACTGACATTACATAGAATTCTATATATTTTCTTTGTTTATAACCAAAATTTCCTGTTTCTTAATACTTTGCTTAGAATTTAGAAGACGTCTTTCGCTATACAAAGTCGCCTACGGATTTCGGTGTTGCTCTTTTGTCCTCTGTTAAAAACAATTACCAGATATTTAAATTATTGTACTTTCTCGATTTTGGTTATCCCCAATTTGTATATTGGGCTGTCCCTTTTGTTGGTAACAATATATTCCGCCTTCTTTAAATTGATGCTTAGTCCTTTCTTCCCGCTTTCCATTACTACAGTCTATCGGAGTTCTTGCAGTTTCCTTTCTGTGTCTGCTGTAAACACTGTATCATCTGCATATCATATAAAGATTGTTAAGATTGTTGCAGCCAATAATGTATCCTGGTATGACTTTTAATTCTCTCATAATCGCCTTATAGTTCACGTAATAGTCTGATATACTACCTTACAAGGTTAAAGGTATTGAACTTTTATACTATTTATTCTTTGTTGTAGAGAGAAATGTATTCTTTATTTTCCCAAGTTTATTAGTGTGGAATGAATATAAAGTGGTCGCCGGTTCCAATTGTTTGCTTTTTAGCGTTAAGCCAGATTCCTGGAGAAAAAACAGAACTACTCTATTTGGTAGCCAAAATATTAACTTTTTTTGTTGTTGTCTGCGGCCAGGTTAGAACCTCCGAGAAGCAGGAATAAACCTTACCAAAACAGAAATTATGATCTAGAGTTCGAATGAAAGCAATGGCGTCACATACCCTGGATCCATCATAAAAAAGTCAGAAGGGATTTTTAACTCGGTGTATGAAAGAATTGTCAGAAATTTAGAGGGAGACATGGGGATGTCATAGATCTATCTATCTATCTATCTATCTATCTATCTATCTATCTATCTATCTATCTTTTTATTATTTACTATTCTTTCCATTATCTTTCCATATATCAATCTTCATGATTATGACTCTATTCATATCTACCAATCTATTATTTCGAAGTGTTCATCTCTCTCTATATCGCTCCCCCTCTCTCTTGCTCTCTCTCCGTCTCTCTCCTTCTTTATATATATATATATATATATATATATATATATATATATATATATATATATATATATATTCTGTTTATACGCTATTTTTATAGATAAAAATATTTTTAAAAAAATGTTTCCAGATAACATATAAACAAAAATATATTAAAATAACTTTCAGACTGTGACCATTATCTTAATATATATATATATAGAGAGAGAGAGAGAGAAAGAGAGCGAGAGAGAAAGAGAGAGAGAAAGAGAGAGAGATTAACTACACAATAGAACAATTTTAAATTACCACATGATCGTTGACGAGACAGCTTGCGTTTCATTTGAATGAGCATAGTTCTTTGTGTGCGTGCATATATATATATATATATATATATATATATATATAGATAGATAGATAGATTATGTCTCTGTATAAGTGCATGTAACTATATATGTGTGTATGTGAAGTATTCTATAATTATGATGATGAATTAGATTTTGAATTTAAGATTTTGTTTTTATATAATATATTATTTTCACTTCCCCCTCTGATATATATATATATATATGAATATATGTGTGTGTATATTTGTACGTATATATATATATATATATATATATATATATATATATATATATATATATATATATATATATATATATATATATATATATATATATATATATATATATATATATATATATATATATATATATATATATATATATATATATATATATATATATATATATATATATATATATATATATATATATATATATATATATATATATATATATATATATATATATATATATATATATATATATCAAGGACACATGGTACGGTGGATAAAGGCGTTGGTTAGATCCAGTAACAGACCCAAAGAGTGTGAGTTCAATACCCGGTTCAGATAAAGTTATACACACACACATATATATATATATATATATATGTGTATCTTTATCATGATGTGGATTTCATTTTAATGTATTTCTCTAGCTGTATTCTCCCAAACACCACACATGAACATTGGCCTCTCCTCCCGTATCCGTGCCTTCAATAATATAAATCCCCAGAAAATAGATTTTCTAGGTCAAGCGTTATCTCCCTTTTAAACAAATATTACGTGGATAAATTTAAACCATTTTGTAAATTTAAACCATTTGTAATTTTGGTCTGTTTATTATAAACTTAGTTGTTGAAACAAATTAAAATTTATAATCGTTTTTTTCGATGATGCAATAAGTTTTTCCTTTGATATATATACATATATGTGTGTGTGTGTGTGTGCGTGTATGTGTGTGCGCGTGTGTGTGTGTGTGTGTGTGTGTTCCTCCACAGAAACGTGTTACTTTATGTTTAAAAGGAATTGTTAAAAATGAAAATGATAAGTCTTTCTTGAATTTTTCATTTTAGTTTTAATTTCAAGCTTAATAGATTAAAATCAATATTTTCAATAAGCCAAATATATTATTCAAAATTATTTTAACATGAATAGAAGGCGATATCGTTTTGAAATTGCTAACATGGATAACGTTATCGCCACGTTAGCCATCTGCCATCACGATGTAATACACTTTATTAAAAAAAAATCTTTCAAAAATAAAATGTACTTTGCGGAAACTTTATTTGAGGAATATTGGCTGATTTAAAGTTTAATTAATCTGATTTGAACAAATATTACTTACTTTAAGTTTAAAATATAACGGAAATGCTTTTTTTTACATGGCAGTAGCTGTTTATTTAAGGTGTTGACACTTTCACTGGCAGACGGAAGTTTATCTAATTTTGTTTTACGGTGGATGAATTTAAGCGCAGTACATGGTGGTGTAACGGCTAGGATTGAGGAATTGGAGAGCCGAGTTCGAATTCCAGTCGAATCCATGACATTCACTTACGTGTGAATACCCTTGGGAAAGGTATGAATCCTCTTCTTCTCCCCCGAGCTATGAGTAAATAGCAGGACAGAACATGTTCTATAGACTTGGATTTAAGGAGGCACGGTGGAGTAATGGATAGTGGCTCGGATTGAGGAATCAGAGAGCCGAGTTCGAATTCCAGTCGAATCCATTACATTCACTTACGTGCTGATACGTTCTTCTTCTCTCCCCAGCTACCGGTAAATAGCAGGACAGACCTAGTTTTCTTGCAACTGGCCTACCGCAAAAAGAAATGACAATCTAATGCGGGAAAAATCTGCCTTGTCAGTTATGTATCGAGTAATACATGATCGCCTTAGTGTGTATCACGCATGGCACATAACTGACTGAATAACCTGGCCTCGAGTCTTCATCAATTAACAGCTGAAATGGTTAAATGTAACCGTAAGTTCTATGCTAACAGATTCTTTTCTCGCACTTCTCACTTGTGGAATTCCCTTCCGGCTCCATGCTCTCCAGCCAAATTTAATCTGCAAAAATGCCAATCGCAATCTCCTGTCTTCGTGATTACTCTTTTCTTTTTCTGCTCATTATTAATGTTTCTGTTCCTAATTTTTACACACCCTGTAACCCCTTGTATCTTAGTGGCTTTAGTGCCTTTCTTGGGATGGTGCCGATTAAAGAAAAATATCTGTAAAAATGACTTGACGAATATAATGTGAGTGAATTTTTGTATAGCTTTTATCTACTCAGTAATCTTTAAAATTTAGGAAAATATTTTACGTAATTTAACGTTTTATTGAATTTCAGTTACTTGGCTTCAAATTTAGTCTAGTTATCGCTCTTATTTTCAGAGCATGTCGATTATAGACGTCCGTATTTACAAAAATCGGCCTGTCTATATACGAGGGTCATTCAATAAATAAGGTGAATTTTTTGGTATAAGGACTTCTAATACAGATAGAAGCTTACTCTTTTTTTATTTTTTTTTATTGTTTTACTTCTTTTTCACATGGATGTTTTTTCTTTGGCAGATTAAAAAAAAAACTTTGAGAATTTTGGCGATTAACAAAGATGGCCGACCAAGAAGCATGCTCCAGGATTGAACAGCGGTCACTTATCAAGATTTTGGTTGCTGAAGGGTGCAAACCAGTTGAAATTCATAGGAGAATGTCAACTGTGTATGGTGCCACATGTTTCAGCCAAAAAATGTCTACAAGTGGGCTAAATTGTTTAAAGAAGGATGGAGCAGTGTTGAGGATGAAGACAGGCCTGAGAGGCCTACAGAAGTGAGGTCTCCTGAGGTGATCGAATCAGTCAATGACCTCATTCAGTCTGACAGAAGGGTGACAGTGGATCACATTGCAAGGACTTTGAGCTTATCTGTTGGGACAAAAGAAAGGGGTCATCAGTCAGAAGGAGTCATCTTGCATCATGACAATGCAAGGCCTCACAAAGCAGCCCAAACGGTGCAGACCATCAACGAGCTGGGCTGGGAACTGCTCCCTCATCCCCCTTACAGCCCAGATCTTTCCCCTTCCGACTTTCACCTGTTTGGTCCCTTGAAAGCGTTCACGAGAGGCACGAAGTTTAAAAGTGACGATGAAGTCAAAATCTTGTGAGCGACTGGCTGAGACATCAGTCCAAAGATTTTTATGCTGAGGGAATACGGAAGCTTGTGCATAGATTGGAAAAGTGTGTGACAGTGCTGGGAGACTACGTTGAAAAATAAAATAAAAAGTAAGCTTCTGTCTATATTAGAAGTCCTTATACCGAAAAATTCACCTTATTTATTGAATGACCCTCGTACATACGAAAAAAAAAATTATTTTTAAAATAGTTGTGATCGCTAAATTGTAAAAAGCTTTTCCATTTATTAATACGAAATATAGTTTTTACTTATTAATATCACCTCACCGGGGCCAGTTGAGACATATTTTTAAAAAGATTTAAAACTATAGATTATCCTAATTAAAAAAATGATCACAATTTTTTTAGAAATTTATTATTCATTGAATATTTTTTCTTAAGACAATAATGTTCATAAAATATCTTATTCGTAAAACAGTTAAAATCTTTCCTAATTAAATAATGTCTTATTTTTATTACATTTTTTTTATTTTACCATTCAGGGCAGATTTTTGGTAACTGGACGTCTTGTTTTGCAAAAAGAAATTGATGATTTAAATTCTCCAAGGACATCTACCTTTAACTAATATAAACTTTAAGCGGATGAAAACTTAATTTCTCGTAATTTCATAAAGTTATATAAATGGGACTTAACCAACGTAACAAAATAATAACACAGATTTCTATAGTAGTTCAATTAATTTGTGAATTCGTCCTGAAAGTTTCATTAAAATTCGACAATTATTTTGATTTTTGCAACAATTTCAAAATGAATGTTTTTTAGCGCCAAAATGACGCTAACATTTTTCATACTAATCTCTGACCCAGCAGCTGACGCAAGCAAAACAAGAATTTTAGACAAAATTTCGAACGTTCTAAAAAGAATAAAAATATGAATTCATAATGGTAAAATATCTTTGTTCGTTCCTCAAAATAATCACATAAAGATTTTGAGTAGAATTTTATGTTTTCATGAGGTTTGGAGCATTTTTTCAGCATGGTATGCTAATTATTTAGCAAATCAGTGGAGGTATTTATAATACACATAAACACATACACACATGCGCGCGCACACATACTCACACACATTTACATATAATATATATATATATATATATATATATATATATATGTGGATATGCATATAAGTAGTCGTTTGTCAATGTTAGAAGATGCGAGAAGATGTCATATTTGCGTTACATACGTAAATATTTTAGTCTATGAATTTATATCACATTTCTGCATAGGTTCCTCATCAGATCTATCTATCTTTCTATCTATCTATCTATCTGTTTATTCTGATCTATCTATCTATCTATCTAGCTATCTATCTGTTTATTCTGATCTATCTATCTAGCTATCTATCTGTTTATTCTGATCTATCTATCTATCTGTTTTTTCTGATCTATCTATCTATCTATCTAATCTATCTATCTAACTTCTTTTCATATCTTAGTCTGTTCATATCTATCTATCTATCTATCTATCTAAATTCTTTTCATATCTTCGTCTGTTCATATCTATCTATCTATCTATCTATCTATCTATCTATCTATCTATCTATCTATCTATATATATATATATATATATATATATATATATATGTATATATAAATAAAAAGTAAAGAACAGTAAGATATAAAATCCGGTGTTCTTATAGATATTTTTATTTTTACACAATAGTGCTCTATGTAAATTTAAGTTTACAGAGCATTAATATTATAAATTAATAGATTTAAAATATGGGTATTAGGAATGTTTTTCAGTCATGGTCATCACTGTGTAGCGGTAAAACCATATTTTAAATCTATTAATTTATAATATATATATATATATATATATATATATATATATATATATATATATATATATGAATCTATCTATCTATCTAAATTCTTTTCATATCTTAGTCTATTCATATCTATCTATCTATCTATCGATTTATCTATCTATCAAAATTCTTTTCATATCTTAGTCTGTTCATATCTATCTATCTATCTATCTATCTATCTAAATTCTTTTCATATCTTAGTCTGTTAATATATATCTATCTAAATTCTTTTCATATCTTAGTCTGTTCATATCTATCTATCTAAATTCTTTTCATATCTTAGTCTGTTCATATCTATCTATCTATCTATCTATCTATCTATCTATCTATCTATCTCAGTTCTTTCATATCTAAATATCTATATATCTATATATCTATCTATCTATCTATCTATCTTTCTATCTCTTTCTCTCTTTACCTTTCTATCTCTCTATCTATCAATCTATCTATCAATGTATTTCATATGTATCTCGTTCTGTGAATATCTATCTCTCTATGTACGTATGTATGTATGCATGTATCTATCTATCTATCTATCTATCTATCTATCTATCTATCTATCTATCTATCTATCTATCTATCTATCTATCTATCTATCCTATTTCTTAAACCTTCCTACTTGTTTACATGTCAATATAATCGTCTTCATCGATTACATTTCGCATCGGTATTAGTATGCACGCACGTCAATTGTGGGCGACAAAACGAATAGTAAGGCAAGGCAAGGCGGGAGGGGGAAGCAGCAGGGGGCGACGAATGTGGGTTGGTGTGTGGAGAAAGCATGCATCTACCACAAGGGCAGCGAGGAATAGCAGTCGACGGGGAATCTGCGATGGTTTTCGTAAATCATCTCCTTTCGTTGTAGGACAAGCGTCGGTCGAAATTGGTTCTAAAAATTGAAATTCGCTTGTCTCTGTTGTATCTGTTGTTATGGTAACGGCCGTTCGTTTGACGTCGGAGTCGGCGAGTTTGATGCCGAGTCGAAACCGAAAGAATCGATACCAATCACGAAGATGCGAGGTTGGGTGGGCGGGCGGTCGTCGTACGGAAGTGCGCGTGTGCATCGCGAAAGATGATAAAGGTATAAGATGAGGCGAGAAAAACTGACTGAGAAGAGAAAGAATTTAAAAGACTACATCTTTGGGCAAAATGCGACTGACAGATTTGTGTCGCTGTACAAATGCGTATCTGTATTATATATTACATATATATATATATATATATATATATATATATATAATCCATACCATATGAGAACTATTACGCTTACAATATCTACCTAGGTTCATATATCATTCTGTTCGTATGTATGTATGTATGTATGTATGTATGAATCTATCTATCTATCTATCTATCTATCTATCTAACTATCTATCTATCACTTTCAGCCTGTTTATTTCTACCTATCACTCAGATTTTGCCGATCTATCTATATCAGTCAGTTCATATCTAGTTTCATTCTAATCCTCCATCCAAACGAGTAAATAACTGTGAGCGGAATTTCTGTAGTGCGAAATAATTAAGAGGGATTCGTTGATAATGTGAAATTTATTTTATATGAAAAAAGTGAACACTAATAAAATTACGACAGATAGGAAGAAAAACAAATATAGGAATTTTCATTTTATTTATACGTAGGGAATTTATCAGCAACCCACTTTAATCTATTCCCTTTTATCTGCTTGCAACATCTATCTATCTATCTATCTATGTGTGTTTATATCTATGTATCTAAGTCTGTTCTCTATCTATCTATCTATCTATCTATCTATCTATCTATCTATCTATCTATCTATTCCATTTTCATTCTTTCTATCTATCTATCTATCTATCTATCTATCTATCTATCTATGTGTGTTTATATCTATGTATCTAAGTCTGTTCTCTATCTATCTATCTATCTATCTATCTATCTATCTATCTATCTATCTATCTATCTATCTATCTATCCCAGTCTGTTCATATCTATCTATCTATCTATCTATCTATCTATCTATCTATCTATCTATCTATCTATCTATCTATCTATCCCAGTCTGTTCATATCTATCTATCTATCTATCTATCTATCTATCTATCTATCTATCTATCTATCTATCTATCTATCTATCCCAGTCTGTTCATATCTATCTATCTATCTATCTATCTATCTATCTATCTATCTATCTATCTATCTATCTATCTATCTATCTGTCACTTTCAGCCTGATAATTTCTACACATCAATTTAATCGTCATATATCAGTCAGTTCATATCTACTTTCATTCTCATCCTGTTTATATATATATGTTAGTATATATATATATATATATATATATATATATATATATATATATATATATATATATATATATATATATATATATATTACTTTCAGCCCGTTTATTCCTGTCTATCAATCTGATTTTGCCTATGTATCTCTATCAGTCAGTTCATATCTAGTTTCATTCTCATACTGTTAATATCTATCTATCTATCTATCTATCTATCTATCTATCTATCTATCTATCTATCTATCTATCTATCTATCTATCTATCTATCTATCTATCTATGTCAGTCTGTTCATATCTATGTCAGTCTGTTCATATCTATGTCAGTCTGTTAATATCTATCTATCTATCTATCTATCTATCTATCTATCTATCTATCTATCTATCTATCTATCTATTCTACCTTTTGGATTCCGGCATGCATTTTGCTATAAGCCAAATATTGTAACATTTTCATTATATACTAATATGCAAGTGTTTACCAGATTTTCTAAGAAGCAGGACTTACTTTTCAGAAGTAAAAGCCATGATCTTGATTGGAATGCAGTAATATATGTCAATACCATGAATTCAAGGTTAAAGGTATTCGATTATTCCTATAATCTAACCATAGTAGGGAATAGAAGTGTGTTCGTTCCTTTCCAAAGAATATTAGTGCGAAATGCATATAAATAGTTTTGTTTGCAAATCTGTCCGAGCTAAGGTAAAACCAGACCCCCAATGTTGATTTTCAATGCGAGCTCGCAGACTGAACGTTTTAATTCGGAAGATCACAGAATGCAGTCACCCTTGTCTATATTTAGGCTGTAAATCAACATTCTTCACGAAGTACGCCAAGAAGTAGGACTTTCCAAAACAGAAATTATAATCTAGAATTTAGATGAAAGCAAATATCGCACATACTTTGAATCCGTCAAAATAACGTAGAATTAATAAATTAATACCATATACGCCAAATACATCTGTAGAAGAATTAGTATTGGAGATAAGGAGACTGAACTGAGTTAGGGGTAGTTTCGCCCAATACCGCAAGTTACTACAAAACGAAAACATTAACATGAGAAGAGAAGGCATGTTTTTAAAATGTTATGCAGGGTTTTCAACTCGTCCAGAAATTTTTAAGCTATAAGCTATATGCAAACATTGTCTCAGTTGAATGATTAAACATGACTTCGATCATTGATCTATCTACTATCCTTCACCACATCCTTTCCTTTATCACTCCTATTTGCTCTCGCTGCAAATCCTCTGTAAGCCCTTGCGTGCTAGTGGCTTTGCCTGGGGTGAAAAGATTTAAAACAAAATGAAGTCTGTACATCTTAGCGAGGATCAGATTTCTTCAAATCTCGTCCATTGGCGCTACAGAATCACAAGGAAAGCACAGTACTAAGTAATAGAAAACAACATCTTTTTTTTTTCATCATATCATCCCATGCCCGGTAGTAAAGCAACTAAAACACGAGAGGTTACTGAGTGTGAAAGAATAAGACAAAAAAGAGAAACATTGTTAAAGAAGTGGGAGGGGATAACGATTGCATTTCTAAATCTCTAAATATACGACAGGAGACAGTAGATAACGACTGCATTTATATTTTTGTTGGCTGGAAAGAATGGAGCCTGAATACAGTTCCACAAGCGTGAACAACGAGGAAAGAAACTGTTAGTATGGAAATAACGGTTAATTATAGCCAATTCAACTGTCAATTCATGAGGCCTTGCTGCCAGTCTAGTACCCTGCTTAAATTAATAAAATCTAGGTTGTATATCGAATGGTTCATCCGAACAATTATAATGGAAGTATATATAGTGAGGGCATGGAGACGCTACGTTACGGCGATGGGACTGATGTTGACAAGCAAGGTCAGGACCAATAATATCGCTGATTCTTCTTTGGATTTTGTCAAGAATCTCTAAATATACGGCAGCAGACAGTAGATAACGACTGCATTTATATTTTTGTTGGCTGGAAAGCATGGAGCCTGAATACAGTTCCACAAGCGTGACCCACGAGGAAAGAAACTGTTAGTGTGGAAATAACGGTTAATTATAGCCAATTCAACTGTCAATTCATGAGGCCTTGCTGCCAGTCTAGTACTCTGCTTAAATTAATAAAATCTAGGTAGTATATCTCTGAATATACGACTGAAGTACCAGACCATATATGGTGGCAATGTACAAAGCATGCTTGAATTGTAGACTTATAAATATGTAAGAAGACGGAAGAGTGTTACACAAGTGAGAATTGGTACAAAAGAAATTTTTCGCGTAGAACTTACGTGCCAATTCAATTGTGGATTAATATGACTTTGGCTCGAATCTAGTACTAAGCTGGAATTCATAAAGTCTACGTACCATAGTGAAAGGTACATTTAAACAATTGTTAGTATTTTTTCAAGTATCTCTAAATATACAGCAGGAGCAGCAATATTCTAAACATGGATGATTCGTAGACTTATAAATATGTAAGATAGCGAAAAAATGTCTAGCACGACAGAGAGAACCAAATTTCCTTAGCAGCAGTCCTAGCAATGGATTCAATATAGTCTTTCCACTTCATGTTAGCTGAGAAATCCAGCTCGAGAAGACGCAACGAGTCACTTTTCTGGAGGTCAGCATCAGCCATACAGATGGAAGGCAGGAGGCGGTTTTCCGGTGATTAATGGTTTCGTTTTGGAGGCGTGAAAGTTAATAAGTTATTCCTTGCTCCAGTTAACAACTGACTCCTGGTCATCTTTTATATGAGCTTCCAATTTGATCTTATCGAACTGAGCAGACTTACTACCGAGACATGTCATCAGCATAGATATCATTTGAAGACTTCCAATAGCAGCAACTACTGAAATGTGTAGCACATATAACTCGGAGAGAAAATATTCAAGATGTTGACTTTTCACATGATCTTAAGTAAACAGTTTGAAAGGAAATTCTCGTCATTACCCGAAAAAGCGATAAACGTGGACATAGGAATTCTACCGAAAAACTGAGCAAAATGGACTAAAATGGTTATAACGAGTCGACTGCTAAGTATACTGCTAATAAATTTTAATATTCATTTCAATACAAGTAAGGTAATAAAGCCACAAAGACGCAATGGGTTACTGAGCTCGAAAGAATATGAGAAAAGGAAAAATATTATTAAGGAATGAGAACAATGAAAGGACGGAGATGATGAAGACAGAAGATAATGATTTACATTGCATTTAAATTTTTGAAGATCATAATTGACTATAAATCAAGAAATCAGAAGAGGATTCCACAAGCGAGAAGTGCGAGACAAGAAGCCGTTATCATAGAACTTACGGTTACATCTAACAAATTTAAATTGTAATATGATGAGACCTATCTGTAAATCTAGTACTGCGCTTAGATTCATAAAGTCGAGCTACCAAAGAAGAAAGCTCATGATAAAATCAACCATGAAAATCTTTATAGAAAAGACACAGGTAAGACCTTTGAGAAAGTTACTGAAACCAAAATGCTAGGTCAGGACAAATAACATTACATATTCTTCTTTGGATTTTATCGAGACTCTTTAATTATGTGTCAGGTGCCCCTGACCCGATATGGCAACAATATTCGATGTATGGACGAATGGTAGACTTATAAATGTTTAAGATAGTTTCTAGTTCAGATAAGATAAATGTTGGTTCCTGTCTCAAGCTTGACAGGCATCTCTACTCTTCACCCACATTCGCACCGCTGTAATGCGGCTCCCCTTTGACTTTTCTTTGCATTTTCATGGCAGTTGTTCTGATGTGCTTTCCTCGTTCGTAACTCGACTACATGAATTTAACCATAGTTCAAAACTGATAACAAGGTGGCACTTCAAAAAAATCTCTTTCAACAATTAAAAAAAAACGCGAAGTATTTCAATCTACACCATTGTGCAAATTAGTTGAAACAAAACAAATAATTGCATTATTATTTACTTTTTTTTCGTATTTTTCCAATGAAAGATAATCCAGTGCACATGTTAATTCCGCTTAGACTTTCCTTGCAGATTGACCACAGATTCTTGATTGGATTTAAATCAGGAAAGTTTCCGAGAAGTCTATAATACTTTGATTTGCTCACTGGTAAGGATTGTCAGTCTGTTCGTGCAGCGTTACAATTTTCGTACGCTTCCTTGGAGTAACGTCCATCGCAGACATTGGCTGTAGGACAACTAATCGACAGTCGCGACAATAGTGTCTGGGCGTGATAAAAATTTGATGCAATCACGGATGACGCAATATTTTTCAAGGCCAAACAAATTTCATCATACACCCCGAAAATAGATTTATATCACTGCACACCACTGCAAATGACGTAATCTGAGGAAAAATAGAAATCTATTACACCCTGTCATTCCAGTGGGTTTAAAACGTTTACTTGCAGTGCCTTGTCTGTCGTCTTTAATGAAACATGTATAAATGAAGGATTGCTGCCTAAATGCACAATATAAACTTATATATATATGTGTGTGTGTGTGTGTGTGTGTGTGTATTTAGGCAGCAAGTATTTATTCAATTAGCTTTTAAAATACCAGTATGTAGCCAAATGAATCATGTCTCCCACACT
The DNA here is from genome assembly GCA_964036315.1 of Acanthosepion esculentum. Classification (NCBI taxonomy): domain Eukaryota; kingdom Metazoa; phylum Mollusca; class Cephalopoda; order Sepiida; family Sepiidae; genus Acanthosepion; species Acanthosepion esculentum. The sequence goes on from OZ038487.1 coordinate 23,750,601, forward strand.
AACAGCATATGGTTCTTGATAACGATTGAGATGGTCGAAAGAACTTGAACATATACAACAGAACAAATATGAAATTCGGCAGTTTATTCAACATTAAGAACATGATATAAAACATTCAAAATCTGGAAAAAGATACAATGATCAAGAAATTAATTAGGCATGCGTAGTTAGTTAAATTTATCTGCCTATATTCACTATAGGAAAAAGTTCGGGGTCACCCAAAACTGGATGTTGCGTGCCTTTTTCAACACTGACTTTCAGTTTGGGCCAGGAGAGACTTTCTCTTCTTTAAAAGTTTTATATCTTCAATGGTAATAATGATAATGCAATTAACCTATGACTGCATAAAATTTCCTTAACATTTTAACTCTTTTTATCTAATCTACCCTATCCTTAATCGGTCTTATACAAATATTTAGGCAATCCCGTTTCTAAACGATTGGACAAAATGTACTGCAGTGGTCCCCAAACGGTGCGGCGTTCCTCATAGGTGCGACGGAAGAGGATAGCAGGTGAGGCAGAAGAGGAGAGCAGGTGAGGCGGAAGAGGAGAGCAGGTGAGACGGACGAGGAGAGCAGGTGAGGCGGAAGAGGAGAGCAGGTGAGGCAGAATAGGATAGCAGGTGAGGCGGAAGAGGATAGCAGGTGAGGCGGAATGATTGAAAGACAACATTAGATTTAGAAGCACTTTCAAAAAATTTATATGTCAAAAATAAATATGATATAAAAATTTAA
>OZ038487.1:23756334-23761334 GCA_964036315.1 Acanthosepion esculentum
TCTTTAATAAATTGGCAATGAAGATTGACGTGGACCAGCAATGCAACCAGCGTGGTGGCTATAAATGCTCTCGAAACTGCACTATGAATTAATAATTGGCAGAGCGAGATGGAGCAACATGGCGTCGTTATACCGGCGTTGACATAAGAAAGGAAGCCGCGGTTTTGATAGAGCGAAATGTAGTCAAGAATAGAGAAAGCGGGAATGAGGAAAGAGTAGGGATAAAGTCTTCTACAAGAAATAGAAGGGTAACCTGGTAGACAGAATGAAACACAATGATAAATTAACAGAAAACGTGACAGAATGAAAGAGTGAGAGACAGAAAGAGAGAAAGAAAGTGAGGGGGTATAGCGCAAAAAGGGAAGATGAAGGGAAAGAGCGAACGGAAGATAAAACTATTAAAGGTAAAGGGAGAATGAAGGTAAGTAAATAAAATATCCGATTAAGAGAAAGCGGGCGGGGTGGGGGAAGAAAAGACAAACAGAAAAAATGAAAAAAAAAAGAAAGAAAGAAAAGAAAGAAAGAAAATATATGATAAAAATAGAAACGAAAAAACTCGAAACATGGCCCAGCATTGAATAAGCAAAAGAAGATACAATTAATGAAGAAAAAATATCACCAATTTAATATTGGAGAAGAATATTGAAAAATAATTAACGAGTAAAATACAATGAATGATACAAACGAAAGAAGGTAGATAAAAGGGAAATAGCACAACTAAAGGAGAAGGAATTGAAGAAAGAACTAAATGGAGGGAGAAGAAAGAAAGAAAGAAAGAAAGAAAGAAAGAAAGAAAGAAAGAAAAGGGCGTGGGTTTTCATAATCCTAACAGAAATAAATAAATAAATAAAGAAAGAAATAAAGAAAGAAAAGGGCGTCAGTTTTCATGATCCTAAAAGAAAGAAAGAAAGAAAATTGCGTGGGTTTGCATAATCCTAACAGAAAGAAAGAAAGAAAGAAAGAAAGAAAGAAAGAAAGAAAGAAAGAAAGAAAAGGGCGTGGGTTTTCCTAACAGAAAGAAAGAAAGAAAGAAAGAAAGAAAGAAAGAAAGAAAAGGGCGTGGGTTTGCATAATCCTAACAGAAAGAAAGAAAGAAAGAAAGAAAGAAAGAAAGAAGAAAGAAAATGGCGTGGGTTTGCGTAATACTAATAGAAAGAAAGAAAGAAAGAAAGAAAGAAAGAAAGAAAGAAATAAAGAAAAAAGAAGAAAGAAAAGGGCGTGGGTTTGCGTAATACTAATAGAAAGAAAGAAAGAAAGAAAGAAAGAAAGAAGAAAGAAAGAAAGAAAGAAAGAAAATAAAGGGCGTCGGTTTGCATAATCCTAACAGAAAGAAAGAAAGAAAGAAAGAAAGAAAAGGGCGTGGATTTGCATAATCCTACCAGAAAGAAAAAAAAAGGATAAAGAAACAAAAGAAAGAAAGAACGTCAGTAAGAAATGAGTACAGAAGGAAGAAGTTAGAATGAACAAGATTGGAAGAATAGACGAAGAAATAGATAGAGATCATTGAAAGAAAGAAAGCGCAGAAAGAAAGAAAAAAAGAAAGTAAAAGAGAACAAAAACGTTGCTGAAATAAGGAAGAAGTAAAAAGTAGAAATAAGGTAGAAATTAGGGGTTAGGGGTAAAACAAACGAAAAAGAGGTTGTTATCATATAGAAAGAAACAAAGAAAGAAAAGAAAGAAAGAAAAAAGAAAGAGTGAATAGATTAAAGAAATAATCGAACTCTGATTAGCAAGCTACACCGAACGATTAACACTACAGTTGTGAATTCGATCCTCAGTTGGTTCGTGTCTATTTTGACTTGTCCAAAACTCGATTTTAATGGCCTACCAAATGGTTGAAACAGTTTCAGATTTCGTACCAGTGCCGGAAGGCAAGGTTCGAGCCAAAGTAAATGCCAGTTTTGATTTTCTTCGCAGACAAAATCTCTTAAGAAATTTGTTCTACGCCAATATTACTTCTAATCATTTTTTTAAAAATTTTCTTTTGTCGGGGTTGGGTACTTGAATCGTCATTGTATATTTTTAAAATGTATTAAAGCTTTCAAAATCTTTTATGATACATCTAGGGGGCCATATTGGTTTGTACCAATTCAGTCATAAGAACTACTCCTTTACTAAATGTCCCTTGACCTATGTATAGACCAGGGTAAATTAAAATAGTTTGTGAGAAATCGAAATTTCTCATGAAGAGGTATTGATGTACACACGGTGCAATGGTTAGAATCTCAAGACGAGAAATCGGTGGACTGAGTTCAAATTCAGGCAAAATGGGTTATGTTCATTTTCGCTCAAAATACTCTTGGGAGGGCTATGAATCTTGACCCCCAAGTTTACAGGTTAAATACTATGGAAAAATGGATTCTCTAACTGCTGTTGGCAGACAGTTGAGAGAGAGAGAGAGACAACTCTAAATTCAAAACTGCATATGGAGGCAAGGGTAAGTCATGGATTGTGGCTCAGATTGAGCAAACGGGGAGCCGAGTTCGAATTCCATTCAAGTTCATTGCATTCATTTACGAGCTAATGACCTTGGAAAGTATGAATCAATCTCCTTCTCTTCTCAGCTATGGTTAAAATAGCAGGACAGACTGGGTCCTATAGTCTTGGGTGGCAACCAGTCTAGGAGAAGGAAACTCTGAATTCAAACCATCTGCTACCTTGTATGTCTTGCTTCTTTAAGCAAAGGCTAGAACAAGGTAACTTCAAACACGAATCAAAAGGGGATGTCATCTCGAAGAAATGAACTAGTGCCCCTACTTCAAGCCGTGACAAAAACTGATGAACTCGTCGGATTCAGTACAATGTTTCGAACAAACAGAAGACTGTAGCTCGGTACTGCTCTGTGGACCTCTAATTCGGACGATTCGCCGATGAGGGTATCACATACGGCACTTTAGACGAAACGATGGGGCCCTGCTGGGGCACATACTTGAATTTTAACTAGTATCTTCCCCTGCAGAGTTGTAGTATGGGACACTTGTTGGCTTTGTGGATGTTGAAGAGACACACGTGGAACTGAGCATATGCGCATGCCCAGAAACGAGCAGCCATGTTGAAGATGCGAACCTCAGATTTAAAGTGTGTTCCGGAATCGACACAACTCTGGTGGTAATCAATTATAAACGGATTTTCTCTGAACAGAAGTCTAAAATGCCTGTCTTCTTTATGTACGTATACCCTCAGGACGTAGGCGATCATGGTCGTCCACATCTTCCTGTCTCTTGTCGCTCTTAATTAATTTCGTCTTTTTGCTATTTCTCCCAAACCCTGTTCTACCACCCATTTACCTAATCCCATCAAGTTTGTTACACGCTGTTTTCCTCTGTCGCTTTTTCGCACAATCTGTCTTGTGAGTATCAGATTTTCCAAACCCTGCTTCCTCATTACGTGCTCCAGAAACGCCTCTTCCCGATGTTTCTATTTTCTTTAAAACCTCGTCGTTGCTCACATGTTCGGTCCGTGGTATGCTCAGCATCTTTCTGTAGAACCACATTTCTGCCGTTTCATATAATTCATTGCCGTATAAGAAGACATATATCATGTAACTGTTCAGTAATTTTTTTCTTTGTTTCAGTGTGTGACTGTCGCTAACAGATCTGAATTTATTTAATTTGGAGGAAAAGGAGGTGCCACTGGATCAAAATCGTCTAGATTTTTTTTTAATTCTTCATAGTTGCAGTTTATTTCTTGCTTCTCTTTCTAGTTTCCTTAAATAATTAATTTTTTAATGCCATATCACTTTAACACAGGGGTCGCCAACCGCCGCCTCCAAGCCACATGCTGCCCGCGAATGATTTTTCTCCGGCCCGCCAAATTAACCGTAGTAAGGGATTTGCATTTTTTGTTGTTTCTGTTGTTATCCTGTTGTTTCTGCAGTAAAATAAGGAACCTTACTTAAGTAATATAACATTAACTTCGTTTAGTTCTTTAAACCTGCAGACAAAAGCAGCTTTCGAGACAGAGCGGTCTGAGGCCGAAACAATTTATTATAGTACATTTGATATCCTGGCCCTCCTCTGAAACACTGCGTGTCTGTCTGGCTCGCTATCCCCAAAAGGTTGCCGACTCCTGCTTTAAGACGTACAAGATCATACATCTTTTCTTTATTATCTGCAAATTCCTATAACTTGCTGGAAAATATAGTAGAGTGGTTACCCGTTGCCTTCTTCAAGATTTTTCAATTAAGAGTTGTCTTTCTCATAGACTGGCTGCCAATGAAGGCCAGAGAGACCGATTTATTCTGTTAAACCATAACTGAAACTTGCAGCATGTCTCAAGTCGGACAAGTGAGTCCTGTGATAGAGAACGTGTTAAAGAGTGGCAATATGACTATAAAGGTTTCCGTGATCAAATTGGTTAAGGCGACGTCCGTTTAAGATCCGCTGGAAGGCAGCCTATGTTAAGTTTGATGTTCGAAGACTTTGTTGGACTAAACCGTTGTAGTAAAAGTACCATGACTGAGGGTTTGGGCGTATTGGCCTTCGTCTGACTATCGATCACGCCAGATAATGCGCTCCCTCCCAGAAAATGTAACTAAGGCCCGCTCAGCATAGCTGCAGTGTAAACCACAGGTAGGCTGTATGAGTGTTGAATAAAAAGAAAATGCAAAAAAGCATCATCGGATGTGGGCGGTCAGCCATTATATATATATGAAGAAATATAGTCTTAAAATGTGCTATATTCATGGGATAAAGTGCTCAATATCAGAGATAGAGCGTGTGTAAATATAAAAGTGAACATAGAAGTCAACACTTAGAGGCGACAGTCTGTTTCATGTTAGGTGGCCTGACGATTGCATCTAGCATGAAACAGACTGTCGCCTCTAAGTGTTGACTTCTATGTTCCCTTTTATATATATATATATATATATGTGTGTGTGTGTGTGTGTGTGTGTGTGTGTATGTGTGTGTGTATAATTTGGCAGCAACTTTTCTTTTAAACATGTTGTGTTGAATGTTAAATAAAAATTCACATTAGAAAATATGAGAAAATTCAAAAGA
>OZ038487.1:23766334-23903834 GCA_964036315.1 Acanthosepion esculentum
TCTCGAATCGATTTAAATTTTCAAACATCGCCACAGGTTCTCAATTGGCTTTCCATCTGGGGACTGACTTGACCATTGCTTATTTTTCAGCAAGCCATTTCTTTGTAGATTTTGCAGTGTGCTTAGGATCATTATCTTGTTGGAAGATCCAATCAAGATGATTGTGATTGGATTCGTGTGGAAGTTCAAGATTTTCAACTGAAATCATTAAACTATCTTCCAAAATATTTTGACATACTGCAGCATTCATTCCAACATCTATTACTGATATGTTGCCAGTACATTTTACAAATAAAACACCAACAGTAAAATGGAAAGTAATAAATAGAACAAGAAATATAGGACCTGGGATAACCCATGCCCTTTATGCCTACATGAAAAAATACACATTATCTTCTTTCTAAAAACCAAAGAATTATTAAATCAAAGAAATGAAATAACGGTTTTGTGCAAACACCACCAAATATTTGCCTTAAAAAATTAGTATTTTATAAATGGATATGGAAAAAGATTCCCAAGAGAAATTAAAACCTAAAATATGAAAAAAATCCATATCATCTATAGATAATTACTCAATACCATATAAAATCTATTTGCAAATTCAATTAAAAGTATAGCTTTCAAAATACAACACAATCGTAATCTTAACACCTCTTTAAAAATCATCAACAAAAAACAAATAAATAAACACCAAAAAGACTGTAACTAGAACATCAATAAATGTGAGTTTTAGTAATAAAACTACATAGCCTGATAGAAATGACCATTGGAACCAGACAAAAATCCTTCAAACCAACCTTACACGACTCCAAAAACTTGACATATAATAATCATTCTTACTTTCATCAAAACAGAGACCCCTTCATAATGTAAAACAAACCCCAGATTACACCTCCATTTCCAAACTATAAATGAGTAAAACATTTCTTTGGTGAGTAATTCCAAACATCGCTTGAGAATGAAAAGGTTATCTAAAGTTAAGATATAATATTGAAATTAAACTTTAACATTTGTGGAACAGTTTCCAAACATAGTAATTTCTATGTCGCGATGGAATCATATTTTTAAAAAATAATATATATATATATATATATATATATATATATATATATATATATATATATACAGGGTGTCCATAAATTTCGTGTGCACTTTAAAAAATTTATAACTTTATTTGTATTTGCGATAGAAATAATTTGTAAAAAGGATTAGAAAGAAGTAAATGTATATATATTTTTTAAGGTTTTATTGAAATTTTATTTAAGTTTCCACATCATTAGCAATACAAAGGGTAATACGATTTTGCAGTTCACGGAAAACATTTGCCAACTAATTTACAATAATGCCTGAAATCACATTAGTTATTTTAGCTATACTTAAAACTAGGTACATTAAAGATTTTTACAGATTATTTCTATCGAAAATACAAATAGTTATACATTTTTAAAGCGCACACGAACTTTATGGACACCCTATATATATATATATATATATATATATATATATATATATATATATATATATATATATATATATATATACCTGCCTATTTTTAAATATTGGGTTTTTGAACCGGTACCCTGACAAGATCGAAAAGTATGGATATGTAAGATAACTATAAATGAGTAAAAGATTTGTTCGATGAGAATGAAGCGGTTATCTAAAGTTAAGGTCTAATATTGAAATTAAACTTTAACACTTGTGGACCAGTTTCGAAACAGTAATTTCTGTGTCGCGATGGAATCATATTTTGAAAATATCATCAATATATATATATATATATATATATATATATATATATATATATATATATATATATATGTGTGTGTGTATTGCTTAATATATTGTGTAATTGTCATCTTCGATAATGGCTTATGTAAGCCGAAAGCTTAGATCGGATTAAAAAATATGTATCAATATTGTGATTTTCTTTCATTGTTTAATGATAATGTTATTAAGCTTATCAGACGATATGAAAAGAACTTACATAAAATATATAGACAACACTTATCTATATTATTTAATGAAACATGTATGAATATATATATATATATATATATATATATATATATATATATATATATATATATATATATATATATGCCCATTTTTAAATATTGGGTTTTCAACTGGTACTCTGAAAACATCGAAAAATCTGGATATGTAAGATAATTATGGAGAAATGGTTTACCATCAATCACCGGGGAATGCTACTGATTTTCGAGGCATTACCGGGTGGTTAAGTCGCAAAAACCATTTTCTCTTTAGTAAAATGGCAGCGTTCACCGTTTTTCAACACTCTCCTATATCGTTGTTCACGTTGTAGATTAACTGGGTTAATCTGCGCCATAAATAAATACACCATCACAATTCAGCAATCGATATCAACCAGTAGTCTCCCTTTAATGGCGTAACCTTTGAGATCCCACCATAATCTTCAAAATCTCATTTGAATATTGCCTTCGGCGAGAACTCGAAACACTATCAACAATCTCGTTTATTCTCCCTCCCTCGAATGTCTGTGCTAAAAATATCCAGCGGGGCCGGGTGCCATGTTTTAAAAGGTCCAGATCATTCTCGAATAAATTAAGAGACGGAGACTGACATCGGCAGGAAACTACTTCGCTTGAATTTGGATTTTTCGAAAGGAGAACGTTACAAGTAGGTTATCTTACTTTTCTATCTCCCCATTCGCCATATTGCTTACTGACAGAAAAACAAAACAAACCCTGCCGCTTCCTTCCCGCCTATCTTAATTTGATTAAACGGTTGTTTTCATTGTCCTTCTCAGCAGCAAATGTAGCTATCGGGAGAGTGTTGCTGGCAATCGAAGTATTCTTCTTCTTCGGAAATTTGATGATCATGGCTCTTCACAACCTCCCATGCAATATTTGTCTTTTTACTATCTCTCCCAATCACTGTTGTGCCATCCATTTACACAAGCTGTTACGTAGTGTAGTCTAATGGTTCGCAAGCTTGTCTTGCTAAAACAATTACAACTGAGTAGTGAGTTCGCTCCTCGCTGGGTGCCCCATACTTTCGGCCTTGTGCCACATCTATGCTATGCTTAGAAAATCACTATAACGTTCGAACTCTCGTTCTCGATCAGCGAAGTTAATTAACGTCGAGCCTGGTCAGTACCTGCATCGGTAAACACTTTGGATGTCTCTAACCACTTTTGCCCCAGCCCCTCAACCTCCGACGTCTTACTCTCTGGGTTGAGGTGTCTACTCGGTCTCAACCGAACTTAAGGGAATGGCCGTAGGTCCCCTGAGCATCCGTAGATCATTCGGCCGGTCCACTGGTTTAATCATGCTTCCTGCCCACGTTGTGTTTGGTTTGATCCAGAAAGCAGAAGTGATGTTCATCCATTCACGGTCGACTGAAGATGTAGACACGGCTGGAGAGTCTATGCCAAGAAATCTAGAATGCGCCCAAAATATATATATATATCTGCAGTATGACGAACAAACAACTATTCAATGGTTGAATTTTTAATGTCTTTTACATAGCAGAAAAAATAGTATAGAAAAGAAACGGGTTACAGAAATGAAAATAATTGATGTAAAAACTCATACACTGGATACTAGACAGACAGAGAGAGTGGGTTGTGATTAGTTTGTTGTGAAATCGTCTCAGAACGATATGCGACTCTTGATTATTGTAGCTTGTTCGACGTTTCCGTTTTCAGTGGTAGTATTAATAGTAGCAGTAGTAGTCTTAGATGTTGGAGGAGTAATTCGCTTCTTCGTACGTATATCAACAAAATATGTAAGCAGGCGCCTGGCTCCAACCTCTGACGTCACTACCAATCTTTGACCTCTCTCTCTCCAGCTCGACTGCACTCGACGGCAGTCCAGCCAACCACTGTTTGCCTCTTCCGTCTGCTTTTCTCGTCGCCCGTTCTCGTCGCCCTTTCTCGTCGCCCTTTCTCAGCTGCCTTTCTCGTCGGCCTTCCTCGTCACCTTTTTCAGCTGCCTTTCTCGTCGGCCTTGTAGTGCCACGACCTGTAACGGTCGCGACCTCCCCAGTTTCTTCAAGAATTCTCTCCCGTTTACCACTTTTTCAGCATAACTATGCGTTTGTATAGATAAATCTGACTGATCATAAATCGACCCTTGGTCCTCACGATATTATCATTTGTGTCGCTGTCAACTCCAAATCATGTGCGTTTCAAAGTTCTCATAGCCTGAGTAAGCTCTATTTCAAATTTTAACCGATAAAAGTTATTTCGATCATCTCATTGTCTTTTCTAATGACCCAATTCCAGATGAGCGAGATCAGGTTTCCATCGGTAAACAAAATTGTTCTGATCTAATTTCGCTGTTCAAATCTACTCCAATTTCAATAAAAAAATAAGAAAAATATGTGTGTTTGTGTGTTTCCCAAACTCTCTCTCTCTCTCACATGTCCAGGTGTCGTAAATTTTTGATGTCCGTGTGGAAAAGGTAATCGGCGTGCCGAGATCTAATTCCAGTCAAGTTCATTATATTCATTTATATGCGAACACCTTTGAGGAAGAATGACTTCGCCACGTTCCATCACCTAAATCTATGTTAATGAGTTGGAGCTGCATAAGTAAAAATAATTATTGCTTCGCCAAAATTCTCGCAATCTAAAATCTATTTTCTGGCTTTAAATAACATTTAAATGCTGATAAACCATAAAGAGCAATCAATCAATTTGAGGGTGATTCACTGCCGTGTTGATATTACATAGCAGAAACTGACACACACACACACACATACACACATACATATATATATATATATATATATATATATATATATATATATATATGCATGTTTCATTTAAAACGACAGACAAGGTACTACGGTTAAGATTTTTATTTAATTTTTTCTTGTGTACGAACAAGAGCTTTCATTTCTGGACAAAGAGTGTGTAAAAACTGTGCAAATGTTTTATATTTCCGAGCGCTTTCGGCTCTACCTTTAGCCATTATCAAGGATGATTCGATTTTTCAGCTTAATTGAGCGTGAGCATTATGTGTATGTCTTAGTGTGCAGTAGGGATATTTTAATTTCCGAATACGGTTAGCACATTGTGGCTTTGTTCGTAGTTAATAATGTTAAGAGTTGGCTTTTTTTTATTATTAAAGCTTCCATTATCGTTAATCTTTTTTATAGGTGGATGCAGTTAATATATTTGTGTTTTCCTTTTGATTGGCAGCTATCATTTTTTGCTACAAGAAGAAAAAATTAAAAAAAGTGAAGCATTCTACAAATGAACACAAAATTATATTTTCAGGAAGCATAATACTTCGATTAGGAAGGGTATTAGAATAATACCGGTTTATACTGAGAGCAAACTGCTGGCATACGGATAGAAAATTAAGTACACAAAACTAGAAAGAGGCGTAATACAAGGACATACTTCTTTTCGGATTTATCCAATCAAAACAAAGCTAAATAATGTATTAAGAAACAATGTATTGAGCAGCTATGTAATACCAATCCTCCTATATGGCAGTGAATGCTGGACAAATTCCTTCCAGATGAAGGGAAGGCGTAAGACAACAAAACCGCGCTTCTACAAAAGGACGCAGGGAATACAATGGATACAATATATGAGCATCGAGGAGGCTTTAAAAAAATCCAGAAGGGAAAGACAGTTGTACTTAGAATAATAAAGAGAAAAGGACTTGTATAATGTAACACACATGACTTATTGAATCCAAGAAGGATAGAAGAAAAGAGCTCGTGACGATCAGGTACTGGTAGTGATAACAATGGGACAAAGATTGTTTAGAGCTAGAAAGTATGGAGGGCTATGGTCATCAACGCGTTAAAGGGACGTAATACATAGAAGAAGAAGAAGCGGGAAAAGTTCCATTAGGAATTACAGCTGATTGACAATTTACTAGTAGAACATACATAACGTGACGTTTTATTTCTAGTTTAACATTTAATCAGAAATAATATTTGGCCAAGTCGGTTTTTCTACATTATAATCCGTCTCTGCTGTACATTTCGTATTCATCAGGTTTGCATTAATATCGGTTTCTCTTTAGAGTTTTCGTAGCATAAATGAAAGAAAGCGATTTACACCGTCCCGTTTTCTGTGTAATTAATAATATATTTCCAAATGTAAAGAATACGAGGCTAGCTCAAAAGTTCTCAGCCTCACCTAGAAAGAAGAAAGCTGAACATTTGTGATATGGCAATACACTTCCATTTTTTATAAAACTAGAAAAACTCAGTATATGTCTATATTTCTGAAATGAGGTATTATGTACACTATTTACATTATTCGGACTATTGATTTCATCTTTGTCGCCATATTTATTCCAATGTTTCGGCTCTTCTGTATCTGTCTATATTTCTGAGACGAGGTATTATGTACACTATTTACATTATTCGGACTATTGTCCTAATCTTTGTCGCCATATTTATTACAAAGTTTCGGCTATTACTATTTACATTATTCGGAAAATTTCCTCATCGTGGAACTAGAACAGTCTCCCTCAGTGAGAGAAATAAAGGGTTCAGTTCGACATTCCAACCCCTTGAAGAAGGCTGGAGCGTACAACGGCCGAAACGTTGTAATAAATATGGCGATAAAAATGAGGACAATAGTCCGAATAATGTAAATAATGTACATAATACCTCATCTCAGAAATATAGACAGATACTGAAGAAGGCCGAACGTTGTAATAAATATGGTGACAAAGATGAGGACAATAGTCCGAATAATGTAAATATTGTACATAATACCTCATTTCAGAAATATAGACAGACACTGAAGGGCCGAAACTTTGTAATAAATATGGCGATAAAGATGAGGACAATAGTCCGAATAATGTAAATAATGTACATGATACCTCATCTCAGAAATATAGACAGACACTGAACGGCCGAAATATTGTAATAAATATGGCGACAATAGATGAGGACAATAGTTCGATTAATGTAAATAGTGTACATAATACCTCATCTCAGAAATATAGACAGATAGCTAGGGATATGTGAAGGAAGACATAGTATGGCGATAAGAATTCTTGTTAATGGAAAAGGAACAGTAAAGTAAAAAATTCATTTCTATGTTTGAGTGTTTTCAGACCATTTATTAAGGGACAAATTCAAGATTCTGTTCAGTACAAATTGGTAGATGAAGGGAATTCCTAACGTTTACTGAAATTCATTTTCATCCACATTCTATCCTGGACCAGTTTGTTTGTCGTCTGTTTTGAATCAGCATTTTTTTTTCACGAGAGATTGTTGTAATGCTCTTCTTTGATCAATTTCACGATGTTCTTGCTTCCATTGTCCCGATGATTCCTGTTCTTTATTCATCATTAATTCCATGTCTGTCCTCTCCTGTTTCAGTTCATCATCAGCTTTTTCTTTTATCTCCAATTATCAAAATGTGTTCTTTTTCATTTTTCTATTGCTCCTCCTCCCTTTTTTTTTACATCAGTCAATCGTTATCTTCTCCACATATCCTATTAAATTGTACGTCTTACTCTGTAGCCTTCTACCTTGAGTGGCTCTTAGACCTTGTATGGAGTAAACATCATTGTAAAAAATCTCTTTTTACATTTCCTCTCATTTTCTATTCCGTCTTATTTTTCTTCTTCCCTTTATTTTCTTCTCCTCTTCCCTTTTCTTTTTCAACTCCTCTCCCTGTTAATTTTCCTTTCTTCTTCTTCTTCTTCTTCTTCTTCTTCTTCTTCTTCTTCTTCTTCTTCTTCTTCTTCTTCTTCTTCTTCTTCTTCTCTTAATTTTCCTTTCTTCTTTTTCTTCTTCTTCTTCTCTTGCTTTTCCTTTCTTTTTCTTCTTCTTCTCTTGATTTTCCTTTCTTTTTCTTCTTCTTCTTCTCTTAATTTTACTTCTTCTTTTTCTTCTTCTTCTTCTTCTTCTCTTGCGTTTCCTTTATTTTTTCTTCTTCTCTTAATTTTCCTTTCTTCTTCTTCTTCTTCTTCTTCTTCCTCTTCTTCTCTTGCTTTTCATTCTTCTTTTTCTCTCTTAATTTTACTTTCTTCCTCCTCCTCTTCTTCCCCTCTTAATTTTCCTTTCTTCTTCTTCTTCTTCTTCTTCTTCTTCTTCTTCTTCCTCTTCTTCTTCTTCTTCTTCTTCTTCTTCTTCTTCTTCTTCTTCTTCTTCTTCTTCTTCTTCTTTCCCTCCAGTTTCTACCTTTTCTCTCCTTTTTTTAATTTTCTTCGTCTTCACTCCTTTTCCATCTCACTCTCTCTGTCTATCATTATCTGTAACGACAACACCACCCCCTACCACCCACATCTAGTCATATATGTACTGAATGATTGATCACTTATCACCATTGTGACTTTCGAACGCAAACATCAATTATCTCTCCTCCTCTTCTTGCTGTCTTTCATTTTCTTTCCTCGTGTCTTTCATCCTTCCCATCTTCAACTTAATATCAATGACCAGTGACTTGAGAGCTAGTAGCCGAGGCAACTGACCTTTAGGAGCAGTCGGGTATCGTAATGAAAAGGTTACACGGCAGCCCCCAACTTCCAATGCACTTAGCAACCTAAAGTTGGAATCAATAACAAAAATAAAAGAAAAATTGGTTAGCTATCAAATCTATTTTCTGAATGTTGGGCACAAGGTTACTAGGAAGGATAGATTTTATTTTCTTGTCAAACATGTAAGAATGAAGGACGTCCTAAATGGTTTCTCCTCCAGTTCCTTTCATACGAATACTAGTGTTCCCCAAGTCTCTAACTTGGGTCCTACACTGTTTCTGATCTTCATTAACGATCTTCCTGATGTCCTCAATTCCCAAGTAGGCATCTACGCAGACGACACTACTTTTTACTCCTGTTTCACAAGTAAATCCAACATCGGTGTCAAAACTAACCTGGCTGTTGGTCTCTAAAAAGACCAACAAACTGTGGTTAACTGGGGCAGGAAATGACTGGTAAACTTTAATGCTTCCAAAACGAAACAGCTCTCATTTACCCACCACAGAGAACCCTCCCTGCCTCCGATTAGAATGGCTGATGCACAACTCCACGAGAGCGCCTCTCTGGGTCTGCTTGACCTCACGCTGTTGAATCCATAGCTTCACCTACTGCAAGGAAAGTTGGCTCTCTGTGTCGTGCCAGAAAGTCCATCCTTCAAATTTATAAATGAACCATCCGTCGTTTCGTGGCTTCCCTCTGTCTCTTCTACAAGTATTGTTACGGCACCTGTTCCGACGAGCTATTTTCGCTGATTCCCAGATTGCATGAATTTAAGCGTGCTACTAGGTTGGCATCTCGGTCCCACGCTTTCGCCGTCGTAACGGTTAAATGTAGCAGCCTCTTCTACTCCAAAAGCTTCTTCTCTCGCACTTCCCAACAGTGGAACTCCCTTCCTCTTAGTTGCTTCCTTGATAACTTTAATCTTCAAATATTCAAGTGCAATGCCAATCGACATCATCTGATGCCTTGATCCTGATCTCCGTCCTTCTCTATATCCTTTCCTCAAACAGCCCTCTTCACTCTTGCTCTCACACTCTGTATCCCCTTGCATGCTAGTGGCACTCGAGCCTTGCTTGGGGTAAAATGCTTTAAAAATTTGTGCAGACTACAAATCTTTTGGCGAGGGCACTGAATGCACAGAGGTATAATGAATAGAGTTCGAATTCCAGGTGATTTCGTTAAATTCACTTGGAAAAGGTATAAATCCCACCCCATCTATAAGTAAATAACAGACTGAACACTATAGCCTTGATTGGCAACCAATATAGAAGAAGGAAAACCACCTTGAAGACATTTGGGTCCCATCAGGCAATATCGACGAAGATTTACTACTGCTGTTACGTGGCCGAATGGTTAGAACCTTCGCATTCTGACAATGAAACTCGGGTTCGAATTTTACCTTGGTCGATTTGTCAGGATGGAGACTTCCTGGTGCTATCGGACTGGATGTGTCGATCCCAGCGTCTGGCACCTTTGGAAAGCACCTGAAATCTATACCACTTGAGAGACGGTTGATAGCTGTGCTAGCACGGTCATTGTGCCCGAGGGCTTGAGCGTACTGGCCTTCTTCAAATTGTTGATCACGCTAGATAACACGCTCTTTCCCAGAAACAGTAACTAAGGTCTGCTCAGCATAGTTGCATTATAAACCACAGGTAGGCTCCTCAATAGGAGTAGAAAGGTTCGCCTCATGCTCGGTTCACACTCCTCCCCGGTCTTTTGAACAGTAGTAGAGTTTTATACCTTGTTTCCTGTTTCGGAGTGAATTTCCGGTTCATTTTACTGCCTACTTCAACTCTATACTTCTGACGTCTCCGCCTAAACTCTGAAATTGCATTTACTATTTGATTGATTCAATAAGAGTAGATAGATTCGCCTATCTTCTAGCTGACATTCCTGTACAATCTTTTGAACAGGCGTATAGGTTTTTCTCTTGTTTCCTGTGTAGGATTTTGGTTTTCCGACTGTTTCTAATATCTTTTCTTTCTCTTACATTCCCAGCAGCGATTGCGTCTTAGTGGCATTGTTGCCTTGCTTGGTGCGAATTGATTAAAAAAACAAACAAGCAAAGCATAAACGTTATTTTTAGTGAGTGCCCGTGTTAGAGTTGATATACTTGATTTTTTTAAAAATCTTTTAGTGAAATTAATACCAACATTGAGAAGTCCTACCTTAGAAAGATATATCTCTCCACAAAAGGAATGGATGCTGTATTTCATTTTTTCTTCATTGGGAAACCGCTCTATCTCCGAAGTATGACGTTATCAATAAAGGGAGGCAATCGATAAGGCATTGCCAACTTATGGAACGCACACTTTTCGTTAGAACTTTCGAATCGAAATCTGCTAGCTTTGTTTTCGCACCCAAAACGTAAACACGGTTATTTTTATGTCGATGATGTTCGTCAAATGTTGTTTCTTATTACACTAAACGTTATATATTTTAGGTAAACGTGTTTGAGTGGACATATCGGTTATTTTTTTTATAAACACGGTTATTTTTTTAATTGGATTTTTTCGTCAGATGTTATTTCTCATTACTCTAAACGTCATATTTTTGTTATCAAACGTGTTTGACTTGACATATCTCATATTTTGTATTTTCTTAAAAAGTGAAATTAATACCTAAAATGAGAAAGTCCTACTCTAGACAAAAATCGAACCTCAATTCGCTTTTTGTTGTCAGGGAAACCACACCAACTCCCTAAGCGCGCCTTTACCATTTCGTCCTCGACATACGGGCGAATATTCTCCTTTTGATTGTTTAGTTGTTTCTGTATAACGGCATATCAACCTCTATTTGTTATTTAATATCGAAATCTAAATACTTAGATGATAATTGTTTTAGTGATGCAAGTATTATTAATTAACCCATAGCTGGGGGAGAAACCAACATGAATTGGGATTTGGCTCTCCGATTAACAAACCCGAGCGATTATACATTACACAACCCACGCATCCAAGCTTATAGCATCTGATATCTCCAAGCGGTCACCCATCTAGGTAAATACCAGTATCAACGTTGCTTACCTTTGGTGATCGTATGGGAATCTGTATTTTAACATAATGTGACTTTTAGCCCTTTCTTCTGTGGATAAAACGAATCGTTAGTTATCGATTCTATTTAAACACAAGATATTTAATTAGGGATTCATTGATTTTCTAGCGAGCTGTTTTTCTTTTTTTTCTTTTATGTGTTGTGTCGCTTCAGTGAATGGTCATGGCTCTCCATAACTTCCAGTCTATTGTAGCTCTAAGAAACCTTTTCTCTTGATTCTATGTGTATTGATCAAACGCTTGAGATCTAGATCTTTTAGGTTATCAAGGACGTGTACCTATGATTTATAGACTAAGCAAAAGCGTTCGGGAAAGTACGCCACAAGGATCTGTTGGAGCTACTCAGCGACCTTGAAATATTCGGGAAAAAATATTAGAATAATCAAGAACCTATAATGGCTGCAAACGGCATGTATGTCCATAGAGAATGAGTTCAGCAGATCTACAAAAAATAGAAAGGGGCGTAAGGCAAGGATGTGTCTTCTCACCGGATTTCCAATTCTCTCAGAAATTGCTTCGTTGTATAAGTTAAATAACTTATACAACGAAGCAATTCTGAGAGAACTGGAAATCCTACCGGGATTTATCATTGGCGTCCACAATCTTAACAACATAAGATACGCAGATGACACAGTTCTGATAGCAGACACGGAAAGGAAATTATAAAACCTCCTACAGAAGATAGCGAGGGAGAGCGAGAAGAAGGGACTAAGCATAAACTACAAGAAGACAGAATGCATAGTCATCAGTAAAAGGATGAGCCGAAACATGAACATTATACCCCATATATAACACGCTCCTCAATTTGGTTGATATCTCCTGATAATAATACTGTATACCGTATATAAAGCTACTAGAATTAAAATTAATTTGGTCTTTCCCCCAGTGCAGTCATTATTTGCCGTGTGTTGCAGTGCATCTAGTCAAAATGTTTTAAGAATATGTATGCGAATATGTCGGGAACATTAAAATCAAGCAGACTCGGTAGTTTAAATATCTGGGAAGCGTTCTGACAGAAGTCGGTAAATGCGACACTGAGATCCGTAGGCGTATAGGGATGGCCAAGGACGCATTCCAAAAGCTGAGAAGAGTATTGCGAGACAGGAGGATTTCTTTGGTAACAAAGAAAAAGGAACTGAGCTGATACGTGACGTCTGTCCTTCTTTATGGCATCGGATGTTGGACGGTCTCCTCAAAGATGAGGAAGGGACTCGAAGCTAAGGAGACATGGTCTACAGAAGGATGCTGAGGAAATCATGGGCCGAGCGTGTGAGCAACGATGAAGTTTTGGAGAAGATGTAAACAAGGTGGAAGCTAATACTTTACATAAGGAAGAGGCAGATGATATTTCTGGGAAACGTGATGAGAAAAGAGGGCCCGGAAAATCTGATACACACAGGTCGAATAGAGGGAAAGAGAGACAAGGGAAAGCAACGCATGTCATACCTGGCGAGCTTAAGTAAGTGGATGACAGAAACTTATTGAGAGCTGCAAGGGATAGGGGGTTGTGGCGAGCCATGATCGTCTACGTCCTGAAGGGACACGGCACATAAAGAAGAAGAAAAAATGTCCGTTTTTGTTTATCATAGTCATTCTTCAAAAAATAAAATACAATAACAGTTTATGCTACTATATATTTCCTACTACTTGCAATAATTAGTATGTGGTTAGAACGTTTGCTTTCAGGCCATGAGACCCGAGTTCGAATCGCACTATGGTTGATTTGTTAGAAAGGCGACTTGTTGATGATATCGACCTTTAGAGGTGACCTCAGAGTGCGGCAGATTTGAAATTGGGCAGACAGCACTATTTGTGAATCGTCGATGATTGAGCTAGCACGAAGTCGTTAGTCATCGTGACCGAGGGTTTGAGCTTTGTTCAGACTGTTGATCAAGCCAGATAATGCACTCTCCCACAGAAACTATAACTAAGGTTCTCTCAGTATAGGTGCACTATAAACCACCGAGCAGGCGTCTGCAATACGGAGACGAGTAAACATTACTCTTTGCAATGATTTGTTCTCTGTTATCTGGCAATCTTGTCTTTGATACTTTTTGGGTAACATTAATTTGGGGAAGTTTTTCCCTGTCAGAAGGTTTCGCAGCGATCGATAATGGTTATACTGAGTTAGCTGAAGATCAGATGAATATGGCAGGTGGAGTAGGACAGAACATTTGAACTGCAAAACTGTTTGCTTATTCTATGTTATTCTTGTAGTATGCCGCTTTGAATTGTCATGAAGGTGAACATCCGAGGCCGGACATTTGGCCGAAGAACATTTGGCCGACGAAGATTTGGCCGAACGGGCATTTGGCCGAGAGACATTTGGCCGAACAGACATTTGGCTGAGAGACAATTGAGCGAACAGACGTTTGGCCGAGGGACATTTCGCCGACGCACATTTGGCCGAACGGATATTTGTCTGAGGGGCATTTGGCCGAACAGAAATTTGGCTGAGAGACAATTGGGCGAACAGACATTTGGCCGAGGGACATTTGGCCGAACGGACATTTGGCCGAACGGATATTTGTCTGAGAGGCATTTGGCCGAACAGAAATTTGGGCGAACGGACATTTGGTCGAGAGACATTGGGGCGAACGGACATTAGGCCGAGCGACATTTAACCGAAATGACTTCTGGGCGAACGGACATTTGGTCGAGAGACATTTAGCCGAACGGACATTTGGCTGAGAGATATTTCGGCGAACAGACATTTGGCCGAGGGACATTTGGCCGAGGGACATTTGGCCGAACGGACATTTGGCCGAACGGACATTTGACCGAACGGACATTTGACCGAGGGACATTTGGCCGAACGGTCATTTGACCGAGGGACATTTGGCCGAACGGTCATATGGCTGAGAGACATTTGGGCGAACGGACATTTGGCCGATCGACATTTAACCGAAAGGACATTTGGGCGAACGGACATTTGGCCGAGAGACATTTGATATATGCAGCAGATTACGATAAAAAGTGTGACATACCTGTACGCCACTACATTTTCGGTTCAATGTTCATTCGGTTAAATGTCAGTCAGCCAATTGTCCGTCGGACAAATGTCCATCGGACAAATGTCCGAATACAGTAACAGCATTTATTCCTAATGATGACTTCAGGCTGCTCTTCGGTCAATTTTTTTATGGACACGTTCCATCTGCTGGACAGATAAATGTGCATTCAGAGTTGCAGTGCGTTTAAAAACACGAGATGAATAATGTATCGACGATTCGAACACGTGCACAATATTTCATCGATGGTGCTCAACTAATATACTTTATGATATATTATTATATTTTATGCTATGATATTTTATGATATATCCGAGGAATCGGAGAGCCGAGTTCGAATTCCAGTCGAATCCATTACATTCACTTACATGCCAATATCCTTGGGAAAGGTATTAATCTTCCTCTTCTTCCCCCAGCTATGACTTACGAGGTAGATTTTTTCCCGCAGTAGGTTGCCATTTCTTTCTGCGGTAGACCAGTTGCCATCCAAGGCTATAGAACCCGATCTGTCCTGCTACTTACCCATAGATGGGTGGGAGAAGAAGAAGAGGAGTCATACCTTTCCCAAGGGTATTAACACGTAAATGAATTTCAGTCAGTTATGTGCCATGCGTGATTCACGCTTAGGTGATCATGTATCTTTTGATACATCATTGACGAGGCAGATTTTTCCCTCAGTAGGTTGCCATTTTCTTTCTGTAGTAGACGAGTTGCCATCCGATGGCAACCTACTGCGGGAAAAAATCTGCCTCGTCAGTGATATATCGAAAGATACATGATCGCCTAAGTGTGTATCACGCATGGCACATAACTGACTGATGATATATTTAAAGAACGATTAGTTAGACTGACATCTTCGTTATGACAATTGGTTCTAAAAAACGGAAATTATTGATGACTCAAATTAATTGTTTGAGATGTGCTTTCGGCTATAATCTTGATTATTAGCAAGATCAGATACCTTGAAATTTAATAACAATTTTCTTTTTTTATTTATATTTCTAAAGTGATTTTATTATCTAGTGATTACCAGATATTTTCTGATTGATGTTCGAATCATCTTCGTATGATAAATGAATTTATAATGCAGATACATTTCTTGCAATTTTTCTCAGCTGAATTTTTTCTACTGTGGTGAAGTCTTTGTAGCCAAAAACCTTCTTTTTTTAAAAAATAAGAGTTTTAATATGAATGTGCCAAGATTGTCGGCTCAGAAAGGAAAATCAATTTCAGGTGGATTTTCTTTCGTTCACTTCACGTTAATTTCCTTGAAGAAGGCATGAACTCGATTCGCCTTCGCCATGAACCCGTATTTAGAAAGAAAAGCAGATTGGACTCTTTTACCTTTAGGTGGCAACCAATGTAAATGAAGGAAATCTCTGAATTGAAAACCACCTTAAAAACGGAATAGACTTCGTTAGGCTATTTTGCCCTAGATCAATGTTTCTCTACCCTTTTTTAATCACACAAACATTTTGTCAACGCCCACCACCTGTCAAATTAAATTTCGAATATTATACTAAATTCATCTTTCATAGCAAGATGACACTTGGGTATTAATGCAAAAATAATTTTAATATTGCTTTCACGTCTATTATAAAATGCCAATGATTAAAATGCTAAAAACATTTTATTTCATAGCTTATCTAAATGTTATCAACGCAATGGTTGACTTTGGAGTTTACTGGCTAAGGCTCTTACTCTAGGTTCCATACTGCGTAGAATTAATCGTAGATCTCGTTTTGTAATTTGCAGACAGGTAATTTGCAATTGTTTCGTAAGAATCTGCGTAACTGCGCTGAAAGCACATTCGGCCATATTGGAAGTTGGAAAAGCAATGGAGAAATGTTTGATAGCTTTCGACAGCTTTAGATACTTCTCAGAAATTTACTTCGTAGCCAATATTGAATAATGTTTGAAAATTAAAAAAAACATAAAATGGATAAATGCCTACCGCCCCCTGAGTATGTTCCCTGAATCCTTTCAACATAACAGAGCCCACAAGGGAGCGCTAGCACCCACGTTGGGAAAAACTGACCGAGACTAACAACTATTGCTGTGGCTTGAGGGCCTCACTGGTCTTAGCCATAGTGGGATTGGTGTACAGACCTAAGTGATGTAAATATGTCTTTTCAGCTTTAGTAAAACGGCGGACCTACTCTCTCTACCACGTGTCCCTCTTTCTCTCGGTGTCTGTCCTGTCCTGAGGGGACGCGCCACATAAAGAAGATATACGGTGTCCTCACGACCCGAATGATTCACGATAATGTTTTCTTCGCTGATGTCTTTGTGATAGGCATGAATCCAACCTCATATAGCTAGGGGATAATAAGTAAGACAGAATTGCCTGTCTTGCTTTGAGATAGAACCCAGGGAAGTTTTGAATTCAAAATCGGGGTCTGAAAAGGCAAGACCTTCTCGTTCTAGACAAACAAAAGATGTTTGGCTTCAGTATATGGAGTGCCTCCTTTTCGGTCCTCACGGCGTGCTCCCTACTTTCGGCCTTGTGCCACATCTAAGGTACACCTGGAAAATCACTATGCAGTGCTTCCATAGCTATAACTGATAACGGGTCTCGGGATGTGACGTGAGGGTTTTATTTAAACTACATTTTAGTGATGACCGTCCGATTAATCGTAATAGGTCTTTGCAGGCAAGCTTTTTGAATTTCTGGAAGAGCAAGATGATTTCGTGCCGTCTGAACTGAAGATTGGCTGCTATGGAGCCTCTCCGACGACTATGTTTATCCATTTGGACGCCGATAATGACAGACGAATCGACCGTGACAGGAACAGACTGATATCTGTCAAACAGGGAAAGGTATTTGACCTGTTTATGCTCCTCGGGCTGTCAGCGTGGTGACGTGACCGAGGATATCAGATTGTCATTTTGCGAAAGTGCCGTTGTCATTCATATCACAAATAAGTGATTTGATTCTCGTGATTAGCATTGGGTATTTGGGGGTTTTTTTATAACATCAAATACAGTGTTTTTCACAGGTTATTTTAAATGGAACGTCTCTTCAGGAGGAACATGATCAAACGTTCTCTTTACTATCTGTGTACTCTCGTGACTTCCTGTCGGCCACTCAAGGCTACAGTGCCTGGTCTACTTTGCTGTTGAAACCTAAATTAGTGCCATTTTTAAGGGAATTTCTGCAGCAGTGAAGACAACATTGCTTTTATCCCGAACTGCCGATTCTATATTACATGTGCGTACAAATTGTTTTACAGAATGGATTTAAAAGTTGTTAAATGTATTAAAAGTACTGCTATCTTAACTAGATCTTAGTCCTTGTACTTTGTGGTAGTTGTCAGAAGTACCACCAAAAGTACCATATTTCTGCATTCTTTAAATTTGGATCTTCTCTTGTACGTAGGAAAGGAAATTAAATGGTTTCTAAGTATTTCCTGCGGCCTTAAGAAAAACAAAAAAAAATCAAATATAGATCAAAATATATTGTTAAAAAAATAATACGTATAAACACAAAAGAAAAAAAAATCTTTACCGGCGTCATCGGATGAAAATATCATATACAGGGTGTCCATAAAGTTCGTGTACACTTTTAAAAATTTATAACTTTATTTGTATTTGCGATGGAAATAATTTGTAAAAAGGATTAGAAAAAAGTAAATCTATATTTTTTAAGATTTTATAGAAATTTTATTTAAGTTTCCACATGTCCTTCATCATTAGCAATACAAAGGGTAATACGATTTTGCAGTTCACGGAAAACATTTGCCAACTGATTTACAGTAATGCCTGAAATCACATTAGTTATTTTAGCTATACTTAAAACTAAAGTAAACTTTATAACATTTTTTACAGATTATTTCTATCGCAAATATAAATAAAGTTATAAATTTAACATATATATATATATATATATATATATATATATATATATATATATATATATATATATATACAGAGTGTAGCACTTTAAGAAATTTATTTGTATTTGCGATAGAAATAATTTGTAAAAAGGATTAGAAAAAAGTAAATCTATATTTTTTAATATATATATATATATACAGAGTGTAGCACTTTAAAGAAATTATAACTTTATTTATATTTGCGATATATAGTAGTAGAAGTAGAAGTAGGCACGGTAGAGTAATGGAGGGCGGATCGGATTGAGTTAGAATTCCCTTGGCAAAATTATGAATCTTCTTCATACCCCCACTATGGATAAATAGCAGGAAAGACTGAATTCTATAGCCTTGGAGAAGGACAGCACTAAAGGTCTTTTGGGTGCACCAGGTTTCTGTATTCGGCTCTTCAGAAAATGTGGTTGGATCTTGCACAAAGCCGTCACCACTATAATCAAATATGTGCAGGTACCTCGCTGTCGGTCCTAGGAACTGAGTCGCTTGAGCCTCATACGCCGAAAATAACGACGGGATTTGTCCAGCATATATATATATATATATATATATATATATATATATATATATATATATATATATATGTATTAAGGCATTTTAATGTTTATACATTCTTTTTTATAGATACAAATATTTAAGTAAATGCTCTGTTTAGAATAAACAGTATTAAACAACATTCATCGGCCTGAATGTGCGAGAAAATGTCATAGAAAATATGCGTCCTCCGACAGGAATCGAACCTGTATCACTATTGCTAACCATTACACCACCTCGAGGTACCCAACTCCCTTCCTTTTACTTGATTCGCTGACAGCTATCATCTTCAAATATTTAAATGTAATGTCAATCCACATCTTCTGATGCCTCTGATCCAGATCCCCCTCCTTCTCTATATCCTGTCCTCAAACATCCCAATTTACTCTTGCTCTCTGTAACCCCTTGCATGCTAGTGGCACTCCCGCCTTGCTTGGTGTGGAATGCTTAAAAACTAAATAAGTAAATAAATAAATAAATATCTCTTATTTTTCTCCATAAAAACAACGCTTGATTTTTTTTTACTGTATTTTGTCGTTATTCGTCTTTGTGTAATCCGTACAGGTTTTTCTTTTGATTGGCAGGTATCATTAGTGTTTCGGCATTCTGCTTACATATGTTTATGACTTGAATATGAAGTAGAATACATTCTCTATTTCTTATCCACTTGTTTCTTAGTTAGATTCTAATAATCGACAAGCAGTGTAGCACCCAGATTCTACTAAAAATACCGACCTTTATGATTTGCCTTTATTCTCATTATTAACCTAAGTTAGTCCAGATTATTTTAAAAGTATGCTCCAATGACGTAAGTTGCTAAATTAAAAAAATTAAAAGCTTTGGTTGGTTGCTTAGTTGATTTTGTTTAGCGGCATAGCAACATCTATCGGTTATTTAAAGCCGAAATCTAAATATTTTGAATATCATTTTATGGATTGAGTTAAATATATTTTCAACAAAAATGTATGCCTTCAACTACCGAAAAATGCATTGTTGGTATTTTTACTATAAAAATCTATCTTTATACTTTTTGGCGCGACACAGGGAACCAACTTTCCTTGTGATGGATAAAGCTATTGATTCAATGTAATTGTTCCATCTTAGGTCACCGGACAGTATGTGACCAAGTAGTCGCAAAGAGGTGCTCTCGCGGAGTTGAACATCAGACATTGTAATGGGCGGCAGGGATGGTTCCCTGTGGTGAGTAATAGAGAGCAGTTTTGTTTTAGAGGCATTAAAGTTAACCAGTCAATTCCTGCCCCAGTCTACAACCGATTGGATGTCCCTTTTCGAGACTAACGGCCGGGTTAGTTTTGTCAGCGACACTAGATTTGCTATTGACGCAGGAGTAAATAGTCGTGTGAAATTTATGTTTCAATTACTTACCTTACTGTTAAAAATATTAGTTCGAGCAACGGCGGTAGAAAATACACCGTTGGCGCAAATGTGAGCTGCTTACAAAACGAGATATTTCTCGACTCTGTGATTACATGTGGCGTTTATTATCAATTTTAGTATTTATAAACAAGCCACGACAGCGGGACGGAGGTTTTGATTCGTGCCTTCGTATCGATGCCAAGAAATATATAAAATTCATACAATTAGAAGAAAAACATTAAATGTGATAGAAAAGAGAGCTAATTTGTAGAAAGAAAGAAAGAAAGTTAAACAGGCGTCGGTTAAGTTCCTGAATAGAAAGAAAGAAGGATAAGAAAAGAAAGAAACTTAAACTACAGCGGACAGACTCAGAAATACAAAGAAAAAATGCATTCATAAATATAAAAAGATAAAAAAGGGAAAAATAGAAAGTGTAAAAAAGCAGTAGATCAGTAAATAGAATTAAAGAAAGAAAGAAAGAAAGAACGAAAGGCAGAAAGAAAGAAAGGACAAAATATAGAAAGAAAGAAAGAAAGAAAGAAGGAACGAAAGAAAGAAAAGACAAAATATAGAAAGAAAGAAAGAAAGAAAGAACGAAAGAAAGAAAGAAAGAACGAAAGACAGAAAGAAAGAAAGGACAAAATATAGAAAGAAAGAACGAAAGACAGAAAGAGAGCAGGAAAGAAAGAAGGAAAGAAAGCATGAAATTGGGAGGACAGGAAAAAAAGAAAGAACGAAAGACAGAAATAAATAAATAAAGGAATAAATAAATAAAGAAAGAAAGAAAGAAAAGAAAGAAAAAAGACGGAAAGAAAGAAAGAAAAGAAAGAAAAAAGACGGAAAGAAAGCATGAAATTAGAATGAACAAAAGGCAGAAAGAAAAAGGTTCTTGAATAGAAAGAAGACATTGAGTAATTTCATGAAAAGAAAAAAGAAAGAAAGGAGCGACTATGAAATTAAAGAAAGAAAGAAAGAAAGAAAGAAAAAGAACGGAAGACAGAATTAAAGAAAGAAAGAACGAAAGAACGAAAGACAGAAAGAAAGCAAGAACGAAATATAAATAAAAAAGAAAGAAAGAATCAAAGAAAGAATGAAAGAATGGAAGAGAAAGAAAAACGATGTGTAGGTTCTTGAATAGAAAGAAGATATTTAGTAGTTTCATGAAAAGAAAAAAAGAAAAGAAAAGAAAGAGACGACAATGAAATCCAGAATTAATAGATAGGTTATTGAACCAAAGTCTTTCACTCTCTGGTGCAAACGGCTTCATCCCAAAGCTTACAGTCACGTACAAATGTGTCGTTGGCAGACCAAACTAATCAGGAAGACGATATTCAATAACGCTTAATAATGGAAACCATATCCACTCCTTACGAGGCGTCTCGAAACGCACGCATCTACTGCCCTTCGCACTGTTACGCTAACCTTTGGTCACCGTGGACATCACATTGGGCACATGTTGAATGCTAATCAGAGATGGATGCGCAGAGGTCAGGCAATGAATGGCTGGCGGCCAACATTGCGATGACAGGCGTCGACCAATCAGCACGTTGTTCTATTTTCTTAGCGCTATCGTCATCACGGCATGAGATATTTTGGGCGGGATTTATAATTTTTTTTTTCGTAGCGAAATTAATGAGCAACGGAAACTTTAAATTCCATTTAATTCACGATATTTGAAAACGACTTGTGTTCTCATATTTATGTTGTGCTCATACACATACACACGTACACACACACACATATATATATATATATATATATATATATATATATATATATATATATATATATATATATGCCTACGTTCGAAGTGCAACTTAAAGCTCCGTTGCTCTACCAACACATCAGGCACTAATTTTACTACTACTACTACTACTACTACTACTACTAATAATAATAATAATAATAATGATAATAATAATAATAATGAGTTGGTAGATCAAAGAAACTTTGTTACATTTCGAACGTAGGTATATATATATATTTATTAATGTATACTTCTTCGGTTTGTCTAACCACAATGCGCACTGTTTTCATTACACGTTAAATTAAACTGAGTAAATATTTATTCGCTTACCTGTGTATGTACGCTAACGCACGTATATACGGTTGCTAATATCTACTTATTTGGTTTATCCACGTCCATACGTATATATATATATATATATATATATATACATATATATATATGGTGGGCTCTTCTGTCATATTCGACGTATGAGGATAAAGCAAGTCAGTTCCGAGGAAACGACAGCCTATGATCTGATAATAGTGTCACCAAAGGACCCTCCGCAAGGTTGTCCTTCTCCTAGACCAGTTGCCATCCAAGGCTATTGTTGTGGAGTTATTTCCACAATAGAACTTGTAGTCGAACTAAATGCGTCCTAAATGGGGTAAACGTACAGAAACGTTAGGAACTTGTAATAAAGTGTTACGCAGAGTAATCGAGTTGTGGTCGCTGGACACTTACTCCTCCCTTGACTACCTACTGACTCCTACTTATAATAGGTGGGAGAGAGTCTGTTATCTAGACAAGGTGTCTTCCACTGTAACACCCCCCTCCTAACACTTTACTCCGTAGGAGTAAAAAGTTTTAAATTTTTATTTTATTTTATTTTTTTACAGAACAAGAAAAAAAAACTTCATTTTTTTAGCAACATCGTAGCGTATCTCGTACGTTTTGGATCCATTTTTAAATGGTCAGTTGCCTTTCTTTTTCTCTTGGATCGGCGTATGTCAGGTAACATCGTTGCTGGCGTTGGAAGATCAAACGTATCTAAAATCTCCTCCATAGGTGTTTCTTCCACTGGAGCGTTGTCAACCACGTCTGAAGAGCGTCGTCTGATCTGGTTAATGTGTCATCTGCACGTGAATTTTTCACCTTTCACGAAGTACATCATGTTGCCAATCCGCTTTTCTATTTTTCCACTCTCCCAGAATGATTTATTCTGTTTATATACCTTAAAGTATACTTTTTCACCAGGATTGTACTTCTTAACTTGAATAAATTTTTGGTTCCTGGCTTTGTCTTTTTTGGTAATAACTTGTCGAAGACAGATCTTACTCGACATGCAAGCATCACCTCGGCTGGCGATTGTGACGCTGGTGTTGCGTTATTTGGGGTAAGTCTGTATACCTGTAGAAACTTCTGTAGGGCTTCATCTGCAGGTATTTCCCTAGCTTTCTTTAAAGCTCTTTTAAGGATGTCGACAAATTTTCCCGCTAACCCGTTAGATCTTGGGTGATATGGAGCTGTGGTAACATGTTCGACATTGTATTCCTTGCAGAAATCTTTAAACTGTTTCGACGTAAATTGACTTCCGTTGTCCGTCACAATTGTGTCTACTACATCAAACCTTGCGAACAATTCCAGCAGGAAGTTTTTCGTACTTTGCGTCGTCGGATTTCTTATCCTTTGTATTTCAGGCCATTTTGAGAAACTATCCACTACTATGATGTAATGGTATCCATTCAGTGGATCTGCAAAATCCACATGCAACTTAGACGATGGTAGGTCTGTTTTTGGCCAGGGATTAAATTTTACTGGTGGTGCCTTTGCAGCCAGAGCACAGCCTTTAAATTTTGCTACTGCATTCTCAATGTCCCTGTCCATATTCGGCCAATAAACAAAACTTCGCATTAGGCTCTTCATCCTAGTGCTGCCTGGATGACCAGTATGGAAATCTTTTAATATTTGTTTATGGAGTGTGTATTGAATCACCACACGTTCTCTATATAACAATACTGAATCGCAAAGCGAAAACACATTTGTTATGTACTGGTCCCTCTTGGCTATTTTTTCTTTTACTTTTAAGATATACTCGTCCCTGGTGGCTTTTTCTTTTATTTTTTCTAGAGTTACCGGAAGTTCTCGAACTGCATTATACACAGTAAATTTCAATTCTTCTTCTGATTTTAGTGAAGTAATTACCGTGTCTTCTAATGGTTCGCTCCTTTTAGGAATTAACCTGGAGAGCCCATCAGCATAGCCAAATTTATTGGATGGTATGTACTCCATGCTGAAGTTATAATTTAGCAACATTGTAGCTCATCTTTGTAGTCGGTTTGCTGTATGCTTCGGCAAACCTTTTTTCGATCCAAAAATCGAAATTAGAGGCTTATGATCGGTTTGTAGCTTAAAATGTCGGCCGTGGAGAAAACGGTGTAATTTCGCTACTGCAAATATTATTCCTAACGCCTCTTTCTCTATCTGAGAGTAATTCTTCTCAGCCGGAATTAGTGCTCTAGAAGCATGGGCAATTGGTTTTACCTGACCATCTGTCATTTTGTGTAAAATGCAAGCTCCTATACCATACGCACTAGCAAGCTACTATGATTTCTAAATCCGGATTGTAGTGGGTTAGAAATAATTCCGAGGTTAACACTTCCTTAATCTTTTCAAATGCTTTCTGGCCTTCATTAGTCCACATCCACGGTTTTCCTTTCTTTAATAGTTCATTTAATGGTTTCCGCAGATCATACATTTTAGGGATGTATATTTGGTAATAATTAGCTAGTCCCAAAAAACTTTGTAATGTTGTAATATCATTCGGAGCCGGCATGTCTTTTATAGCCACTTCTCGCTCTGGGTCTGGCCTTCTACCATTCTTATCGATGATCTGCCCCAGATATTTTACTTTGTCCATGAAAAACTCGCATTTACTTTCCTTGAGTTTAAATCGAAACTCCTGTATTCTGGAAACTACTGCATTGACATGTTTCACGTGTTCTGCAATACTTGTACTTCTCATGAGGATGTCGTCCAGATACGCTACTGCGAAATCCAAACCACCCAACATCGAATCCATTACTTGTTGGAAAATGGCAGGGGCGACCTTAATCCCAAAAGGTAGTCTGTTAAATTTATACAGACCCCGATGTGTGTTAATACATAAAAGTTTAGACGTTTCTTCCTCTACCGGTATTTGCAGATATGCGTCGCTGAGGTCTATTTTCGAAAATACAGTACCTCCATTAAGCTTTGCAAATATTTATTCTGCTGTTGGTAGAGGATAGTTATAGTCTTTGAGTGCCGCGTTTAACCCCGTTGAAAAATCTTCACAAAAACGAATGTCTTTAGACTTTTTCTTCACGTATACCGTCGGAGCTGCCCAATAACTATAGTCAACTTTTTTGAGTACACCGGATTTCTCTAATCTGTCCAATTCTTTATCAATCTGTTCTATTGAGGCAAACGGAACATTCCTTTTCTTTTTGAATACCGCCTGAGCGTTTTCTTTTAAAAAGAATTTTGCCTCCATCTTGGTACACGTTCCCAAGCCGGAGAAAAACACTAGGAAATGTTTCCTTTAGTTTCGTTATTAATTTTTCGGCTTCGGAGTTAAAAGTTTGTACCTTGTAACAAAGAATTTATCGGTAGGTCCCATAATTGAAATTCTGTTATCCAATTCGTACCTAGTAAGTTCGTGTTATTTTCCATGACAAATAGTTTAACTTTTCGCGTTATTTTATTTAACGTGACGTTTGTAAGAAGTTCTCCAACAAATTTTATTTTTTCTCCCGTCACTGACTTCGCGATTTTCTTTGTCTTCATTAAAGTTGGTTTCCCCAACTTCTTCCACGTATGCAAATTTATGATAGAGAGATCCGAACCAGTGTCAAGTTGCATTTTTATTTTTTTATTATTTATTTCCACGGTAACGAATTTTCTAGTTACTTCATCGTTTACCTCGTTGTACTTTAGTTTTCTTATTTTATTGCCTTTATTTTTTGAACGGCAATGTGAGTGTCTGTGCCCAACTCTTCCACAGTTGAAACATTTTTTATTTTTAAAATTGCAATATCTGTACCAGTGTAGTTCACCGCAAGCAAAACATGGCTTCGGGCGTTTTTGTTTGTTTTTCACTGGTATTTTGCTTTCTGCAATTTTACAATTCTTTTTGTCAGACTGACTTTCTTTTTTGTACCGCATTTTCCTTACATGCGAAACGCCAGACTGTTCTATCTTTTTTGCGTCTTTTTTTACGCGAACATATCTTGTGCAGTCTTCTGCCAGATTCTGTACCGTAATACTTGGATTGCTTTCCAATTTTGCCAGTACTAATTTTCTCAACTCTGCGTCTTTTTCCGCTACCAGACCTTGAACAAACACTAAGCACTTAAAATTGTCTGCGCTTAGCTCTGCTAGCTTGAATTCTTCACAATGCTTATTCACATTGGCTGCGTACGTTATATAGTCATGTTCGTCATCTTTAATCAAATTCAAACATTTCCACCTCTTGTGGAACAAAGATGTCTTTTGACTAAATAACTTACTTAATATATTTACCGCCTTGGTAAATGTCAATTCATTAGTTTTTTTCGGTAAAATATAATTTACCAATTTGTTATGCTCAGCAGTTCCTAATTTACTTAAAAGAAGCCTAACCTTCTTTCCTTCAGACCACAAATGGCAGTCCTTGTTATATACGCCCGTATATTTTTTATAATATTCTTGAAAAGTTACCTCTTCATCTGGACTGTACGTGAATATTTCAATTGAATTCCATATTGTATTCTCTGGGAAGGAATCATTTTGTAGACATTTCTCTTTCCTGTTCTCGGTTATTTCCAGAATTTTTCTTTGAAACTCCTCATGCATCTGTTCCATTTTCTGTTGGAATTGCATCTGTCTATTGAAAGTTTCCTCCTGTAACTGCATCTGGAATGTATTTTGTTGTTCTAATATTTTCGTTTGTTGTTCCAATTGGAACTTTAAAAAATCCTGGAATAGACTTTTGCATTCCTCCATTTTTTTTCAAAGTGTAAATTCGAGACTTTGTCGCCCACGTTATTTGTGGCGAACAAATTTTTTCTTCCTCCCTACGAATTTCGTCGTCAAAACCACTGTGGCGGACGAACTTTTTATTCCTCCTTATGAGTGCAAATCTTCGCTGCCAAAAGTTGTATTGGCGAACGAATTTTTTTCTGCCTCTGTATGAGTACAAATCGTCCTCGCCAAAAGTTGTTGTGGCCAACGATATTTTTTTTCTCCCCCGTATGAGTTCGAATCTTCGTCGCAAAAAGTTGTCTTGGCGTACGAAATTTTTTTTCTTACCCGTATGAGTTCGAATTTTCGTCGCCAAAAGTTGTTTATGGAGGAATGGTTGACTTATAAAGTTGTAAGGGAGATTCTGGTGAGAATGAATGTCTAGCACGACACAGTGAACCCAACTTTCTGACCAACAGACCTAGCTATTGGTTGAGTATAATCGTTCAAATGCATGTCAGTGGAAAGCTTTAAATCGAAAAAAAGGCACACTTCGTTACTCCCCATGGAGGTTAGCATCTGCCATGCTGATATAAGGCAAACAAAAATTATCTAAGAAGATTACAGGAGACAAATATATAGGCTATATAAATATTTTTACTATTTTAAAAATTATTTACACTATTTACATTGTTCGGACTGTTGTTTTTATCTTTGATACCATATTCACGACGTTTCCACCGTGAGATACTCGGGCCTGCTTCAGGTAATTGCAATTTCGAACTGAAACCTTTATTTCGTCCACCGAGGTAGATTTTTCTAGTTCCATGTGCTATGCTGCTTCCGAGTATCTCAGTATCAGGTACCAATAACCAATCACCTGAAGAAGACCGGAACGTACATCGGCCGAAACGTCGTGAATATGGCAACAAAAATGAGGACAATAGTCCGAACAATGCAAATAGCCTAAATAATTACAATACCTCATCTCATAAATATTTTAATAAATGTTAGCATTGAATAAATACTTAATCTTAAATGTCTTTTAAAACACGTTATTTTGAGAGAAGTGTATTTAATGAAGGCCAGACGATTTGTGTAAAAATTGTTACACTTACGTATTTTTTCGGTTCCCCGATTAAAAACGAACAAAATTGTGAAGGATCTATTTTATGTTTATTGAAAATTGTTTTTTTTTTCTTTTGTATTTTGTGGCCATTATGATAACTTGGATGAAACTTCTGTGAGCCTAAAAATCTGAATAAATAAGGTATCAGTGAATGAAGATAAGACCTTATGACAGTAAAGGGACATTGCAAATCAACATCCAGGAACAGACAGCTTTGAAATCAAGAAGAGAGCAGAGAGAAGGCACCAGTTACCAGCCAGCTGCAGAGAGACTAAAGAATTTTGACGTTCAAGGAAAAATTCTCCTGTGATTGGACAACAATGAAATAAAAAGAATTTAAAGAAATTTTCCCAAGGAAGAACTATGAATTTAAAAGGGACTTTTAAAAAAATATTGCTATATGTCAGAGAAACACAATGTGGGGCAAGTAGAAGTAGGCCTTTTTGTATTTTCTTAAAGGTAGTTGTATCTTTTTTTTTTTACTACCTTCTTGTATGATTTTCTTTTCTTTTCTTTTTCAAAATCCTTCTCTGTTTCCAAACAGTAGTTTTTTCATTTTGGTAAAATTGGTAATTCTTTTTGTCTGACATTATTATCTTACCTTAACAGATGCACAAAAATAAAATTTTTATTTAAACTTTGCATTTGTACCTTTTTCGTAATTGTGTAATAAATGTGTTTTCCTTTTAAAATTTTAAAAAAATGTGAGTATTAAATAAACATTTAATTGTCTAGTTTTTTTTTTACTCGTTCTTTTGAGAGAAGTGTATTTTTATGAAGGCCAGACAATTGCATATCTTTTTGGTCTATTACCCTCGTGAAAACTTGATGGAGCCTTCTGTGAGCCTAAATTTCTGAAGAAATAAGATCTCAGCAGATCGGTGGATGAAGAAAACCTTTTGACAGCAAAAGGACAAGGCAGATCTAGGATCAAGATGGCTTTTGAAATCAAGAAGAGAGTATAAAGAAGGCACCAGTTACCAGCCAGCTGCAGAGAGACTAAAGAATTCTGAAGTTCAAGTGAAAATTCCAAAAACATTTTCCCAACCACGAACTGTGAATTTAAAAGAGACTTTTAAAATATTAATATCCCTGCAAGCACGTCCGATTGGTAACTCCGATGCCACACTATGTTGCAGCCTGCGCCAGTGCCCCTTCCGGCACATGTTACATATGATGACCTACCATTGTTACTACCCTCGGCCTTTCCTTTACCAATATAACACATCATGACTATAAACAATCAAAGATATAAACCTAAAACAGTTCAACAAAAAGCACCTAAACCCCTTAAGCTTTCTTTCTACGACATTCTTGGTATTCATACCAATTTCTTCATTGTGGAATCGTTCCTCTTCGAAACGTTTCCTCACATCCTCGGTCTCTGCGAAACTAATCTTCACTCTTCAATTTCCTCCTCTGATTTCACGATTCCTGGTTGCCTTCCACTCCTTAGAAAGGACTCTAAAGTCCACATGCACGGCGTGGGAGTTTATGTCCTTGAACATCTCCCGCCAGATAGGGAACTCTCTTTTGAATCTCCAGACTCTTCGTACATGTGTCTCCTTCTCCCTGCACTTAACTCAGTCAGCTATTACTTCTTTCTCTACGTTCCCCTCCCTCTCAAGACTGTTGCATGCTAGATAGTATTTCCGATATTATATAGAAGACCATCTCCCTACATCCGTTAGCTAACATATTCGTGTTCGGTGACTTTAATGTCCACCGTAACATTCAGCTTAAACACCCCGTCATTGATCTCACTGGCATCCAAACCCTTGGCTTCTCAATCCCTCACGCAAGTTGTTGAATTCCCCACACGTTTCCCCAGTAACCCTGACGGACACATGTCTCTTCTCTATCTCTTTTTTTACCTCTATCCTTGACTCTTATCGTACTACGAAGCTCTGATCTCTTCGCAACTCAGATCATGTGGTAGTGTTTGTAAACATCTTTCATTCTCCAACAAGCCACGAACCTCTTACCAAGAGAATAGCTTTCTGTTATCAACGAGCAGATTGGTAGTCTTCCCGTGATTTCCTTCGTGACGTCCAACAGAAATAAGTCTTTAATCATACTGTTCAAAAAATGCGCGTCTGCGGTCTTCCTCCCCGGCGAAAGCCGACATCGATGCTTTCATTCCAGCAAGGGAATTCCAAGTTAAACAGCGTTCATCTCCTTGGTTCTCACCTGAAGGCTAGGCCGCTATAGCCCACAGGAATCACTCCTTCCGTCTGTACCGGAGCAACATGTCTGATCGCAACAAGTCTCTGCTCGTCATGCGTGAAAGCGCGTCCTCAATGAAGCGAAGTTACTGCTTGCTGATAGAATGAAACGACGTATAATATCTCGCAAGTTCCGTTCCAGGGATTATTGGCGGCTCGGCGAGTGTGTGCTGAACCACAGAAAATCCTCAATCCCTCTCCTATTCAATCATCTGGCGTACCCCCATATGATTCCCCCACCTCTAGAACTGAGGCTATACCGAGTGATATGCGCATAACGCCATTACTGGCCTCAGACACCATTTTTAAATTAGACTCGCATAATGCAAGTGGAGGTGACGGCATACCAGCCGTCGTGCTAAAGAAATGCGTTCTGAAGCTGGGCCCAGTTCTCTCCTAAACACTACAACCTAGCTGCTCCTGCTTTCTATCTCGTTGGAAGTTCTTCTCTGTAGTCCCTACTTTTAAGAACTCTAGAGAACATTCTGACTTCTCTAACTAACACCCTATTAGTCTCCTACCATTTTTCGGCAAAGTATTCCAGGCTTTAATCAATTAAAGCGGTTAAGCATTTTACCTATCACGACCTACTCTGTAACAAACAATATGGATTCCGTTTTTCTCGGGCTACCGTTTATGTTTTTACTGAATATATATTGGCCTCATGTTTTCAACTGACTTGAAGTGGAACAACTACATCAAATCAATATCTGCATCTATTTGAAGGAAAGTTGATTCATTGCGTCGTGCCAGTAGGCTTTTTTTCTCGTCGGAGTCCATCTTGCACATTTAAAAATCTATCATTCGTCCGTATATTGAATACTGTCGCCATGTCTGGTTTGTTGCCCCTGCTGTTCATCTCGAAGTTCTTGACAAAATCCAAAGAGGGATCTGCAATGTAATCGATCCGGACTTGACATCTCGACATCAGTCACTTTCTCACAGACGTGATGTGGCTTCCCTGTGGCTTTTCTACTAATATTTTCATGGCAACTGCTCTGACGAGCTATATTCCCTTGTGCCCCAACTGCATGAATGTAAGCATACTAATAGATTGGCATCAAAGTCCCACCATGTATTTAAAGATAAACTAGCCGTTAGAAAAAATAAATAAAGATAATCAATCCAAATAAATAAGAAATAAACAAATTAAAAACTGTTCCCGCCAAAATAATAGTTAGAAGAAACTACAACAATCAACCCCAAAATTGAACAAATAGCTTTAATTATCTCTCCAAGAAAAACAAAACTATTAAATAAGCTATATAAACAAATTTTTACTACGTTAATCAAAACACCGATCAAAATAAAAATTAAAAAAATAAATAAATATATAAGATAAGAAATAAAAATAAAAAATAAAAATAAATAAAAACAAGCAAAATAATTTAACCCAAATAAATAAATAAACAAATAAACGACTTCCGGCAAAATAACCGCCAAAATAGACTACCCACAATGCACCACTGTCCCGTATATATATACATATATATATATATATATATATATAGCCGAGAAAAATAACAGCACTCGTGGCCTGACGATTGCATGAAACAGACTGTCGCCTCTAAGTGTTGACTTCTTCTATGTTCACTGTTATATTTACACACGCTCTATCTCTGATATTGACCACTTTATCCCATAAATATAGCACATCTTAAGACTATATTTCTTCATATATATATATATATATATATATATATATATATATATATATATATATATATATATATGTGTATATATATATATATATATATATATATATATATATATTTATATATATATCGAAAAGGAACGAAAATGTTCTTAATAAACCAACTGAAAATTGATAAAGATAAAATATTCTGATTTCAATGAATAATGCAACTGTTAATTCATATGATTAATAACAGCAATGTATTAGATCATTCCTTTACACATATACCCTCACCCGAGGCTATCTGCTTTTTTCTGGTGTAGCGTAAGTTCCTATTACTCTCATTTTTTATAATTTTATGTAAATCTTAAATGTGTCTTTGAAGTCTACAGTGCTCTGCATTGCTTATTTGATCAGTAAAGCTGATGTCGAGTATAAAAGCATCAGAAACATTTGGATGCTAAGAAAATGGCTTCCACAGTAATTTATGGAAATGAACATCGCTTAAACATAGATATTTATCTGCTGGTTATCTGCACGGGAAAGCCTTTTTTATCGAGATCTTTGCCGGCGTTGAAATATGGATTCATTACGAGAACCCTAGATGAAAAAAAAAAAAAAAAAAAAAAAACATAAACGAAATCACGAGAAATATATCAACCAAA
Source organism: Acanthosepion esculentum (assembly GCA_964036315.1). NCBI lineage: Eukaryota > Metazoa > Mollusca > Cephalopoda > Sepiida > Sepiidae > Acanthosepion > Acanthosepion esculentum. Next base: position 23,799,013 of record OZ038487.1, read on the forward strand.
ACTAAATCTACTGAAATAAATAAACCCTAGATTTGGTAATATTGAAAAAGGAATTCTAGATGAAGACTTGTCGGGTCTTGTCAGATCAGGACCGAAAATATTGCAGATATGATAAAAAGTGAGTAACTGGCACTATTGAAGAACAATGCAATTTTACGATGGTTTTGGACAAGAAAGTCGATTGATTAATGAAAACGCCCGTCTACAGGCTGCCAATACGGCGCAGCAAACGAGCACGGACCTGAGATGAGTCGTTTTCCTGCACCGCATAATCGACATCTCCAGTTTCCTTGATCTATCCACTTCCCTTCTCCTCATCCTTTCATCTTTCATTCCTATCTGCTCTCGCTCCAAATCTTCTGTTACCCCCTTGCCTTGATCGACCCACTGTCTTTTTCTTTCTCCACATACTCTCCTTTACCACTCCTATCTGCTCTTCCTCCAACCCTTCTATAACCCCCTGCGTGATAGTGGCCTCCAGCCTTGCTTGGGGTGATACGCTTAAAAAAAATAAAAATATTACACCTTGTTTCGCTCAATGCATCCCCCATTTTCTGCTCAGCGGTTCTGGTAATTTCAAGATATGAGTTCTCGCATTTCTTCGAATCAATAGCGTAAATGTTCCTTTCCGACCGAATAGAGAATTCACTATGTTTCTCACTTGATATCAGAGAAAAGCCAGGACAGTTCTCTATTTAACGGCCAAAACGCCACCACTTACCGTAAATTTCGGTGTACAAGTCGACCTGGCGTACAAGATAACCTCAAAAGTTTTAGCTCAAAATGCCGATTTCGACCTATACTTACCGTATAGCTCGACCCCCAAACATACGGTAAGCTACCAGTAGTGGAAAATTTACGCTTACCGTTAAATAAATAGGCTACAGTATACGTTAACCTATGTCCAAACTACATATGGTCACACCGCTTATCACTTTATTGAGACACTAACCGTAATATCAGTGTTTACACTTATTGTGTAGCGTTAACAGAATATTGAAATTGTGTTACTATTTTATTAATTTATATTAATTTCTGTGTTAATACGCCAAATATGTTCACCAAACACAAGTTTTAGTGGGGTATATCTGTGGCTGCCTGCTGGGGGTAGGGTGAATGGTGTAAAGTAATCGTTAGGAGGGCTGTCTCACTTGTTTACAAATCGGTGGTAAAGGTTAGCATATTATACACCATATATGTCGACCCCTAGATTTGCAAAGATTTTTAGGCTTGAAAACTCGACTTGTACACACTGCATTATACAGTGTTTATATATTGTAGTATTGTGGAGTTATGCTAGGTATTTGTACGCTGATGTAACAAGATATCGGCCCATAGGAAGGAGGTCGCTGAAATTTTAATCTTTACAATTTTTTTTTATTTAATAAATTTCTTTTTAAAAACATGTGTTTGAATATATATTCTAGACAATTTAATTTAGTTTCTTTTTCCTATTTTATCACTTTTAAAAAAAATAAGTATCCAATATTGTACTAGCAGAAGATTTGCCGAGAAAGGTGAAATTTTTGTAAAAAATTAGACGCAAATTTACTGTGAACGATTTTGCGATTACAGCACTTTCTATATACTTTCGTTTTAGTAGATTGCTTTCTCTTTTAATTAAAAGAGTATTTTAAATGGAAATTATGGTCAGTCAAATTACAGTGAGCAACTAATGCACGGAGTGTTTTGTTCTGTAAAATATCCATGTGCGTTCAGAAAATATTTTGCTTAAATTCTTGTTGTGAATTCTATAGACGTAGTTTAATTTTTTTTTTACAGGGTCGGATAATGTAGTTTTAAGGGACATATCAATACAGCGTTATCAATATAACGGAAATATGTTGATTTTTTAAGTAACATACCCTGGAAAGAAAATACAGGCTAAAACATCACTCAGAGGCGAACCCATTGACAGTCCAATTTTTTGTGTGTAAAAATTATTGTTAAAGGTAAAATAGCATTAATTAGTGCTAAATCAGCACATTTTCTTTTATAATTTTAGATAGTTGTATGGAGATGTTTATTCTTGATTGTGGTAGATGCTTTTTTAAAAGCAATTGTTCATAGGGACGTTGGTGTAAATGTATTTACCAACATTGTTCTGGTATATAAAAAATTATATATAATTTTCTTCATTATATATATATATATATATATATACATACAGTGTAACCCGGTTATAAGAGAAACCCGGATATAAGAGAGATTTTATCTGGTCCCAAATTAGAGCCTGTGTGAATGTATATATAATAGACCAAACCCGGATATAAGAGAAACCCGGATATAAAAGAATCCCGGATATAAGAGACTTCTTCAACGGTCGCGGCAACTCTCTTATATCCGGGTTACACTATATATATATATATAACTATAGGATTGGTGTAGACGGAATAAAATTTCAATAGCCAAAAACGCTATTCTCAAAAGAGTGCTCAATACAGAGTTACAGAGTAGAGCATATATTATTTATTCAAAAATGATACCATAAACGTGTTATAATATCGCTACATAAATAGCCATTTTGTTTAAACACTTCTGGTGTTTTTTCACGTGATGGTGTTTAATGTAGAACCTTAACTGGACTTAACATAAAAAACGATAATCATACTTTGTGTTGATTGATTTAAGGACGTGCCAACCACTATTAGGTTATTGAATGTCGAGATCAGCCATTTTATTTTTGTCAAATTAGAAGGATATGTTAGAAAAAATTGTCTATTTTATCCAATGTTATTTGAATGAACACGCAACATATTTTCATCGTAGTGATTTATGGATTATTTTTAGTTCTTTTTCTTCTGGATTATTTTTTAGTTCTTTTCTTTAGTTTCTTATTCTTGTTCATCGTTACATATTGATTTGTTCAAAATTTTCATGAATAGAATAAATGTAAAGAAAGAACAAATTTATCTGACATATCAATATTTCAGTCTATAAGTATTTACTTTTTTCAGGTATAGGTATATATGGGGCGTTTTTACCTGAGGTGATAAGTATTTACTTCTTTCGAGAATCGGTATACACCCTTGTGCAAATTAATTGAAACGAATAATTTACTTTTTTCTCATATTTTTCCACTAAAACATGACCCAGTGCACATGTTAGTACTTCGTATAACCATTTCATGAAGTCGTCCCTTGCAGATTGACCAGAGATTCTCAAGTGGATTTAAATCAGGAGTGTTTCCGGGCCAGTCTATAGTGCTTTAATTTGCTCACTGGTAAGGCTTGCTTGCATGTTCGTGCAGCGTTACAATTTTCGTACGCTTCCTTGGAGTAACTTCCATTGCAGAAAAATGGCCGTAGGACAACTAATAAACAGTCGAGACAATAGTGTCTGGGCGTGATGAAAATCTGATATAATCACGGATGGCGCAATATTTTTCAAGGCCAAACAAATTTCATCATACACCCCGAAAAGAGATTTCTGCCCACCACTGCAGATGACCTAAAATGAGGAAAAAATAGAAATCGATAAAACCCTATCACCCCAGTGACTCTAAAACTGACCGTATGGTGAGAGCAAGGAAACTTAAGTAGTTGTTTCAATTAATTTGTACACGAGCATTTATAGTTGACACCATGAGAATTCATTTGCTTCAGGCGTAGCGATATATTGAGCGTTCATATTTGGATTTATAAGCATTTACTTTCTTCGGTAATGGGTAAATATTGATCGTTTATAAGCATCTATTTGGTTCGCTTATAGCAGCCATAGACTGATCGTTCATATTTGAGTGTAGAAGTATTTATTTGGTTCGAGAATAAGTAAATATGTTCCCAAGGACACAAACGTTGACTGAGTCACCCAAAAATACCTTGACTGAAAGGGTTGTGAGTTCAACGCTTGGCAGAGAGAACAAAATCTTCGAGAGCTCAGTTACTGAAGGCAATTAACACATATACCCCCAAAAAAAACAATCTCTCACCGTGGACTAAATTAAGTGTTCGATTCGAAATTCCAAAGTATATCACCTGAAGATGGTTGGAGCGTACAACGGTCGAAACGTCGTGAATGCCAATAAAGATGAGGACAACAGATGTAAATAGTGCATATAGTTATAATACCATATATCTGAATTACAGACACATAATGGTTGCTTATATTTGAGTCTTTGAACATTTATTTGGTAAGTTGCATTTTTTGACACGTCCTTCTTCCTTTGCAGGAGATATAATTGGTAAAATTCCAGGAACCACCAGCAGGGTTTGTTAAGCTTAGTAATCCCATCTAAACGTGAAATTATTGTAGGAAAAGATTAATTGTTACCACGGAAACAAGCAATTCAACATTACATGGGAGTTTTATTGCAGCTTCTAACAGAACTTCGCATTTTCTCATAGGGCGATACCGCTGTTATTTATTGATTTTACGCGCTTATATTCGACTTAAGAATCTTCTCAAATAGTGGCAGTTATTCCCCTTGGGCTAGTCATCTAACAGTAAAGGTAACAAAAGATTAGAGAAGGTTGTCCGTAATGGCAATGGCTATGAATTTTCTTTCTTTTTTTATGTGTATTCTTTTTCTTTTAAGACGATCACGGTTCACCACAACTTCCTGATTTTTATTTCTCTTCAGACATTTTTTAACGCTTACGGCCATATCACATTGTAACATCCGTTCTCGCCCGATCAACGAAGTTAAACGACATTGAGTCTGGTTAGTATCTAAACGGGTGACCGCTTGGGGGATGCCATCCTCTGTAAGCTTGGATGTGTGGCCGGTGTGATGGATAATGACTCGGAATGAAAACCCGTGTTTGAATTCTAGCCGAATTCACTTACGCTAAAATGCCCTTGAAAAATGAATGATTCCATTTCTTCCCCGCAAGCTGTCGGTTAAAAAGTCGCTAAATAAGATTTTCCATTTTGTACCAAATTGTTTTTTACGGTTTATCAACCCTTTGAAAGTTACTTAAAGCCATGAAAACCTTTTTAGGATTTTAAGAATTTTTGGTGAGATAATTGTGATTTACTGATACAAGTTCTACTATTTAACACATATCTGGGGGAGACGAGGTGGAGTCATAACTTTCACAAGGGTATCTGCTCATACGTGAAAATAAGGAACCATCCTGATTCCAAAATGGTATAATATATCTATGTAGAGCATGTGTCGCCCGAATTTGAGACACGCGGATGCATAGACGGAATTTGCCGGTTATATATATATATATATATATATATATATATGCAAGTTTCATTAAAAACGACAGACAATGTACTACGGTTAAGTTTTTTATTTAATTTTTCTTGTGTACGAACAAGAGCTTTCTTTGCTGGACAAAGGGTGTATAAGAACTGTCCAAATGTTTTATTTTTCCGAGAGCTTTCGGCTATACCTTTAGCCATTATCAAGGATGATTTGATTTTTCTGCTTAATTGAGTGTGTGCATTATGTGTATGTCTTAGTGTGTAGTAGTGGTGTTTTAATTTCCAAATACGGTTAGCACGTTGTGGCTTTGTTCGTAGTTAATATTGTTAAGGGTAGGCCTTTTCTTTTTTATTATTAAAGCCTCCATTATTTTTTTGTCTTCTTAATTCCTGTTCTTTTATTGTTCTCTCTCCTGAATAATATTTTTATTTTATCATATTCTCTCGAAATCAATAACTAATTCTTAGTGGATTTGTTGCCTTTCTAAGGGTGATTATTAAAAAAAATCATGAAAATTCCGCTTGTTACTAGCTTAATATTAACCCTAGAACACTAACCATGGGTATATAGTACCCAGCGCAAATTTTCCTATTTTTAATTACAATTTTCAGTACCTGATTTTCTTACCTAAATAATGTTTTTCAGTTCCTATTAATGTTAGCTCAAACAACAAAATTTAAAGTTCTTGCATGTAAAATATTTCAAATAAAGATTTATATTTATTATTTTTTTTTATATTTTCAAAATCAGGTATGATATACCCATGGTTAGTAGTGGTGTAACTTTAATCCTAGAACGCTAGGGTTTATAGTACTCAGCGCAAGTTTTCCTATTTTTAATTACAATTTTCAGTATCTGATTCTCTTACCTAAATAATATGTTTTTCAGTTCCTATTAACATTACCTCAAAGTACAAAGTTTGAAGTGCCTGCATGTAAAATATTTTAAACAAAGATTTATATTTTTTTTTTATATTTTCAAAATCGGGTATGATATACCCATAGTTAGTAGCGGTGTAACTTTAATTGATGGTTAGTGTTCTAGAGTTAAGATAAAATCATTTTCTCGGGCGTTCAATCACTCCACGTCAGTAACGGAGTTAAGATCTGATAATGTGTGAATTTTGTGATGAAACAATGAAATATGTGTGTTTGTGTGAACGAGTCAGCACGTGTGTACATGGTTAATAGTAAAGAGGTAACCAGAGATAGTTAGAATTTTGTTCTTACTCTGAAATGTGGTGCCGTAGTCTGAAGTGGTTCGTCAGCGCTGTCGCTTTTTCCATGTAGTCGTGAATGAGGTCGTGAAGATCATCAGCGAGAGTGACGTGGACCTTGGTGACACCTGTGCGTATTCTATTTGGGGCTGGATTTCGTGTTTTATGCATATTTTTGTAAGAACATCGGCTCCAGAATTAAATTATTTATTTCTTCCTAATTGACCCTAAAAGTCACGTGTTATGTTGGCTACTACGTCCGCGAGATATTTTGGCGGTATCTACCTAAGTCATGATAAAACAATCTTTCTGAATCGTATTTTATGGCTTTATTGGTGTGTTTGAAGATTGTCGAAAATTTCTTCGACTCAAGGGTAATCAATGTCGGTCTGGCAGTAAGTGATAACATGAGGCCCCCTCAGAGGCCCTAAAATAACTTACACATGTAATCACTTACTGCCGGGCCGACTTTGATTACCCTTGAGTCGAAGAAATTTTCGACATTTTGCGAAACACGCCTAATCTCGCGTCCCAATTTTAAATAGGGATCAAATAATAGAGAGAAAAACGCGCAAAACTTTTCTGTTCGTGTAATGTCCTTCTCAAAAAATAAAGATAGATAAAGAGAAGCTAGAGCTTAAATAACAGACAGCAGACCTGCGCATCCCAACCTTCCGGTAACAAAAGACCACAAAGTCATTGCCTTGGAGCAGCCTCGCTTCCATAAACCAGAATCTATTAACCACTCAGTCTCCAGATTTGAGGGCCGCCCCATAAGCGCAAGTAATTTCACTTATTTTTCCACGAGATATAAGTACTTTATTGAATGTGATTGGTTTATAAATATTGTATTTGATATTTTAGTGGTAATTGTAATAATGAAATTAGAATTTCCGTACAGGAATCATTCAACATTCATTGGTCAAATAGTTGTCGTTACTGCCGATTGCAATTTACAAAATCTTTTTTCTTGAATTACGCTTTTAAGGATATTAAACTTCATAAGTTCGATAGGTGATATCCGTTTTCCTCGTATTACTTGGAGATTCTTTCAAAAAATCTTTGGGTTAAGATAGTGAGGAACTCCAACTTCGGGATTGTATCGTTATGTTCCCTTCTAGTTAATAAGAAATGATGGCGAATTATTTAGAAAAAGAAGTACTTCGGGTACGAAAACTAAAATAGACGAATGTAGACTTCGAAACGTCACATCAAAAGATGGGCATTTCTTAAATAGGATAAACGAAACTGACATTGCTGTGGTGGCTTCTCGTCGCTTAGTTGTAAAGTACGATTGGCTTGACAGTTGTTACCCAGATTAAAAATGGAAAACAGATAGGTGACTTTTATCTTTAGAATGACATGTGTTCCCTGGGCTGTGAGACCTTAAATTCTCATAAGAAACATGATGCCTACTCAAACACTTGTACCCACTAAATATAACTATATATATATATATATATATATATATATATATATATATATATATATATATATATATATATATATAGTATTAAGTAACAGGATTGTGAGTTCTTTTTCGAGGTAAAAAAGCTTTTTGGGTACGCAATTCTTTGTTATAAAGTTCTCGATATCAAAAGTTAGGGTAGAGCGTTAATAGAATTAATTTAGAGAAGTTTATCACTTAGCTGAGTGGTGTTGGTTCAGTCATGACTACTACGTAGTTTCGTGAGCACATCAAAATAACATGTTCACTCTTCAGGGCTTGTTGTCTTCTCTGCTGCTATTTCTAGAAACACCATACCACTTAAGTAATAACAACCACACCCATAAAGTGAAAAACCACACACCTATAAAAGATATCAAATTACATCAAAGCACATAAATACGGCAAAATTGCGAAATAGCATCAGAGTAGAGAACAAGTCCTGAAGAGTGAACATGTTTTCTTGATGTGCTAACGAAACAGCTTAGTAGTCATGATTGAACCAACACCACTCAGCTAAATGATAAACTTCTCCAAATTAATTCTCTCTCTCTCTCTCTCTCTCTCTCTCTCTCTCTCTCTCTATATATATATATATATATATATATATATATATATATATGAAGAAATATAATCTTAAAATGTGCTATATTTATGGGATAAAGTGCTCAATATCAGAGATAGAGCGTGTGTAAATATAAAAGTGAACATAGAAGTCAACATTTAGAGGCGACAGTCTGTTTCATGCTAGATGCAATCCTCAGGTCACGAGTGCAGTTATTTTTCTCGGCTATTTATATATACGTGCATTGTGGGTAGTCTATTTTGGCGGTTATTTTACCGGAAGTCGTTTATTTATTTATTTGGGTTAAATTATTTTGCTTGTTTTTATTTATTTTTATTTTTTATTTTTTCATCTTATATTTATATATATATATATATATATATATATATATATATATATATATGATGTTACAAATTTTGGGGGACGGTTCTTCACACTGAAACATGGTAAAATTTCCATATAAACATATGTCCAAAAGGCCGTCGTTGTATTCTTTATGGCCAGGTGTAAAGAGCGGATCACGGTCTTCCTCGGTCCATAGTTTGTTGCCCCACGGATCCTATCTGAGCAATGCGACGATAAACAGCAGCAAAGGTTGCATGACTCATCTGCCTTCGGTCTGGAAATGCAATCTGATACAACCGTGCAGCCTCGAGTCCATTACCATTCGTGCGGCCGTATATAAAATCATATTTGCCTGCACACGACATGAATATCCTGCTATTGTTAAACCACACACCTGTTAGTTAACTCACGACTACCTACGTTAAACGTTGAAGTGAGACTAGCCACAAACATAAACGAATGGCAAATGTAACATAGTCTATAAGGCAACACAGCGCCATCTATCGTAAACTTTCTTTAAACTAAATAACTCAAAAAGAAAGGATTTGCGGACATATGTTTATATGGACCTTTGTCCTTGTTTTGGTGTGAGGAACCTGCCCCCCTAAAACAATTTTGTAAATTTATTTTTGATACGCCCTGTATATATATATTTGATACACCCTATATATATTTTTTCTTTTTTCCTTTTTCTTTTTTCTCTTCTCCCCCTTCCCTTTCAATATATCACTTCCATTAAGTTAAATAGTTCAATGTCTGGTCCCTAATACTAAGTATCATAGATAGAAATATTAAAGTAAACCCTTTCTAAACTCGATCATGTCTCTCACTCCTCACTACCCTCGCTGTTAAATTACATAAACTTAATACTACTCTTCAAAAGTTTAAATGTTCATTTAATTTTTCGTTTCTCCTTTTGGAAGTGTAGTCTGATGATCCAGCGCCCTTTAAAAGGGCTATGGTGAAATAAATTATTACATGGAGCCTTAGAGTGTTCTGTTTTTCTTTAATATATATATATATATATATATATATATATATATATATATATATATATATATATATGTATGTATATGAAGAGACAGAGATGATGAGAGAGTGACAGGAAAAGAAAGACACAGTGACATGCACATAGAGAGAACAATATTCGATCGAGAGACAGAGAGATAGATACATAAGGAGGAAGAGAAAGAGAGAGAGAGTGAGAAAGACAGAAATTGAGATACACACATGCAGAACGAAATTCGATCGATAGACATAGAGAGATAGACACTGAGGGAGAGAAAGAAGTGAGAGAAAGAGAGAGACACATGCAGCACAATATTAGATCGAGAGAGAGAGAGAGAGAGAGATGGAGAGAGAGAGAGAGAGAAAGAGCAAAATAACACTAAGATTAAATACAGGGATAAATATCTATATACGAGGCGTACCGAAAATTCTTGACCTGATCTACTTCCCAAATTGTGACAAGATGACCAGATATCAAATTTTAGGGAATCTCGCCTTGGTCGGGCCGAGAACTTTTCACCATTCACTTTTCTCACTACTGGCGTACATCTTCACGAATTGGGTTGCCATCACTTTTATTGTACGTGTGTGTGTGTGTGTGTGTGTGTGTGTGTGTGTGTGTGTGTGTGTGTGTGTGTGTGTGTGATTGTTTGTGTGTGCATTGTTGTGTATGTGTGTGTTTGTGTGGTAAGTTTGTACAAATCGATTGGGCCGTAGCAGTATATTTTATTAAGCGATATTGCTGTAAGCTTCATCGATGGAATGAAGTTTGACGGGGCGAGGCCTGAGGAGGGGTAGATGTGAAAAAAGAACCGGGAGATCGAAGGGTGGACAGCAAGAAAGTCGAGGGCGCCTGTCAGCAGAACAATGGTGATGATCGGCATTAGCGCTGCTAACGACAAGTCTGAGTGACACGTGCAAGGAGATAAGTGTTTTACTCAACGCCATTGCCGACACACTGACTGCCTCATTACTCAACATGGTGTTTCAGCTCATTCCTCCGTCCGCTCTTCGTTTCGTCTTCCATTTTTCGTCCTTCATTATTTCTTAGGTTTTTACTTCAATCTTTTTTTGTCATCTTCCTTCGCTATTTCATTCTTTTTGATTTTCTTTCGCCTAGTTTCGTTTTTTGCTGAGTTTCGTTTATTTTGGCTCTTCTTTTTATTTTTTTGCACTATTCATATAGTCTTTTACCTTTCCTTCTTTGATTTCTTTCATTCACACTTGTTTTCCTTTTTTCTTACTAGTACCTTTTCTTTCATTCATTCAGTTTTTTTCTTTCTTTCTTTCTTTCGCTTCGTTCTGATCACTTTTCTTTGTTTCATACCTTTTTCCTTTTCTATCTTTTTTTATTCTTTCAATTCCCTATTTCTTCCTTTCTCTTTCCTCCATTCTTTTTAATCCTCCTCTCTTTCCATTTTCAAACGTTCTTTTACATTCTTTCTTTCTTTCTTTCTTTCTTTTCGTCCTTCATTCCTTTCTTTCTTTCCTTCTTTTTAATCCTCCTCTCTTTCCATTTTCAAACGGTCTTTTAAATTTTTAATTGACCTATTTTTTTGTCTTTCTTTTATTCTCTCTTTCTATCCTTCCTTCCTTCCTCCTCTTATTTCTTTCATACTTTTTAATCTTCTTTCCATTTTCAAACGGTCTTTTATATTTTTTGATCGACCCATTCTTTCTTTCTTTCTTTCTTTCTTTTTAATCGTCTCCTCTTTCAATTTTCAATCCGTCATTTCGGTTTTTTCATCAACCCATTCTTTCTTTCTTTCTTTCTTTCTTCCATTCTTTATTTCTTTCTTTCTTTTTAATCGTCTTCTCTTTCCATTTTCATTCCGTCTTTTCGGCTTTTTCATCGATCCATTCTTTCTTTCTTTCTTTGTTTCTTTGTTTCTTTGTTTCTTTCTTTCTTTCTTCCATTCTTTATTTCTTTCTTTCTTTCTTTTTAATCGTCTTCTCTTTCTATTTTCAATCCGTCATTTCGGTTTTTTCATCGACCTATTTTTAAAAAATTATCCCAGCGATTACATTCCATTATTCACGTCACTTCTTTCTGATCCCCGACCCATCCACTTTACCTTTTCTGCATGACGTCGACTCCATTAAAATCTTTCGAATTATTTTCCTTTTAAACTTTTTCTTATTTTTCATGATGTCAATTATATTCTATTCCTGCTTTACTGCTACATTGTTCTCTTTTTCACTTTCTTTCTTCGCTATTTTTCTCTTTTCTTTTTAATCCCTCTTTACCATCAATTTTATTTTCGTTTTTTTTTCCTTTTATGAGATTTCTTTTTCTTTTCTTCTTTATTCTTTCTCATTTTTTCTTTTTTTTCCCTTTCGTTCACCTTCTACACATTTCCTTTTCTTTCATTAATCTTTCCCTTCCTTTTTGCTTTTTTCTGCTTTCCTTACGTCGGCTTTCTTTTACATGTATTATTCTTTTCCTTTTTGTTACTTTTTCCTTCTTTCTCTTCAACTAGATTTTCTTTTCTTCTTCTTCTCCTTCGTTTTCCTTTTTACTCTTTCTCCTATGCCAGATGTCCTTTCCTTTTAATACTTTTTCATTTCTCCTTTCTTTTCTATCTTTGAGACTCGCTTGATTTTTTCTTTTGTTCTTTCATTTTTCCTTTTTTCATTTTTCTCTTATTTTTTTTCTAATTTTTTCTGTTCTTCCTAATTTCAATTACTTCAAATTTAATTCTACTTATTTATTTATTTCAGATTTTCTTCTTTTTATTGTTTCTTTTCTGTTCTTTTTTCGTTCTTGCTATCCTTTCTTTTTATATTTCTACTTTCATTCAGCTAGCGATTTTTTCTCTTCTCACTTAATTTCCTTCTTTGTCTATTCATCTTTCTTCACTGTCTTACACTTTTATTCTTCTCTTTTCTTTCTTTTTTCCTTTCGTTCCCCTTCTTCATGTTTCCTTTAATTTATTTTCGTTCTTTCAATTCTTCAATCTTGCCCTTCCATCAGATTTCCTTTTCTTTTCTTATTCTTTTCTTTCTTTTCTGTTATTACTTTTTCTCTTCCTTCAAATGAACTTATTTTTTTTTATGGTGACTTTTCTTTTTATCCTTTCTTTCTTATACGTCATTTTCTTTTCTCGTTTCACTTTTCTTTTTTTATTTTCCTGCACGTCTTCCATTTTCTTTTCTCCTTTCACTTTTCCTTTTGTTTCTTTCCTTCTTGTCCTCCATTTTCTTTTCTCATTTCATTTTTCTTTTTTTTCTTTCCTTCTTGTCCTCCATTTTCTTTTCTCGTTTCACTTTTCTTTTTTTTCTTTCCTGCTTGTCCTCCATTTTCGTTTCTCGTTTCACATTTCTCTATTTCCTTTCGTTCTTGTCCTCCATTTTCTTTTCTCGTTTCACTTTTCTTTTTTTTTATTTCCTGCTTGTCCTCCATTTTCCTTTCTCGTTTCACTTTTCTCTTTTTCCTTTCCTTCTTGTCCTCCATTTTCTTTTCTCGTTTCACATTTCTTTTTTTTCTTTCCTGCTTGTCCCTCATTTTCTTTTCTCATTTCACTTATCTTTTTTTTTCTTTCCTGCTTGTCCTCCATTTTCTTTTCTCGTTTCACTTTTCTTTTTTTTTCTTTCCTGCTTGTCCTCCATTTTCTTATCTCGTTCACTTTTTTTTTCCTGCTTGTCCTCCATTTTCTTTTCTCATTTCACTTTTCTTTTTTTTCTTTCCTGCTTGTCCTCCATTTTCTTTTCTCGTTTCACTTTTCTTTTTTTTTCTTTCCTGCTTGTCCTCCATTTTCTTTTCTCGTTTCACTTTTCTTTTTTTTTACTTTCCTGCTTGTCCTCCATTTTCGTTTCTCGTTTCACTTTCTTTTTTTCTTTCCTTCTTGTCCTCCATTTGGTTTTCTCATTTCACTTTTCTTTTTTTTTCTTCCCTGCTTGTCCTCCATTTTCTTTTCTCGTTTCACTTTTCTTTTTTTTTCTTTCCTGCTTGTCCTCCATTTTCTTATCTCGTTTCACTTTTTTTTTCCTGCTGGTCCTCCATTTTCTTTTCTCATTTCACTTTTCTTTTTTTTTCTTTCCTAACTGTCCATCATTTTCTTTTCTCATTTCACTTTTCTTTTTTTTTCTTTCCTGCTTGTCCTCCATTTTCGTTTCTCATTTCACTTTTCTTTTTTTTTCTTTCCTTCTTGTCCTCCATTTTCTTTTCTCGTTTCACATTTCTTTTTTTTCTTTCCTGCTTGTCCTCATTTTCTTATCTCGTTTCACTTTTCTTTTTCTTTCTTTCCTGCTTGTCCTCCATTTTCTTTTCTCGTTTCACTTTCTTTTTTTTCTTTCCTTCTTATCCTCCATTTTCTTTTCTCATTTCACTTTTCTTTTTTTTCTTTCCTGCTTGTCCTCCATTTTCTTATCTCGTTTCACTTTCTTCTTTTTTCCTGCTTGCCCTCCATTTTCTTATCTCGTTTCACTTTCTTTTTTTTTCCTGCTTGTCCTCCATTTTCTTTTCTCGTTTCACTTTTCTTTTTTTTCTTTCTTTCTTTTCCTCCATTTTCTTTTCTCATTTCACTTTTTTTCTTTCCTTCTTTTCCTCCATTTTCTTTTCTCGTTTCACTTTTCTTTTCTTTTCTTTCCTGGTTGTCCTCCATTTTCGTTTCTCGTTTCAGTTTTCTATTTTTCCTTTCGTTCTTGTCTTCCATTTTCTTTTCTCGTTTCACTTTTCTCTTTTTCCTTTCGTTCTTGTCCTCCATTTTGTTTTCTCATTTGTCTTTTCTTTTTTTTACTTTCCTGCTTGTCCTCCATTTTCGTTTCTCTTTTCACTTTCTTTTTTTTTCTTTCCTTCTTGTCCTCCATTTTCTTTTCTCGTTTCACTTTTCTTTTCTTTTCTTTCCTGCTTGTCCTTCATTTTCTTTTCTCGTTTCACTTTTCTTTTTTTTTTCCTTCTTGTCCTCCATTTTCTTTTCTCGTTTCACTTTTCTTTTCTTTTCTTTCCTGCTTGTCCCCCATTTTCGTTTCTCGTTTCAGTTTTCTATCTTTCCTTTCGTTCTTGTCCTCCATTTTCTTTTCTCGTTTCACTTTTCTTTTTTTTCTTTCCTTCTTGTCTTCCATTTTCTTATCTCGTTTCAATTTCTTTTTTTTCTTTCCTGCTTGTCCTCTATTTTCTTTTCTCGTTTATCTTTTCTTTTTTTCCTTTCCTTCTTGTCCTCCATTTTCTTTTCTCGTTTCACTTTCCTTTTTTTCTTTCTTGCTTGTCCTTCATTTTCTTTTCTCGTTTCACTTTTCTTTTTGTTTCTTTCCTTCTTGTCCTTCATTTTCCTTTCTCGTTTCACTTTTCTCATTTTCCTTTCCTTCTTGTCCCTCATTTTCTTATCTCGTTTCACTTCTCACTGCATTCCTTCCTTCTCCTCTCTTTCCTATATTCACACCGTTATTTTACACCGTGTTTCTCTTTCTTTTTCATTGACTGCTTCCCCTTTCTTCTTTCTTTTTTCCTTCCATTAGTTTTGTTTTCTCATTTTTTCTTTTTGAAATTTAAATTATTATCTGTTTTCTTTCTTTATTCTTCTTTTATGATTTTCATCTCCAATAAACTTCTTTACTTTTCTCTCCTCCTTTATCTTTGCTGATATTTTCTTCATTCAATTTTTCCTTTTCTTTATCTAAATCTTCTCTTTCTTTCTTTCTTTCTTTCCTTCTTTATTTCTTGAATCAATCTAATATTTTTCATATATTCCCTAATTCTTTCTTCCTGACTCTGAGTTGTCTTCTTTCTTTCTTTCTTTCTTTCTTTCTTTCTTTCTTTCTTTCTTTCTTTCTTTCTTTCTTAAGCATGTACTTATATTTGCTCTCTTTTTCTATCTGACTTGAATTTTTTCTTTTTTTTCTCTTTTCCTTCTTTCTTTTTCTATTTTTCAATTCTTTCTTTCTTTCTTTCTTTCTTTCTTTCTTTCTTCACTCAATCCAATAAGTTTCATATATTTCTTTTTCCTTTCATTCGTTTTCTTTCATTTTTAAAACCTGTAATGACTATGACGCTGTCTTCTCTTCTGACTCTGAATTTTCTTTTTCTTTTCTTTCTTTCTTTCTTTCTTTCTTTCTTTCTTTCTTTCTTTCTTTCTTTAGCATGTACTTACATTTACTCTCTTTTTCTATCTGACTTGAATTTTCTTTCCTTTTTTCTCTTTTGGTTCTTTCTTTTTCTATTTTTCAATTCTTTATTTCTTGTCAGATTTTTATCATCACACGTATATTTTTCTTTTCTTTTTTCCTTTTATTTTTTCGTCCTGTGTTTGCAACAGTCGACGTTCAGCTCTCGGCAAATCCCACATTTCAGAGAAATTTATTTGTAGGCACGTCGTGATACTGACAAATTGACGCTCAACAGTCTTCCGATTGACAGACGTTTCGTACGTTTATTCATTCATCCAACTATCTATCCATTCTTTCTTTCTTTCTTTCTTTTTTTCTTTCTTTCTTTTTTTCTTTCTTTCTTTCTTTGTGGAATGAGTGATCGAGTTCTCTACCTGAATATCTTATCGACCGTAAAACAAGAGAATGAAGGAAATTAAAAAAATGAGAATGATCTACGGAAAATTAAATAAAGAAAGGAAACAAAGCCAGTTCGATGGTAACAGATAAAGAGCGAACTCTATAGGAAAAAGAAGATACGAGAAAAGATTACTTCTCTGAAAATTGTGAATAATATATCATTGCAATTCTTAATTCCAGAAATTGATTGAAATTCTTAAAAAAACAAAAAAAACAAAAAACAAAATGGACGATGTGCATTAAACCAAAAGGTTTCGATCACTTAAATCGCCTCCTAATTCCGAATCAGAAAGTACTGGACAATAACGAATGAACTCACGTTCTCACGAGATACGAGATTTGAAAATAGCCGGCAGACATGCCTTATTTTCCATTCGATCTAATTTTTTTCCTAATCGAAAACTTACAGCTAAAGCAAAATGGAAGAGTTTTTTTTCACACCCCGTTATTACTTGCTTGTCCAAAGCTAAGAATAAGTATCTTGACATAATTATTTCACGATCTGAGATTTAAATTTATGCTCACCAGTTAGGTATGTGAAAGAATGCTAAATGAAGTCGAGGCTCCTGGCAATAAAACCTACAAACAATCAATAATCACGTGACCCAGCCCTGTCTTTCCGTCGTGGGAAATTCGGAGACGCTTCGCCACTATGTAAAATGGGGAAAATAAAGAAACTCAATGTGTAAAATGAATACTGGTTGCAGAAGGACGGCCTACGCAGCCCCAAAGATTCTCAGTTAACGTAAGGTCGTAAATCCTGGGGATGCAGGAGATACAGTTTTCGCATGATTAAAAAACAAATAAGCAAAAAAAACAAAAAGAAAAAAAAAGACAACACAAAACCACAGAGAGACTTTCGTCCGCTTAGCATATGATTGCTATTATATACCTTGTGTAACAGAAAAATTGTCCAAATCGTGTAACAGCATAATTATCCATTCCACAAAATGTTTAATGTCTTTAAAAAAATAAAAAAAAATAATAATAATTGAGTTTCTTTTTGCCAGGAATTTAAATAAGATATTTAGCCAACTTGACGCCATTTTTCGTATGAATCAACGAAAAAAAGCTTTGCGATATTCAGAAAGAGAACTGGTTAAAATCGTTTGATGTCAGACCTACTGTCTTCCCAACTGAGAGGAAAAAGATAATTCAGGCCTTCAATAATGGTACCAACATTCATACTCTGGCTTCCATCTTCAAAGTCCAAATCATGAATAAGTTTAAAAAAGAGGGAACATATTTCTTTAACTGTAATAGTAAATTTTGAATTACGGTTTTCATGTGATTGATTAAACTAAATTTAAATTTTCATCTAAATTTAAATTTTACTCATAACTTGCTCATCTTGCAGATACCTGATCGAATGGCTGTCGTTGTTAATTCGTCTTCTTTACTATAGGTTTGTTTCTTTTGCATATCAGTCAACGCAAGCAGAACCATTATAACCTTGACGTAAAAAGACCAAAATCTAGAATTGTATTATTATTACTTTATTATATTATTATTATTGCATTGGCACGACTGTTTCTGGTATAATTTTGAAAATAAATATCGCATTCCTTTTCCCAGTGTCTTTAACTGATCAGCACTGTTATTGTTCTATTTCCGGTCTGATTCTGATGCGCGATCTATTCATCAAGAATCAGATGATAAGTTTACTTATTTTGTCACGTAGGGTGGCCGTTAATAATTAAGCATAACTCAAGACTTCACTATTAAGATAAAACAGAATTTAATTACAACTGCAAAGAAATACAAGAATAAAGAAGTAAAAATCAACCAAAGATAATTAACCATTTCAGTGAATATCTTGTTAGTAGCGGGGCTCGGCTTAACCTCCAGTAAATCCTAAATCAAAACCAAAATCAACGCCCAATAATTCACACTAATTCAACTGGATAGTTCCATTCAATAATTAGTCAATAATCACTCAAGTCAGTAGCCTGGCACCGCTATTTATACACCTGGAGGAAAACATACATCCATAAGTACAGAGTGTCACGCACGAACCTCCGTGTCGGTAGTTACTCATGGATGTTTGTCCGATTTGAGTTCGCATTTGTTTGTATTTAGCTTCTGAGGCATTAGTATCAAAATGGATCTACTTAGGTCTTCCGGTATATCGCCGCTGTTGTATATTTCATTTATTTTGTCTGTAATCTTGCCAATGCCGAAATCCTCTAAGGCTGCTGCTCCTTCTGTTTTGTTTCTGTTCAATTTGGCCATTGCAGATTCCACTTCAAATGTCAATATTCCTGGTTCTTCGTTCTTCGATAGATTCGTCCCATCGCTGAAGTATTTCTTCTTGTTCTTATATCAGTGTCCCGTCTGTGGATTTCATGCATCCTGCTGATGCCTATGCCCTTTGTACTGTTAGTTCTCATGTTTTTGCATGCATATCTATTCTATATCTTTTCATTCTTTCTGTTTCTGCACATTTTTCGTTGAGACGTTTCTTTTTAGCCTCTCTGTATTTGTTTTTAATTTGTTGTTCAGAGTGATATATTCTCTGCCGTATTGTTTTTTTTGTTTGTTTCTTTTTCATCATATCGGAAATTTCATCTGTCATCTATTCTTTTTCATTTGTTTAATTCCTTTGGAATGATCTCGATTGCTTATGTTCCAAAAGCTTGTCTTAATTTGTCCCACTGGGACTTTCCTTTCCCATTTTGTTCATTGTATCTACTTTTAACATTGTCCTCATATTTCTCCTTGACATTCGGGTCAACCGGAAGTCTGTTGTATAACAACTTGTGTGCTGTCTTAGTCCTCTTCAATTTCCGTAGTTTCACTCTAAGTTTACATGGCATTGGTAGGTCATCGCTCCCACAGTCAGCACTTAAGAGTGTTTTGCCGTGTAAGACTGCATTTCTGAATTTCTTATGCATAATTATATAGTCAGTTTGTTCTTTGTTTCTCCTTCTCGGTTTCTTCATATCCATATACGTCTTGGGTTTTCTTCAAACCAGTTGTTGTCTATTATCTGATCATTCGCCGTGCACCATTGGACCCATTTTTATTAGCGTTTATTACGAGTTCCTCGTCGGAATTTACCAACTATTCCATCATCTCTCTCCTTGCCTGCTTTAGCATTCAGGTCTCCCATGACGATTATGATTTCTTGGCGTTGTCTAGCGTAGAATAAAAATTTTCAGGTTCTTCTTCGACTCTGTTATCGGTGCATAAACAGCTACAATGGATATGTTGAAAGGTATTCGTTTCAGTTTAACAACAATAATTCTTTTTGACAGTATTTTTCACGTCTTGGTCTAGTATCAGTCCTACTCCTCTTTCATTTTTCTCTTCGCCTGCGTATAAATACTCCTTTGTTTAACCACCTCATTTCATATGCGCCTAAAATATTACCATTTAGCTTGTTCATTTTCTGCTTTATGTTTTCTAATTGGCCATATTGGTTTAGTGCTCTGATATTCTATGTCCCGACAGTTATTTTTTTGTTTGATTCAAAAGTGATTGATAAAGAACGTCACAAAGAACTGCAGGAACTGCTAGGTAACATTTGACATATGTGGTAAGGATATTAGAATAATCCAGAACCTATGTCAGCAAACCACCAGCATAAAGATAGAAAATAAATTCAGTAAATACACATAGTTGAACCCATTACATTCACTTACGTACTAATATCCCCCTGGGAAAGGTATGAATCCTCTTTTTCTCCCCCCACCACCAGCTATGGGTAAATAGCAGGACCGGGTTCTATAACCTTGGATGGCAACTTGTCTACTGCAGAAAGAAATGACACCACACTGCTGGAAAAAATCTGTTTCATCAATCATGCATCGAAAGATACATGATCGCCTAAGCGTGTATCATGCATGGCACATAACTGACTGAAATACACATAGATAAAAAAAAGAATTTACGACAAGGTTGCGTCTTCTTCAAAAATGTATTGCTGGTAATATATTTTTTTCAAAATGTATTACTGGTAATATTTTTTTCCTTTAAAAATGTATTGCTGGTAATATATTTTTCTTCAAAAATGTATTGCTGGTAATATTTTTTCCTTAAAAAATGTATTGCTGGTAATATTTTTCCAACATTTTAGTGCTGGTAATAATGTATTGCTGGTAATAAGTTTTTCTTCAAAAATTCATTGCTGGTAATATTTTTTTTACAAATATATATTGCTGGTAAAAAAAACTATTTTTACACTTACATAGTGTTTTGCTCCCAGTTTGGGGGCTAACTATTTTCCCATAACTAGGACCCCTAACAGGTGCTACCACCCCGGATCAGAGCGGACCTGGGAACACCAGCAATTAAGAGGTGGTTTCACGCTCCGCAAAACCTCCTGATCAGAGGAATGGGATGTAGTTTATCGTCTTACCCAGGAAGAGGAAAACGTTCAGATGGACTACATTCTTCAGTTCCACCAGTTCTAACAATCATACCTAAGACCCACCATATCACGCAAATTGTATTCACTGTCTCGTATTCCAGGTGACGAATATCATGACGAAGGTTTCGGTACTGGGCGGCAAACAATGCCAAACAGCTTCATGAAAGACTACTAATCAGGGAACAAGTTACCGTATAATGCGATGGAATGACGCGGAAGCGTGTGGAAAGTTGTGATGTTTCAGTAAATTCCGATCGGTATATGGCGACATTACGAAATGTTCTCACAAACTTTAGTAATCCGAGTGTATGGCTTCAACTGGATGGAACCACCTTGTATACAACGAGAAGATCAATTAATATTTCGAGGGAGATATTTCTAAGACATTTGCTCACCTTGCGCGGTCGGGTTAGATAACGTGCACGCTCACCTGATCTCTTGCCATGTGATTATTTTCTCAATGGCTACCTGAAAACTGAGGTCTCCAACAACTGACGAAGTAAAGGCGGCAATAGGCCCCAAAATTACAAAAGTACGGTTTCAAATGACTCGTCGAGTAATGAAAGTCTCCACAAATCGGCTACAGCAGTGAATCGAGAACAGGAACTAGATTTTGGAAAATATCATTTTAAAAAGTAAAAGAAAACAAACCAAATACATTTATCGATTTTAAAAACGTTTTTCTAAATAAGTTTTTGTCGTGATATTTTTTTTTGTACAACCCATAAAATGATGGATATTTTATTGACGCAAGCCATGTAAAAGATAAATCGAATATTAGACAAATAATTTCTACTCTTTTATTGTTCTCTCTACATAATAAGGTTTTATTTTTGCCATATTCTCCCTCAGAATCAGCAATTCCTTTTATCTTAGTGGCATTATTGCCTTGCTTGAGGTGATATGATTACAAAAAAGAAAATAAAAAGTAAAAGAAAACACCGTACTGGGTATGACGATAAACTACATCCGCGCCCTGGGTAAGACGATAAACTACATCCACGTCCTGGGTAAGACGATAAACTACATCCGCGTCCTGGGTAAGACGATAAACTACATCCGCGTACTGGGTAAGACGATAAACTAGATCCGCGTCCTGGACAAGACGATAAACTACATCCCCGTACTGGGTAAGACGATAAACTACGAGGCCTATGATCAGGAGGTTTTGAGGAGCGTGGAACCACCTCTTAATTGCTGGCGTTCCCAGGTCCACCCTGACCCGGGGCTGCTTGCGCCTGTTAGGGTCCCAGCTATGGGTAAATAGTTGACACCCAAACTTGTGTAAAAATAGGTTTTAATACCAGAAATACTTTGTAATAAAACTAATTATTACCAGCAATAATTTTTGAAGAAAAAATTATTATCAGCAATACTTTAAAAAAAATACCAGCAACACAAACAGCCATAAATTCTTTGATAAAAATATGACCAGCTATAGATTTCTTCAAGGAAAAACATTCCCAGAAGTAGATTTTTGAAGAAAAACATTACCAGCAATAAAAATTTTGTCGGCATTAAATGACACATTGAGATTGATATGCCGTAAAACAAATCAACCCAAACCAAACCTAAAAGAAAAAGTTAAAATTCCATATCAATGTTCCGCCAGAAATTTTCTGGCCAAGTCTCGGGTGTGTCAACATATGCACGATTATTAATTCAGTTTGTCTTACTGATAAAATCAAGACTGTTTTGTCGAGTTTTTTTTGTTGTTTGGATGGAGGGGGGCGGGCTCATCTCTCGGCTCGGAGAGATTTCGTTACTTGAGAATAGATGTAGGCAGTTGAAACGCTGTGCAGGAATAACAATAAAAACAAAATAAAAATAAAATAAAAAATAACGGCAAAATAATAAAAAAAAATTCTTATTCATCTTTAAATCTCAAAAGCAAATGCAATGTTTTCCATTTCCTCGTTATTTTATTTCATCGCCGCCACTTAGGGGCTATTGTCTGCATTAAACAGACAAGCGCCATGAATTTCGCACGTTCGTGAGATCAACACTGACGTGAGTACGCACTGTGAATATTTTAAAAAATGTCCAGCGAATGACGGTAGCCACAGATAATACCAAACATTACATATACTAAGTTTTTCCTGTATGCATATAGCTATGTAAAAAAAAAAATCTGAATTAGACACAAGAGGAGATTAACAATAAGATTTTTGGGAGGTGTGATACTGATATCCGAAGAAAAATGTCTTCCAAAATCTAAGTAAAGTATTAAGAAACATAAAGATTTCGCTAGAAACAAAACAAACAAAATGAGTACTGAGTACTGGATATATATATATATATATATATATATATATATATATATATATATATATATAGTTGGATTGATGTGAGATGTGACCCTGGGTTTTGCTCTATTTGCGATCGTTTGTCTGACGATCGCAAACACCGTGAAACCCAGGGTCACAAACTCATATCAATCCAACTAAATATGCTAGCTCTATCACTGATATTGAGCCCTTTCCAATAAGTACCTCGCATATATAATATATAAATAATATATATAAAAAGTGTACATATATATATATGTATTTATATTTATATACATACACATTTCACACAGACAAACACACACACACTTATTTATATATGTATTGACTTCTATGCTCACTTTTATATTTACACACGCTCTATCTCTGATATTGAGCACTTTATCCCATAAATATAGCACACTTTAAGACTATATTTCTTCAAATATATATATATATATATATATATATATATATATATATATATATATATATATATATATATATATAAAGATATATAGGTAGATAAATAGACAGATAGATATCAATATATATATATATAGGGAAGAGTTTATGTTTATAGTTGTTCCAACGGGAGATAGTATCTTTGTGTCACTACTACTCCCCCACCAAAAATAGAATGTTTAACATTGAAAACTATCAGGAAAATTAATTCATTTTAATAATATGTGGAAATATGCACTCTTTGCCTGAAGAAGATCGCGAGACCGGAACCTCGTGTAGCAAAATTATGAAAAATAAAATATAATATATAATTTTAAAAAAATTCACATTACAACCAAAAACGTTTCAGATTTCTCTCTTCTTTTTAATATATATACGCAGTGGCTAAGAATAGTTTTCCTCTTTTTCTTTTTATTCATTTTGTATCTTTACAGATAATTCAAACACACACACACACACACACACACACACACATATATATATATATGTGTGTGTGTGTGTGTGTATATGTGTGTGTATATGTGTGTGTGTGTATCTACCAGTGTGATGGTATGAGAAGGATTACACAGTGGCACTTGTATCTTGTTAATACTATATTCATGGCGTAATGGTTAGAAAGCTTGTCTTGCTAGATCAATTACAATTGAGTAGGGAGTTCGATCCGCACTGGGTGCCCCATCCTTTTGGCCTCGTGCCACATCTAAGCCGGGCTTAGAAAATCACTATTATATTCATTCTAAACAATAATTCTTGCAATCCAAAATATGTTTAGAATAAAATAAAATTGCAGAAACCAAATCAATAAAACCTGCACCAGCCACACTTATCAGCGTAGTTTTAAACGTCCACGTTCTATACTCAGGATTGTCCTACCGGACAAAATCATAGTGGATTAAAACCTGGTTTCGTGATTTCGGTGAAATAGTAATTGTAGGTTCAATCCGTGGGTCGGGCAGTGTGTGGTTGAACTACGTGGAAACTCTGCGTGCAATAATGGAATCGTAATAAATAAGAGCTAGTCGAGATAATCCTTGGAATGATTAAGGCGGAAATGGTGTGAAAATAACATAAAGTTGAGGGCAATAATACGAATGTTTCGTTTCGTTTCGTCGGCTTTATGTCGTATCCAAGAATTTAATTTCTTCTTTGCTGACCGCTTCCTTTAGGATTCTGGTGTTAATGACTTAATTCGCCGCACACCTGCAGCTTCTGAATTAGAAGCTTCCAATTTCGCCCAAATCTGCTGCCGTCATCCATTCCCTATCGCCGTTTGGCTTTGCAAGATTTTGGTTGGATGTGAAACAGAATCAGTGTTGAAGAAAGTGTCCATGACCTTGAATCAGCTTAAGGTGAGCATCATTTTAAATAACCTTCTGTAGAACCAAATTTGTATAGTTTCTTTGTTATCGGTCAAGATATTGCCGAACAATCACTAATATATAGGAGGACTGATATCATGTAACAGTTCAGTATTCCGTTTCTTAATATTGTACTTAGTTTTTGGAAGGCATCTTTCGCTATTCCAATGAACCTACAGATATCAGTATTCTTTTGTTTGTTTTAAGTAAATTATTTCTCATTTTTAATATTCTACTTAGTTTTTGGAAGGCATCTTTCGTTATCCCAGTGAACCTAGAGATATCAGTGTCGCGCTTACCGTGCTCAATATAAACGCCAGATATTTTCATTCTTGCACTTGCCTGATTTCGATGACTCCAATTTGCAATTTGCATGTTGGGTTGATTCTTTTGATCCCAACCATGCATTCTGGCTTCTTGCAATTAATGTTTAGTCATTGCTTCTCACTATTCTTCACAACCTTCTGTAGATGTTCGTGTGGTTTCCTTTCTGTGTCTGCTATCAACACTGTCATCTGCATACGTTGCGTTGTTATAATGAATTCTGGTAGGACTTCTTATTTTCTCTGAATATCCTCGCTGTACAAATTGCAAAAGTCTGGGGAGAAGACACATCCATGTCTTATACGGGTTTAGTACGTTTCGGCGTGGTTGATTCGGCGCCAGAAAAATAATTGGACTATTCGACACAGCCGTTTAGGCGTCAGACTGTTTCGACGTCACTGTCTTTGACAGGAGGCAATCCCACCCAAATGATAAAATTCATAATTATCTATCTATCTATCTATCTATCTATCTATCTATCTATCTATCTATCTATCTATCTATCTATCTATTTATCTATCTATCTATCTATCTATGAGTTGACTCCTTATCTATCTATAATAAATATGCATTTCGTTCCTCATCGTTTTGCTCAGTTCTCTTGATAAACAAAGCTATATTGTAAATTTATTATCAGTCCATATAATCTATTACTTATAAATACTTGAAATATATCGATTTGGTACGTTTCGGCGTCAGAAAAATAATTGGACTATTCGGCATAGCCGTTTAGGCGTCAGACTGTTTCAACTTCACTGTCATTGACAGGAGACCCCCCCCAAAGGATAAAGGCATTGAAAACACCCAAATTTCAATATGACTTTTTATTTATTTAGGAAATAAAGGATCCTATTAAAACACTAATAGAATAATGTAAATTAAAACCTAATTTTAAAATATTGTATTTAACAAAAAAATTAAAATCTTAGTAAAACAAATTAATCTTAGAAATTACGTCTTCATTTCGTAATTATGAGCAACGCCCTTCAAGAATTTAATAGGATCTCATCATTCAACTTCCATTATGACTTTTTTTATTCATTTCTCAGCATCTATCTATTATTTTTAGGTTTTTGTGTGTTTGTGGGGGGGTGGATATCCAGCGATCAAGTTTTCGAGAAATTTTTCTTAAATTTAAAAATTCCTCCAACTACACCATTTCTTAAATATAAAAATGCCTCCAACTACTCTTTTTCTTAAATTGGACTATTCGAGCAGATAACGACGAAGTACTAATTTGACTACTAAGAGAGAGAGAGAGAGAGAGAGAGAGAAAGAGAGAGAGAGACAGGCAGACAGACAGACAGAGAGAAGGTTTGGAAAATTGAACAGTCACAAGAGATATTTAAGGAAGAAGTGGCAGAAGGAATCGGTAATTAATTAGATGTATAGATTAGACTGAAGAGAGAGAGAGAGAGAGAGAGAGAGAGAGGGGGGGGAGAGAGAATGAATGAATGAATTTGACTATAATAACGAAGTAGTAATTTGACGTCCGTCTGCGAAAAATTTCTATATCGAATCGGCTACCCCGGAAGGTCCCACTCCGGTCTTACACCCCTTCTTCTTTTTTATATTTACTGAACTCATTTTTAATCTGTATGCAGGTGGCTTGCTGCTAGTATAGGTCCTGAATTATTCTAAGATCCTTCCCAAATCTGTCAAGGTTACTTAACAATTACAATAGTTCTTTGTGTGGTACTTTATCAAATACAAATACTGCATAAACTATGAAACACATGTTCACCTGATTTTGCGTCTATATTACTCGTTCTGATATCACTCTGAGCATGAATATCGCATTCCTTCGCACTATCTTCCGGGTGATAAAATTTGTTATATGTCTGAGCCTTCAGTATCAGTCTAGTCTATATTTCTGAGATGAGGTATTATGTACACTATTTACATTGCTCAGACTATCATTATTTTCGTTTGAGGTAGGTTGCTTTTTATTTTATTTTTTTTTTATCGATAATATTTTTGGATTGGTTCATTAGAAATTGGGAGGGGGTGGTATTTATTATTTGGAGGATTAGTTATTAAATATGTTTAAGATGTTTCAGCCAGGATTAATTCCGATTTTTTATGTCGAGTTTTTGTTTTATTTATTGTGATGGCTTCAAGAATTTGTAAGCGGTTTTTGCATTTGTTTTTGTAGAGGATTGAAATTGACAAACTTAGATACAAATATAACATATATATAATATAAACAAACTTGTGAGAAAGCAAGAAAAAAAAACTGAAAGGAAAATTATTAAACGGGAATGTTCTGTAGTCTTTAATAAGACATGCCTCAATAATGACAAACTTCCAATATATATATATATATATATATATATATATATATATATATATATATATATATATATATATATATATATATATATATCCAATACGCTTGTGCAATAGTATGTGAATGCCTTTGTTCTGTGATTTCAAAGTTCCCTTCCGTATGTGATTCCTCATTTGAATTCAGACTTCCATGAATCAAATATGTGTAGTGTCGAAGTGAACTGATAAATTGGGACTTCACTAAGAAAAATAAAATATATTTTTCTCCTCGTTTCATTTCTGAATACTTTTGTAATAATATTAAACTTGATGACATTTATTGACATTATTCGGAATATTGTCCTCATCTTTGTCGCCATGTTTATCACAACGTTTCGGCCATTGTACGCTCCGGCTTTCTTCAGGTTGTTGGAATGTGGAACTGAACCCTTTAATTCGCTCGCTGTGGTAGACTGTTCTAGTTCCACGTGCCAGGACCCAAAGAGTGTGAGTGCAATACCTGGTTATAGTGATGGAGAAATTGGAAAGGGGAATTAACAGGAGATCACTGATAACTAACATCCATTACAAATGGCACGTGGAACTAGAACAGTCTACCCCCAGCGAGCGAAATAAAGGGTTCAGTTCGACATTCCAATCACCTGAAGAAGGCCGAAGCGTACAAAGGCCAAAACGTTGTGGTAAATATGGCAACAAAGATGAGGATGGTAGTCCGAGCAATGTAAATAATGTCTGAGCCTTCTAAAACAAATTTGAATAACTGAAAATCTTTTTTTTTAGTGGCGCAATGGCTAATCTCGGATAATCCATTATTCAATCGTTAATCTGTATGAAAATTTAATTTTTGCGATTTATATTTGGCGCCAAAAATAAAATAAAATAAACTGTTCACTTCATATTGAATTAAGTCTGGCTCGAAAATCGGTAGACGGACTCAGAAGTCAAAGACGATTAACAGTATTGCGCCATTAAAATTTGCACTACGATGTACCGTTTTTGTCATTTTAAGTTAGCAAATATACATGTAACAACGAGGCCCCTATTTTATATATGCGTATGTGGACAAATGAAAGCGAAATGAAAGGACAGGATATTTGGTCGTCAGCATTGATTATTTGATTTGTTTTTACGGCTTATCAACCTTTTGCAGGTTATTTAAACTAGACAATATTTTCAAATAGTAAAATCTTTTGAAGATAATAACGATTTACTCAAGCAAATCCTACTAATTAACCCATAGCCGGAACAGAAGATATAGATACATACCCTGTCTACTGGAATTTGCGCGAAACGACCATATATAACGAACACGAGTGTAATTAAAACTCGGCTCTCCATTTTTTAAAAATTCTGTGTCATTATCCATTACACCACTCGCACATCCAAGATTACGGCACCTGGTATTTTCAAGCAGTTACCCATTTAATTACTGACCAAGCCTGACGTTTCTTAACTTCGGTGAAAGTACGGGAACTGGTATTTGAAAGTAGCATGACCGTAACCATTGACTTTCAACAAGAGGAGCAGCCAGAGTTATTAGTACTACAGAAATTTGTCTGTGTAGTGTAATAACATAAGATGGAAACCGTGACCCGAAGGTCCATATGAATCGCAAAAGATGTCTTCCAGAAAATAAGCTAAGTATAAGAAATAGGAAAATTTCGTTAGAAGTAAAGAAAAACGTCCTGGACTGTTGAACAATTTCCTTACAGATGGAGAAGAGACCCAAAGGGACAGGGATGTGATTCGGCAAACGGATGATGAGAATACAATGCATGCCTACGGTCAAATCACCGAAGTTAAGCAGCGTCAACCGGTCAGTACTTAGATGGGGGACCGCTTTGGAAGACCGACTACTGTAACCTACCGCCTACAACCTGAAATCTGTTTGGGCTTTAAAATAACTCACAATGGGTTGATAATCCATAAAAATTCCATTAACTGAACAAAACGAAAGTTTTAAGGAAAATGAAATCTAGAAGGACACCTATAGTTAAATTCTGAAAGATACAATTGTAATTGCTGGGGCGCATAATGAGGAAAGAGGGTTTGGAAAATTGAACAGTCACAAGAGATATTTAAGGAAGAAGTGGCAGAAGGAATCGCTAATTAATTAGATGTATAGATTAGACTAAAATGCTGCTTAGATCGATATGAAACTGGAGGTCGTGGAGAGTTATGGTCACATAAAAGAAGAATAGTATTATTTATTTTCCTATCATAACTGGCTTAGGGGTAGGGTAATGGATAGCGGCTCGGACTGAGAAATCGGAGAGCCGAGTTCGAATTCCAGTCGAATCCATTACATTCACTTACGTGCTAATACCATTGGGAATCCATCTCTATAGCAGGACAGCTTGGCCTATAGCCTTGGTTGGCAGCCAGTCTAGAAGAAGGAAAAACTCAGAATTCAAACCAGCTTGGTTCTTTATCAGGGACGATTTCATCTTTGACGAACATCCTAAGGTGTACATTCTGAAAAAAAAAAATTTTCAACTCTTAAAATGCTGGAAAAAAATATCCATGTGAAATTACTAACGTTCCACCACGGGGAAATGAACAAAATAAAAAAAAACTATCCATAATATTCACACTAAACTGCTTGATTAATCACTCTTACCAACTAATCAACTGACAGGAAATTTTAAAGTTATGCTCGCTCCCCGTTATGTTACACAGCTTTCACTTACATTCCTTTCAAGCTGGTCGCGTTTCCCTCGCTGTGTTCACGTTGATTACCAGTAGAAAGTTGTTTTGGGGATCCGTCAGTCTATCTTGCCTAAGACACATCAGTGCTGCTATAGATGCAGTACACGTAGTGCCTCTTAGACCTTAAGGGGTTACGATATGTAATCGGGTATAGGTTTATATCCTGAAGTACCTTACATTTGGAATAATTCAAATACTACGTCGTAACCAAACCAATTCAATCTATAGCATTATTAAAAGCAACTGTAGTTAGGAAGAGACTTGCTGTCATTTGACCCCCAGCAGAACCGACTGGCGTGAAAAGTATCGTAACATAAAGTAAAATTAATAGTAAAAAGTATAGCGAAAGACGCTTTTCAAAAGCTAAATCAAGTATTAAGTAACAGAAAAAAGTTTTCTTCAGATAAAAACACAGGAAAAGTTCGAAACTTCTATGCAATATAAACCTTCCTATATGATAATGATTAATGGACAATTTCCTCGCAGATGGTTCTACAGAAGGATACTGAGAATTTCATGGAAGGGGCATGTGAGCAACGACGACGTTTAAGGAAAATAGAAACGAAATGACAATTATATTTAAGATCAGAAAGAGTTAATATTTCCAGGTTAAATGATGAGGAAAGAGGGCTTGGAGAATTGGACACTCATAGGATGTACTGAAGGCAAGAGGGAAAGAAGGAAACAGAGAGTAACCTACCTAAGAAATGGATGACAGAACTGGGAAGGTTAGTAAGTAGAAAACTTTGCTAAGAGCTGCAAATGTTAGGAAATTGTGGAAAGCCATGATCGCTCATAAAAAAGGGGGGGCGAAAAGAGAAAAAAAAACGTTTCGAGGCGATACGAAATCCTTTGTTACCTGCAAGGCATTTATTCAAGTTTCTTCTATTTTGATGACTCACGTGACACGCCGTGAGTCACATGACCGACACTGTGAGTCACAATTAATGGACATATTTAGTTTTGTTCATTTAATTTTTCTTTAATTTTTGTGATTATTTTGAGAGAGAGAAGAGAGACAGAAAGAAGAACGAGAGAGTGAAGAGACAAACAGACAGACAGACAGAAGAGAGAGAAAGGGAGAGAGAGAGAGAATGAAGAGAGAGAAGAGTGGTGTGTGTGTGAAAGAGAGAGAGAGAGAGAGGAAGAGAGAGAGAGAGAGAGAGGAAGAGAAAGAGAGAGTTAGTAAGCACGCCGACGTATTTCCTGATAGAGAAAGCAGACCAGCACGCAGCTTCGGTCTGTGAACGATTTTTAAAATACCGTAAAAAGGTTTATGACTGAAACCATTGAAATACCATCAATGGAAGACCTCGGCGTCAGGTACCTTTAAAAAGAACAGCATTAAAAATAATTGTATCCCGCCCAGGTGGCACATTTGACAAGTTAGCGATATAGCTGGATCTAAAAGAAACTTTTCAAGTATAATTAATAATAATAATAATAATAATAATAATAATAATAATAACAATAACAACAACAATAATAATAATAATAATAATAATAATAATAATCATAATCATCATAATAATAATAATAATAATAATAATAATAATAATATTAATATTATTTTAAAAAATCATTTATTATTATTATTATTATTATTATTATTATTATTATTGTTGTTGTTTTATTTCCCTTGATTTCGGGTGAGTACTCATTTCTTAATAAGACTGCAAGGATTATTATTTTTATGCGGGTATCGCATTTTAAACTATTCACTGGGAATACTGTTCTTGAGGCTTGTTATAAACAAGACTCTTCACAACTCAACAAATTTTTCAGAGCATCCTTGCATGTATCTCCATGCATGTATCTCCATGCAGTGACCACAATTGCATATTTTTTCCTGACTGCATCTCATTTCATCTCTTTCTATTTTCAGATACAAAAGACTCCCCCTCCGCGAAAAAACTTGTTGCCTCGTGCAAACACTGACTAAAACTTGTGGTTAACTCTAACTACACAACGCCAAGGCAAAACATATTATTATTATTTTATTTCCTTTGATATCTGGCGTTTACACATTTCTTTCCGGGTCCTGCCCAGGGACCTAAGGTTAGAAATGGCATCATGACACTTTCCACTGCAAAAAAAAATAAAATAAAATAAAATAAAATAAAAAATAATTACATAGATAAAGCCCTTCGTAAAGTGTGGGCTGTACTTGTCAGAACAATTTTTTGTATCTCTTTGAGGCATGAACTTCCAGGGATCCCTTCAATCAGCCTACTGAAATCTTTTCCAGCCAGTTATTATTATTATTATTATTATTATTATTATTATTATTATTATTATTATTATTATTATTATCATCATCATTATAATAATAATAATAATAACAACAACAATAACCAGATTCGGTTTGTTTTACGGCATATCAACCTCAATGGGTTATTTAATGCCGACAAAATTTTTATTGCTGCTAATATTTTGTTTTGTCAAAAATCTATTTCTGGTAATAATTTTTCTTCAAAAATCTATTTTGGGGACTATTTTATCTTCAAAAATATACTGCTAGTAATGTTTTTTTTTTCAAAACGTATTGCTGGTAATATTTTTTTCGAACCTCAAAAATGTATTTCTGGTAATATTTTTCCCTTCAAAAAATCTATTTTTCGTAATTTTTTTCCTCAAAATGTATTGCTGGTAATATTTTTTTCAAAAAATGTATTTCTAGTAATAATGTATTGCTGGTAATAACTTTTCCTTCAAAAATTTATCGCTGGTAATATTTTTTACAAAGTATTTCTGGTATTAAAACGTATTTTTACAATTTCATAGTATTTTGACTCCAGTTTTGGGGGATAACTATTTGCCCATAGCTGGGACCCTAACGCGTGCTATCACCCCGTGTCAGGGTGGACCTGCGAACACCAGCAATTAAGAGGTGGTTTCACGCTCCTACAAACCTCCTGATAAGAGGTCTTGGAGGAGCGTTGGTCGTATTTTATCGTCTTACCCAGGAAAGCAATAATAACTAGAAATTATCAAGCACATATGCTAAAAGATTTTATTAGCCCCAAAAGCAGATTCTCTGCTAAATATCCAGAAACAATTGATCATCTTGTATCAGGTTGCACGGTATTGGAACCCACTGAATATAAAACACAGCATGACAGAGTGGGCCAATATCTGCATTGGAATATCTGCAACTTCTACGGGAAGGAAACTGAAAGAAATTGGTATGAACACCACTCATGCCCGGTTACGGAGATAGGACCTGTTACAATTTTATGGGACTACACAATACACACAGACAGAACAAACAAAGCTAACCGCACAGACATTGTTATTAGAGACTGCAAATAAAAAAAGTGCATCCTTATTGATATGGCAGTCCCTGCAGACTGCAATGTATCTTTGAATATCTGCAAAAAGCTCTCAAAATACAAGGACCTTGAAATCGACATCTCAAAAAACGTAGCACATGGGAACATCAAGAATCCCCGTTGTAATTGGAGCTCTCGGATTGGTTGGAAAAGATTCCAGTAGGCTAATTGAAGGGATCCCTGGAAGCCCATGCCTTAAAGAAATACAAATAATTGTTCTCTCGAGTACAGCCCACACCTTACGAAGGGCTTTGTCTATGTAAAATATGTGCTTTTTTTTTTTTTAATTGTTCAGTGGAATATGTCATGATGTCATTTCTAAATTTAAGTATCTCGTCGGGACCCGGAAAGAAATGTGTACTCACCCGAAATCAAGGGAAATAAAACAACAACAACAACAATAATAATAATAATAATAATAATAATAATAATAATAAATTATTTTTTTTAAAATCCTACTCAAGTGTTCTTTTCACATTTGGCGCAGATTTATCTCCATGCAGTTAATACAATTGCATATCTTTTTATTCCTGACTGCATGTCATTTCATCTGTTTCCATTTTCAGATACAAAAGAAACCCCTGCTCCCAAAAAAACGTGTTGCCTCGTGAAAACTCTGGTTGAAACTTGGGGTTAACTCTGACTACAGAAAGCAAAGCAAATAATGATAATAATAATTTAATAATAATAATAATAATAATTTAATAATAATAATAATAATAATAATAATAATAATAATAATAATAATAATAATAATAATAATAATAATAAACTGCTGATTTCGACGTTGATATCAGCAACAAGATTAAGTAACTAGACCAAGATGGTACATACAAACAGTTAGAAATTAATAAAGGAAACGGAATACAGCATTCAATTATGAAGAAAAAAACCCCGTAAAGAATATTATTGAAGAGTGCGCTTGACACTAAAAAGCGAACTTAATGGGGCCAATAAAAGGAAGTCTATCAATACCTGTGCTATAGCCGGTACCAAGTCTGATAAGGGAATATCAGGCGCATGCCTCCTAGTCGAATATATGCGATATTTTGAGCGTTTTGATAAAAGCTAGGAGATAGAGACCAGTTAGAAATATTTTCACGTCAGCTAATCCAGTCCATTCAGGCGGTTTCCGATGGGAGATGTTCTAACAGCTCTGATACCCAATTCGCTTTGACCGCCTCATCTTTCAAACGGAAAAGAAAACAACTTACTCGATAGTCATCCCCCCACCTCCCACCATACCTACAATGGCATCTACTAAAGCAAATCTGTGATATTGATCTAATATTTATTGTAGCCCTTCTTAATATCCCAAGGGAAAACATATAGATGATAACACCTCCAATCAATTAAGATCCATGTCTGGTGTAGAATCAGGAATTTTTTTTCTTCTTCTTCTTCTTCTTCTTCTTCTTCTTCTTCTTCTTCTTCTTATTATTATTATTATTATTATTATTATTATTATGCTTCTTCTTATTCTTATTCTTGTTTTTCTTATTCTTTTTCATCTTCTTATTCTTCTTTTTATTCTTCTTCTCCTTCTTTTTATTCTTCTCCTTCTTTTTTCTTATTATTATTCTTGTTTTTCTTATTATTTTTCTTGTTCTTATTCTTATTCTTCCGATTCTTCTTATTATTATTGTTCTTATTATTATTGTTATTATTATTATCATTATTTTTTCTTATTCTTATTCTTATTCTTACAATTCTTATTCTTCTTCTTCTTCTCCTTCTTATTCTTTTTATTATTCTTATTCCTCTTATTCTTTTTCTTATTCTTATTCTTCTTATTTTTCTTATTTTTCTTCTTCTTCTTCTTCTTCTTCTCCTTCTTCTTCTTCTTCTTCTTCTTCTTCCCCTTCTTCTTCTTCTTCTTCTTCTTCTTATTATTATTATTATTATTATGCGGGTACCGCATTTTAAACTAGTCAATGGGAATACTGTTCTTGAGGCTTGGTATAAACAAGACTCTTCACAACTCAACAAATTTTTCAGAGCATCCTTGCAGGATAAATGATGGTAGTTTTCTGGAGCTCTACAATCTTTGTCTGAATTCCAATTTTCCATAAACACCTTTTTCAAGTTTCTCGGGCTGTTCTAAGTGTACAAATTACGACAGGAATTAGTTCTACAATCATTTTCCATAACTTCTTCAGTTCCCTAGCCAAATCCTTGTCTTTTTAAAACCTTTCAGTTTCTTTGTGCCCAATCTTGTATCGTATGGAACAGCGAAATAATTTGAAACTTGCTATTCTACTGATCTAGTATGGTCAGGTTTTCGTGTTTCAATTCATTCACTCATTGAGTTTTCACAGCAGCATTATCTGATAGTGCACAATGAGGAACAAGTCAAGTCGCAACAAGTGTCTGCATTACTTCAGCACGCTCCTTCGTATTCGTGCTTTGTTTTGTAATGCGGCTGTCTAGATATTCTACGTTCTTCGTCGGATTTCCATTTTCCCAATATTTTCGCTAGATGTTTCTTCTAAACTCAGAGCTTCTATAGTACTTCTCACAACATTCCTTTTCCTGTTTCTTATCCTTCCTCAGTTTTATTCACGTGTCTAGGCTACTTATTAAAATTTTCGCTTTCTATTAAGGCTAACCTGTGATCCATTGAAATCTGCAGGATGACACTTTTTTTTTCTTTGCTCACAATGAGCTTTGGATTAGGAAATGTGCTTGTATAGTGCAATTCATTTACTCCTAAAGATTAAGGTTTGGACGTATGTCATTGGTCTATTTGGTTAAATCGGTGTCATTTGCATTGTTCACAGTGAAACATCATTCCTACCCAGTCATGTTTATTTTTCATTTGGTTGGCTAATTTTATTATTATTATTATTATTATTATTATTATTATTATTATTTTATTTCCTTTGATTTCTGGTGTATACTCATTTATTTTCTGGTCCTGAGCAGGGACCTAAGGTCAGACATGGTATCATGACATTTTCCACTGAGCAGTTTTAAAAAAATCGCACATATTTTACATAGATAAAGCCCTTCGTAAGGTGTGGGCTGTATTTTTTATTACAATTTTTGTATTTCTTTAAGGCATGAGCTACCAGGGATTCTTTGAATGAGTCTATTGAAATCTTTTCCAATCAATCCGAGGGCTCCAACTACAATTGGAATTGTTAATATCCTCATGCACCATATTTTTGAGATTTCGATTTCAAGGTCCTTGTATTTTGATAGTTTTTTTGAAGATCTTCAAAGATACATTGCAATCTTCAGGGACGGGCATGTCAATAAGGAGGTACATTTTATTTTTGTGGTATCTAATCTGGATGTCAGGGCGGTTATCTTTGATTGTTCTGTCTGTGTGGTATTGTATAGTCCCATAAAATTGTTACAGGTCCTATCTCCGTAACTGGGTTTGGGTGGTGTTTATACCAATTTCTTGCACTTTCCTTTCCGGGAGTGTTGCAGATTTTCCAATGCAGATATTGGCCCAATCTATCATGCCGAGTTTTATATTCAGTGGGTGCCAATACTGTGCAATCTGATACAAAATGGTCTGTTGTTTCTGGATATTTATCACAGAATCTGCATTTCGGGTCAATAAACTTTTTCATTGTGTGTGCTTGGTAATTTGTAGTTAGCAAGCATTGGTCCTATGCAACAAGAATGAAACCTTCGGCTTCAGCTTTTAACCCTGCACTACATGACCACGATATGTATGGGGTTTGTCTACATCAGCTTGTTTGGTACAGGCAGAGTATTGACCGTGAAGCGGTTTAGCTTGCCATCGTTTCTGTATCTGATAGGTTGCAATTTCTTTTGCTTTCTTTTTTAAATATTTTGCAGCTTCAGTCGATGTATTATGCTTTACTTGAATATCTTCACCCATTTAAAACTCCATTTTAAACTTCTTGACTTCCTTTATTACTGAAACATTATTATTATTATTATTATTATTATTATTATTATTATTAGCAGAAAGTGTTACGTTGTAAATTTCACGGTTTTGCTATTTGAATTTTCTGATGAATCATAATTCTTCATTTAATGATTGAATAAGTTTCTTGCGAATTCTACAGCCATAAGATACTTGTGGAAATTCACCTATTGCCTTGTTAAATATTTGGGCTTAAAATCTTGCACAAAATATTGCAATAAATATCGTAAGTATGGTTGAGTGTCATCATTTAAAAACATAAGAGGATAAAAAGAAAAGATTTAAAATTAAGAAGTTCTTTTATTTCATTGAAGCAGACGTTAAACTCATGGGGGCATTATCGCATCCTCTACATTCTCTTTCTTTGTTTTTCACACTGAAACCAAACAAGCAGCGTGCCTGATATATCTTTTCCGTCTTTCAAAGCGATCCAAACGACATTATTTATGAAGTACTGTCAGGGCATAACGTACCCAGAATCAAAATATGATTTGTATTCTTCATATCCATCTTCCACCCCGCTCCCCTCTGTAAGGCTGAAATCCACTTGGCGAAACGTTTTAATCTTGTTCATGACAGTGAGATTTGACATATGTTTGTCTCTCCAAGTCGCACAGGATTTTATGCGTTTTATTCTCTCCTGCGTATTCGGGCTTGGACATATGTTCAAATCGCAGTCGTTTGCACCATTCTCTGTTGACGACTGTTTCCTCCCAGTCATGTCTATTTTGGAAGTAGGGAGAGGTAATTATTATTATTATTATTATTATTATTATTATTATTATTATTATTATGCATTTTCATCTGCCGCCCTGAGGTCCTTTCTGACAGTGAAATCCAAAGGATGCCACGAATTTGTTTTGTACGACAACGAAATTTGGATTGGTAAATCTGTTTGAATCTCGAAACCCCAAGAGATTGTGCCATTTTTATTCCCCTACTTTTATATCATAATATATATGTTATTGCTCTGTCTGGTCAAATCACAAACAGCTTCATCGATACCATTAGATCACTGTTCATACCTACTCAGGTCTATATTGCATATTCTTTTTTTTAATACCATAATCTTCTTTAAATTCTACCCTCTTATCCAATGAAATCCATTCGGGTAATAAGATTTTCCCCTTGTTCACGACAGTTAGATTTGGATTTGAAAATCGCTTTGAATCTTAATGACCCATTTTGTCTTTTTCATTACCTCCTAGAGATTCGAGTTTGGACATATATCATTGGTTACTTTTTTTTTTTAAATCGGAGTCATTTTCACCGTTCCCAGTGAATCACCGTTCCTACCCAATCATATACAGGGGGTTTCAGCAAAATACGACACTTGACAAAAAGAAAACGAAATAGGCAATAAAAACAAAAGTTATATATGCAGAGACCCGACAGTTTATTTAGAGTTACATACTACATTATTTTTCAATTTAACCGCCGGCGGCGGCGACGACGACCGTCTCAAGGCGGGCGCGAAATGAGTCACACGCTTTGGCGACCATGTAAATAGCGGCGAACGCCTCCACGATGGTAGCCTTCAGAGAGTCGACCGTGTTGTGGGCGTGCTTGTTGGCTCGGACTCGATCATGTCCCAGAAGAAATAGTCAAGGGGGTTGCAGTTGAGTCAGGAGGGCGGCCACAACTCCGGCGACCAGTGTTGAGGAACATTGTTTAGCAGCCACACCTCGGTCGTCTTGGCCTTGTGTGCACGAGCGGAGTCCTGCTGGAAGACGTAGGGGCGTCTGGCGGCGATCTCGTTAATCCAGGCCTTCACCACGCTCCTCAGCACCTCCTGATAGATCTCAGCGGTGACTCTCAGACCCTTTCGAAAGAAGAACGGAGGCATGACGTCCTCCTCGCTGGAGATGACGCCAAGGACCATGCTTCACAACGGGAACCTCCTCGATGTATTTGCAGATCCACCTGTCGTTCTGCCTGTTGCGATCTTGACGTAGCTCTGGCCTCCATCATTGTAGATTGTCTCCTTGACGGCGGCGACGAACTCGTCGGTTCTAACAACCGAAGAACGAACGTTGTGGGCCTTTCGTTTGATAGTAAACTTATCCTTGTTCTCACACGGCTTCCACTTCCTCTAAAAGTCCATGACTATGGTCCTCTTGAACCCAAACCAGGCCATCACTTCCGCAGGTTCGTCTTTTGTCAAGTGTTAGATTTTGCTGCAACACCCTGTATATTCACACTATCATGTTTGTCCATCTCTCTGATATGAACAACGAAATTAAGTTAATTAACAGGGAAATATATTGTGTTAAAAACAATGACGAGGGAATTAGGGCAAACAAAATCATATTGAGTAATTCTTATAGACTTATTAATAAATCCTACCCCAGATAGTAAGTTAGATTGGTAGTTTTATATGGGACACATATTGGAGAAAGTAGGGTTGGAGAAATTAACACTCACAGGACATACTGATTGTCAAAAAAGCAAGGAGAAACATATAATGAAGAAAAGAGGCTTAGAGAATTTGAATGTCACGGGCGTCCTGAGTAAGACGATAAACTAGATCCGAGGTTTAGAGAAGCTGTTGTTCACAGGTCCACCCTGACACGTGATGGTAGCACCTGTTAGGGTCCCAGATATGGGCAAATACTTATCACCCAAATTGGAGTCAAAACAGTATGAAAGTGTAAAAACATTTTATTACCATCAATACATTATTGTAAAAAATTATTACCAGCAATATATTTTTTGAAAAAAAATATTACCAGTGGTACATTTTTGAAGGAAAAATATTACCAGCAACAATCTTTTGAAGAAAATAAATATTACCAGCAAAACATTTAAAAAAAAAATATTACCAGCAATACATTTTTGAAGGAAAAAATATTACCAGCAATACATTTTTGAAGAAAAATATTGCCAGAAATATATCTTTGAAGGAAAATTATTACCAGCAATACATTTTTGAAGAAAATATTACCAACAATACATTTTTGAAAAAAAAATATTACGAACAATACATTTTTGAAGAAAATAAATATTACCAGCAATACATTAAAAAAAAAATATTACCAGCAATACATTTGTGAAGGAAAAAATATTACCAGCAATGCATTTTTGAAGATCAAATATTACCAGAAATACATTTTTGAAAAAAAAATATTACCAGCAATACATTTTTGAAGAAAATAAAAATATTACCAGCAAAACATTTTTCAAGAAAAACCTTACCAGCAACAAAAATCTTGTCCACATTAAATAACCCGTTGAGGTTGAAATGCCGTAAGCCAAACCAAAACAAACCAAAACAAACCAAAACAAACCAAACCAAACGTATCTCACATTGAAGAGAAACGACAATTAACCCTATCTGACGGGTTTATATGAATAAGCAGAAGAACAAGGACAATGCGGTAGTAATATAGAGCTTCCATGTTTCTGCCGAATGTGATACAAGATCGAAGATTAGTGGTTTTATCGGCCATATTGTGGAAAAAAACTGCTCAAGCCGCCTCGGCACTTTGTTTTTTTGGACACACTTCAGACGCCGGTTAATGGTCAGAGCTCCCTCCCAAAATAGAGGGGGTACTGCTTTTGGGAGATGCTCCCTAGAGGGCGTGATCGAATAATAATGTTCGAACTACCCCTGTCAAGGAAGTATAAGCAGGGTAATAAGGATATTAAATAAATGAGAAGGAAGACAAATAATACGGAAAATGAAAAACCGTAAAAACCGCACGCGACGTATTGGAGAGAACAGGCGCATGCTCTGCCAGAGCAATGTTTGATACGATTACAAAAAGCAATGTCTGAAAACACAATATTTGATACAATTATAAAAAATAATGTTTGAAACCACAATTCTTGATACAATTACAAAAAGCAATGTTTGAAAATACAATGTTTGAAGCAATTATAAAAAACAATGTTTGAAAATACAATGTTTGATACGATTACAAAAAGCAATGTTTGAAAACAATGTTTGATACAATTACAAAAAACAATGTTTTATATAATTACAAAATATATTGTGGGTGGATAAATGATGGAAACGAGAAAAGAAACAATGATGAGGAGATTTATTCGAACAAAAGGAAAGGCGTTAAGTTCAGTAGTATTATTAATAAACGAATAGGCTATCATGCCCGCCTTGGTAAAATAGACTAAGTTGCTTTTATCTTATTTTACTGGCCTCGGTAACAAATTTTACCGGTAAAATAGACTCCACGCTATTGTGCCAGTAACGATTTCTATTATTATGGAAATAAATAAACTTCTGCCTTGTTATTTTTAACATTACGTACCTTCATAAAAATTAAAATATTTACCGGAAAAATAAACTGTGGGTCTATATTACCGAAACCGGTAAAATAATCTTAAAAGCATATTTGTCTATTTTACCGTGAGCGGCAAAAATAGCCTCATCTATTAGTTAAATTTTATCGTTATAGTATAATTTACATTACGAGTTTCAATGATTGTATGCGACAACTATATCCTGACCGAGACGAAGGTGTTATTCTGTATTTTAACGGCCAGCCTAGAAATGTTTTTAAAGTTATTTTTTATTCTTTGTCTTTAGGCCATCTTTCCGTTTGTTTGTTCGAATCCAAATCCTTTTTTGACAATTCCCAACGACCCTTTTTTCAACACAACACAGTGTCTGCCTTTGTAATCTCTTTGCGCATGTTCAATGGTCGCCTCGACCGCTAATTTCTGCCATTGTTTCTACTCTCGTATCATTTAACAATAGTCCTCGACAGCTGTACACAAAGAAGAAATGAAATTGTTTTCAAGCGCAAAGAAGTACAGAGGCCATTACCGGAACAAACATAGTGACAAAGGCCAAA
The DNA here is from genome assembly GCA_964036315.1 of Acanthosepion esculentum. Taxonomy (NCBI): domain Eukaryota; kingdom Metazoa; phylum Mollusca; class Cephalopoda; order Sepiida; family Sepiidae; genus Acanthosepion; species Acanthosepion esculentum. Next base: position 23,841,093 of record OZ038487.1, read on the forward strand.
ATTAAAAAATAATAACCCGTGCGTGTTAGAGATTTTACAAACTATTTTCATTATAATGAAAACATACCAGCAATTATTTCTTTTATATACAGTTGTGACAAATGAGAGTAAATATCAACAGTTACAAAACTCGACAATATATATATATATATATATATATATATATATATATATATATATATATATATATATATATATATATAATAATAATAATAATAATAATAATAATAATATAAGTAAGTATACTCGTCTGGAAAAACCTTAGGTATTTTGGCTCGTAAATAAACAAACCAATACCCAAGGAAAAATAAGGAATAAACAAAGAAAGAATTAAGAACATGAAATTGAGGCGAAAACAATCGTCCAGAATCGAAGCTCAGAATACAAAGAAAAAAAACCTCCAAAACGAGTAAAGCAAAAGTAACTAAGTAAAGTGCTCAATACACTAAGTAGAACAAATCTAACTATGAACCTAAAGAGCCAGGTAAACCTACCTAGGTTTCACATAAGGGGATCGTCAGGGTACGCCGGCGTACCCTGACGGCCCACTTAGGTGGAACCTAGGTAGGTTTGTCTGGGTCTTTAGGTTCATAGTTATATATATATATATATATATATATATATATAAACACATACATATATATATATATATATACACAAACACACACACATATATATATGTATATATATATATATATATATATACACACACACACAAACACACATATATATATATATATATATATATATACATACATATATATACATATATTCATACATACATACATATATATATATATATATATATATATGTGTGTGTGTGTGTGTATGTGTGTGTGTGTGTAGTAATACTCGGTTGGAACATAAAAGCTCGGATAGCAGAACTAGTATATCTGTCAAAATAAATCGATACCCGAGAAAAAAATTGGAAAAAAAAGAAAGAACTAAAAACATTTGAACAGAGCTAAACAAATGGTCCAGTGCCTCAAGTCTTTATTCCAAAGGAAAAAAACACAAGCGAGTGGTAAAGCTAAAACGTAGAGTGCTCAATACGCAAAGTAGAGCGGGAATAAATAAAATAAACACTAAAGAGCCTTGAAAATCTACCTAAACGAATCTTCAGGGTCATCTGTGTTAAGCCTGAAGATCCGTTTAGGTTTTCCCGCTCTTTAGGATTCATTTTATATATATATATATATATATATATATATATATATATATATATATATATATATATATATATATATATATATGAATGAATGCTTACCTTTTCATTGTGCCGAATAGATTAATAATAATCCTTTTCTAACTTTGGTACCAATCTATCACCGTAGAGCGCTCATTGGGTAGAAAATACTGAAAGAAGCTTCCCAATAAGACACTAAATCACAATGTGTACCCTCGGTTCTCTCGTAAGCTAATGTCTCATTAAGTCTTGTTAGCGAAGTGATTTCGCCATTAATCACGTTAAGATTTCTAATTAATTCTTTCTATAATTACTTCTTTTTTATATAATATATATATATATACTGTTTACCATTTGGCTCTAGTGCCTGTCAGAGTTGCGCTTTGTAGGAGAACGCTGAAAGGCTTGGCTTAAACGATAGATGTTTTCCTCAGATGTTCTTGGTCGCCCCCCCTTTATCCAACACTGTCTATGTCTCCTACAAATTTCTTGTGACATGCACGAATTGACGGACATGACAATGGATTACTTCCATACTTATCTCTGTAGTTTCGCTGAGTCTTTGCATTCGATTTTGATTCAAAAAGCCATGACACACATTGTTCCTTTTCTTGAGGAGTAGCCATTTTTTAGGAGTTCATTGAACAGTACTTCTTTCATCAATTAGATACCTGAAATATGCAAATGCAATGTGATTAAAAAATTTGATAACTAATGCGTACATAGAACAAATCTTATTAAGATATCTCATCAATTGCCTTTTGTAACAGTTTTTTTAAATGGTAAGGAAACTGTATATCAAGCGACATTTTTGAAAAGTACATGAAAAACATATCATACTTTATGGAAACTTCTAGAACTCTCTATATCCTCCCAGAAATTTATGGAACATTTGTATGTTACACTATAACTAAAAACTGTTAAATTCATTAAAATATATAAGTACTATCCAATTGCTTCATTAGCAAATTACAAATGAACGCTTCTGAATATTTTGATTTTTTGCCCTTATTGCAAATGGTAAATGGTAAATCGATTTCGCAGTTTTGGGGTAACCTTTTCATGAACTAAAATAAATTAATGCTTTTTCCATTATTTTGAAAAGTTCATCGATTTATGACTGAGCAACATAGGGCAACAAAAAGTCAAAACCCTTATCTATATACAGGGTGTGATGGGTAAATTGTCACTATATTATATTTTTTAATTTCGCGCATGCGTGTTATTTGTTTTTGACTTTGTCGGCTGCACAGTATAGTAGGGTCAATTGAGCAAAGTCTGTCAGAAAAATATCACCATGATGGAATTAATTCCGCTAGAAATTTGGAAACTGCTTGGCATTCGCACCGGAAACTCCAATACAAACATTTCAGAGTGTTTGGGTGTCAATCAAAGGTAAGAGAAGAGGAATCGGAAAGGGTTGGGTTAGTCTAAGGTGATTACGAAGGTGTTTGGAATAATCACTAGTGATGGCGACGTTATGGCTCCACTCATCGTCCCACAGGGCCCCAGACTCAATACGGAGGCCTACATCAATTTCTTTGAGGAGGCAGTGCTGCCCTGGGTCAAGAGGATGACTGACAGCAGGACTCAGCACAATGTTTCGCAATAAGAAGTACCCAGTCATGGCTGTCAAACAATTCCTTGAACTCATCATCACTTGCATCTAGCCACCTAACTCCCCAGACTTCAATCCACTTAATGATTATGTGTGGGGCCCATTTGAGCGAGAGACCAACAAAACTCCAATCAAAGTGACAATTTATCCATCGCAACCTGTATATCTGTTAAAATGAGATGTCGGTGTTATTTTCATTTTTGCGTCATTTAGACGACAATTTATCCATCGCAACCTGTATATCTGTTAAAATGAGATGTCAGTGTTATTTTCATTTTTGCGTCATTTAGACGACAATTTATCCATCGCAACCTGTATATCTGTTAAAATGAGATGTCAGTGTTATTTTCATTTTTGCGTCATTTAGACGACAATTTATCCATCGCAACCTGTATAGCTGTTAAAATGAGATGTCAGTATTATTTTCATTTTTGCGTCATTTAGACGACAATTTATCCATCGCAACCTGTATAGCTGTTAAAATGAGATGTCGGTATTATTTTCATTTTTGCGTCATTTAGACGACAATTTATCCATCGCAACCTGTATATCTGTTAAAATGAGATGTCAGTATTATTTTCATTTTTGCGTCATTTAGACGACAATTTATCCATCGCAACCTGTATAGCTGTTAAAATGAGATGCCAGTGTTATTTTTATTTTTGCGTCATTTAGACAACAATTTATCCATCGCAACCTGTATAGAGAGTGAATCTAAAGTAGCAGTCGTCATGTTATTAAAATAAAATTACGACGGTGGGAAATTTGAACATTGCAAATAAAACAACTACAGTTCGTTTCTTTTTTTTGTATTGTAGTAAAAATGGTAAACAGTCAACTAATTGAAATGGAAAACAGAAATCGGGCGTTACTTTTGAATCAGGTTGTATATGTTTGGCTTTCTTCTCTATTTTGAGGAAAAATTGTCCATTCGTTGGCCGGTTCCAAGTTGTGATAATCCATTATTCTTTCATTCTGTAATTTATTCTCACAAAAATCTTTTGTTACTTCATTATAATCTCCTTATTTCTTTTCCAGATTCTTCCAGCTTTTTATAACCCTGTTTAATATTAAGTCTAATTCACCCACCTTTAATTATTTTATTGTTTCAAACAAATTCTTCCATTTTCCGCACAGCAATTCTTCTGTTCTCTTTATTCCATTATTCTTTAATTCGTACATTCCTGTTAACCAAAAAATTCTAAAGACTTTTTTTTTCATTCATTTATTCATTCTTTATTCATTCAGTCATTCATTAGCGAATTCATAATAATTTTTCTTTCTTTTTCCACCTTATATTATTTTATTTCTATTGAGAAAACAAAAAAAATCTTTTATTCTTTCGTTTAACTTCCATTTTTTTTTCTTTTTCTCACCATTCAATTCTGTTTTAGATTTCCAGGACGCTTCCAGGTTCCACTTAGGTTTTCACACTTTATCGAGTTACACTTATGCCCACAGACCTCGGCGAACGAGCGTGTGCGCACGCACACACACACACACATATACACACACACACACACGCGCATAAAACACACACGCATAAAACACACAAACAAAACATTGCACAAATACACACGCATCCACAAACTTTTTCTTCAAGTATATTGCTGACAAATATAAAAAAAATGATCTATATATAGAAAAAGGAAAAAAAAATGCAAGTAAAACTTACTTATCAATAAATTTAATAAGTAAACAAATAAATAAATAACGTAAGAAACGACAGCAACAACAATAACAACAACAACAACAACAGTAAAAATGATGACGAGAACGAGGACAGCCAGAGCTATCTTGAAGTCACGAGATTTCGCAAGATGTCGCCAATTCTGCTCGAGTGTTTATGAAAGGATAAAAACTGCAGGGTTTTGGTGGTGGTGGTGGTCGTCGTCGTGGTAGTGGTGGTGGTAATGGTGGTAGTGGTGTTGTTGGTGGTGGTGGTGTTGGGAGAGACATTGCTTTATCCGCAAGTTGATTAGAATGAAAATTACTTCAATAGCCAAGCATTATGAAAGTGAGAAAGAGGGTAAATAGAAGAACGACATTAAGAGTAAAACTGAGAGAGCGGTTGAGAGAGAGAAAAGCAGGGGGGAGGAAAAGTGTGAATAAAGGGTTGACAAAAAAAAAAGGTGGAGAGAGAGAGAGAGAGAGAGAGAGATGGGGGAGAGAGCGGCTTGTGTCACGGAGTCTGGGCGTACAATGAGAATGCCGTTAAGGCAAAGTCGAAGGATTGAGCAAGAACTGAAGAGGCGATGAAGGAAGAGGGAAAGAGAAGAGGGGAAGAGATAAAAGAGAAGTAGGAAAGAAGAAAAAGAAGTAGAAGAAGAAGGCAGAGATAGATAGATAGATAGATAGATAGATAGATAGATAGATAGATAGATATAGAGAAAGAGAGAGAGACAGGCAGACAGACAGATAGGGGAGAAGAGAAGACGAAACGTGAGATAGATAGATAGATAGATAGATAGAGAGAGAGAGAGAGAGAGAGAGAGAGAGAGAGAGAGAGAGAGATAAAAGAAACCGGAGAGTAAAATGGTTTGTAAATTTTAATGCTTCCAAAACGAAACTTTTATGTTTGATCATCATCAAGAACTATTTTTGACCTCCGTCAGCATGGCTGAGACTAACCTCCTGGAGAGCAACTCATTGCGTCTTCTTGGTTTACTTTCGTTTTTTTCTTTTTTTTTTTTGTTTACTGACATGAAATGGAGTGATTGTATTGAATCAATTGCTAGATCGACTGCTAGGAAAATTGGTTCACTGTATCGTGCGAAACAATATCTCTCGTCAGAATCCATCTTGCCCATTTATAAATTTGCCATTCGTCTGTGCACTAGATATTGATGACATATTTGATCTGTAATGTTATCGGTCCTGACCTGGCATGTCGACTCCAGTTATTTCCCTCTGTCTTTTCTATAAGTATTTTCAGGGCAGTGCTTTTAATGAGGTTTCCTCCTTGGTCCAGCGAATGCATGTTGTAATAGATTGGCTACTATGTATCATCGTTGAAATAAATGTAATTTTTATTCTAACATATTCTTTTCTCGCACATCTCGCCTGTGGAAATCTCTTCCAGTTCCTTGCATCGCTGCCACCTATGGTGATTTTCTAAGCGTAGCTTAGATGTGGCACAATGCAAAATATATGAGGCACCAAGAGAGGATCGAACTCTCTACTAATTCATAATTGTTCTAGCGAGACAAACTTGTTAACCATTATACCCCATCGAGGTGACCAAAGTGATATGGCCATTTTGTAAGCGTAGCTTAGATGTGGCACAAAGCCGAAAATATGGGGCACTCAGAGAGGATCGAACTCTCTACTCAGTCGTAATTGTTCTAGCGAGACAAGCTTGTTAACCATTCCACCACATCGAGCTGCCCAAAGTGATATGGTGATTTTCTAAGGGTTGATTAGATGTGGCGCAAGGCCAAAAATACAAGGCACCCAGAGAGGATCGAACTCTCTACTCAGTTATAATTGTTCTAGCGAGACAAGCTTGTTAACCATTCCACCACATCGAGCTGCCCAAAGTGATATGGTGATTTTCTTAGCGTAACTTAGATGGGGCACATGGCCGAAAGTATAGAGGAAACAATGAGAATCGAACTCACTACTCACTCGTAATTGTCCTAGCGGGACAAGTTGGCTATCACTTATACAACGTCGTGATGCCCCGTCCCTGCCACCTAGGATCTTCAAAGATTCAAGCGCAGCGTTAATCCCCATCGTCTTTTTTCCTGGATCCTGTTCTTTTAAAGTCCTTTCTCTTCACTAAAGACTTCTCATTCTCTTTCACTCTGGTGACTTAGTGTTGTAGAGTAGCTAGCACCCCTTCAGCTCCGCGTCCTGGGTATGACGATAAACTACATCCGCGTCATGGGTATGACGATAGACTACATCCGCATCCTGGGTATGACGATAAACTACATCCGTGTCCTGGGTAAGACAATAAACTACGTCTAACCGCAAGGCCTCTGATAATACGTTTTTGGAAAAATAATGTTGCTACCTGTACGTTTTTGAAAAAATATTACCAGCTATACATTTTTTTTTTAAAGAATAGTGATGCCGGCTATATGTTTTTGAAAAAATAATATTACCTGCTATACATTTTTGAAAAAATAATATTACCTACTATACGTTTTTGAAGAAATAATATTACCAGCTATACGTTTTTGAAAAATAATATTACCAGCTATAATTTTTTGAAAAAATATTATTACCAGCTATACGTTTTTAAAAAAAAAATATTACCAGCTACACATTTTTGAGGAAAAAGTATTAACAGAAATAGATTTATGAAAAAAAAGTTGTCGGCATTAAATGACTCATTGAGGTTGATATGCCGTAAAACAAAACAAACCAAAACCAAACCTTCAGCTTTCTACCAGTTAGCCTGGCTCATATCCTTAAAAATCTACGATTAAGGATTTAGTTGATCAATAAGTTGAATAATAAGTTTATAGTAAGCTGATTAATATTCGGACTAATCTTACTTCGTTTGGCTATAAAGCATTTGACCCTCCATCTATTCCTTGTAAGTTGTCTTGTTAATTGTTTCGTAACTTATTATTCTGTGTTTATTTTTTGTATGTATCCGTTAGCACCGGATACTGGTGCTGAATAAATATATTAAGAACTCATTCTTCTCTGTGTATCATTCACCTCGACGGTACAACACTTAGTGGCATTATCACCTTGCTTGGGGTGAAGTGGTTACAAACAATGTCTATATTCTATTCTTACGAGCTTTTTCCTGAACGTTACAATTGAACACGTTCTTTGTTTCATTTCTTTTTAGAAAGCTACCTTCAGGAGTTCCTCATCGTATTTAACGTTTTTTGTAATTCGTTTGAGATTTTCTGATATTACGAAAATGTCGCTAGTCAATCGTAAAAGGTTGCAATCTCGTTTATATTCGTCCTCATTCCTTTCGGGTAAATATTCGATAAAATGTTTTTGAAGCATCCCGTAAGAATTCCGACGAAATCATATTCTCTTATAATCATAATTCTTATTTTATTAATCTTTTTGTCATTGAATTACCATATTATTTTTCTTATGTATAATACGAAATTGAGTATAATACGACCCTGCGTTTCTGAAGCTAAAAACAGGGAATAAATTGCACCCTTGAATATAAAACGTCTCCGTTGTCTAGCCGTGCCTAATTAATAAATTAGGACGCTTGCTCTATTTATTTACATATTTATGTTTGTTTTAACCTAGAAAAGGTTACTGAATAAGGAATAACCGAAACGGAGGTTGGAAATAAAATGATAATCTTTATAAAACCAACAAGATACTATACTCGCCAGCGGCGTGAAATAGGTAAGCCACTGCTAGTGGTGGACTCCTTTGACAGCAAATTCCCCCACCACCACTTACAATAGTTTCCACCGTATTTATGAGGATTGCGACATACCTATTAGTGTTCGTAGGTACGGTATATAACACTACCTACGTTAATCTATGTTCATCTCTCTCAGTTTATCTATCCATGTTCATCTGCTTCACTCTCTCTCTCCTTCTCTCTCTCCCCTTCTCTCTCTCCCTCCCTCTCTCTCTCTCTCTCTCTCTCTCTCTCACAACCTATCTCTATCTGTTATAATCTAGTAAAGGTTACTGAATGTGGAATAACCAAAACGGAGGTTGGAAATAAAATGATAATCTTTATAAAACCAATAAAATACTATACTCGCCAGCGGCGTGAAATAGGTAAGCCACTGCTAGTGGTGGACTACTTAGACAGCAAATCCCCACACACACTTACAATAGTTTCTACCGTATTTATGAGGATTGAGTCATACCCATTAGTTTTCATAGGTACGGTATATAACACTATCTATGAATCATCTCTCTCAATTCATCTATCCATGTTCATCTGCCTCACTCGCACTCTCTCCCCCTCTCTCTCTCTCTCTCACACACACTCTCTCTCTATCTGTTATAATCTAGTAAAGGTTACTGAATGAGGAATAATCAAAACGGAGGTTGGAAAAGGAATAGTAATATTTATAACATCAACAATACTCGCCAGCAGCGTGAAGTAGGTAAACCACTGCTAGTGGTGGACAATTTTGACAGCAACACCCCCCCCCCCTCACACACACACTTACAATAGCGACCAACGTATTTATAAGGATTGGGACATACCCATTAGTGTTCATGGTTACGGTATATAACAATATTTCTATTTTATTTTATCTTATTTTATATTATTTTATTGTCATTGATATGTATTATTTTTTATTAATACGTTAATTTTAATTTTATTTTATCGCGGCATATTTTATTAGTATCGATATCATCTCTTTTATTTAGTTTGTTAATATTAATTTAATATTATTAATTACTTTATTGATTTTCATGGAAAAAAAGAGCCCCTACCTTTGATTTTCTAACATCTTTTTGTTTTTGGAACCTTGTATGATATTATCCATTATAATCTCAATTTTCTACATATATTTCACCAGAATATTTAATTTTACACGATATTAAAGAATAGAAATGAATTGGATGTTCAACCATTGCGTATAACTTCTTGTTTCCGTTTCAGATGCTAACTAGACATATCTGGTAATACATTATAAGGTGTTAAACAATCTGTTGTGGAGACCTCTCTCTAAAGAGTCTATGTTGGACTCTTCCGCCTACTATAAGATTAGTAGGAGAGAAGGCCTTGTGGGAACAGTCGAATAGATTGTTCCTCTGTCGAATTCTCTGCTTCAAGGAGAGAGGAACCCGGACGAGGCTTTGCCGAAGGGCAACGTTTCGTCCGGGGAGGTAGGCAGGCCCTGACCCCGTTTATACGGGTTCTAAGGGAATAATTTTGGCCTAGCCTACAGGCTTGGAGGACCCACGGTAAACTCAGCCTTGTGTCGCATACATCCCTCGTGGGGGTCTGTTAAATATTAACAGCCGAATAGATTGAACGTTGGGTCAACTGACACACACTCACTAGTCGTGTACTACTCTTCTGTTGTAGTTACTGTTCAATACACGATCTGCAACCTATTGTTTTATTATTTCTTTAATCATTGACTTGGTCACAGCATCTTGGCGACGAAGGATTCGAGGAAATGGACTTCACGTTAAATCATAAAAAAATCAAATTATATATATATATATATATGTATGTGTGTGTGTGTGTGTGTGTGTGTAAAATTAGATAGGTTAGATAATAAAACAAGAACAAACGAAAGGGTACAATTATAATCAGTACGAAAAACATTTGTTAAATATACTTAAATATTAAATACTTAAATGTACTTAAATATTTATGTTGTGAGAGCGATACTTCCCTACATCATGGACTCTCCCAGTACTATATTATTATGTGTATCATGGGCGTAGCACCAGTAATGCGCAGCAGCGTACGATACCAATATCGGACACCACTGGATAGTAAGCTCTGCTTACACTATTCTTTGTAACTTTTCTGCTTAATATATCTTTCTTACCTCTAACACGTGTTCCGTGTTTTCCTTCCGTGGCCCCTACTTCGGATCCACATCAATTTGTTAACCATATGACAGAAATGAAGCATGGAAAGAAAAGTTTTAAGTCCAGAATTTTCGGTCACGCCTTTGGCATTCATCAACGGGGCGATAAATAAACAGAGAAATGGGAATTACTTACCGACAGATGTTTTTGTGGACAGTGTATTTTCTGGTGAAGATCATATTAATAGAAAAATTCGGTCTCTGTCTGATTCCTCACTGTGCGAAACGTTTATGAAATTAAAATTAAATATAAAATTTTGGTCGGTATAAAAGCGTTTGGCCGGTCTACTCTTATTAGTAGGGTGAGTGACATTGTAAACATAGATGAAGAGAATTATAGGCTGCGGAGTAGGGAACATGTCTCGTGTGTAGTCAGTGTGGTCGAAAATTGTTTAACCAAGTTGTCAATTTTAGAACGACGTGCAGTAGTTAGAATAAGTTGTCATTTTTAGAGAGACGGGTTGTAGTTAGGATAACATCTGACGAGACAAACAAGTGAGGAGCAACAAAGGAATATATAAGAATAAAATATAATTACAATAAATAAAATGAAAAGAAAAAAGGGAAGGAACAAATAAAAGGATAAAACTTTTGGATAAAAATTGGGAAATATATTAAAAAAATGTCGGCTGTGAAGTAAAAACGAAATGAATAATAATGGAAAAACTGGGGAAAAGCGTATACATATAAAGTGGTGCATGTGTACCTAAGTGCACATAACAGTGTGTAAAATACACAAGCCACCACACAAACATATGAATCTCAACACATGCAAAAATACAAATACATAATACAAGATTAATATGTATCTACACCAACCTTCCACATTCCTTACATAAGCTTATATATGAAGCAACTATAGTTACAGAACCAAAGATGAAAGTATCCCTCAGTATCATGGTGATGGCTCTTAAAATTTGGTGTTAAAATGTGGGCGGAGGGTCTACTCATCCGAGGAGTGGTATTGCTGATAATGTACTTTGTGGAAATTATCTAATCATATATATATATATATATATATATATATATATATATATATATATATGTTGTTATGGTCCAGGTTAGAACCCAGGAAGAACAACACGAACACAAGAGTAGAAATAACGAAGATATATTACACGGAATAATAATACAAGATGTGGAAGGTGTTAGTATGAATGTCAGTCTGGTTTGGAGTGAACTACTATCGGCTCGACTGGATTCGTTTCTCTCTCTTCAGAGTGTTACATATTGTTAGGAAGAGTTCATTCCGTAGTTATAGGTAAGGACCCATAACACACACACACACACACACACACACACACACACACACACACACACACACACACACACACACACACATATATATATATATATATATATATATATATATATATATATATATATACTAAATGGTGTTGAAAAGGTCTCATTTTTTAACTTCCTCTCTTATATAAATATATATATATATTTAATATATATATCATATATATATATAAATGCAAATGGCAGAATGTCACTTCGTCACACGTTTGCAATTAAAGGGACACAACTCTTTAACTTTCAATAGCCCATGTTTAAATATGATGACAAAAAAAGACATTTTAAAAACAACACAGTAAACGTATTAGTTGCTCTCCGTAACGAGAACGGCCAAAATTTTGATATACAAAATGCTACTGCAATTTTAAAGAGAAAATAATTCACTTAGGCGAAAATGATTTCATCGCAAGTTCATCCACAGTAATTTTGCTTTCAATTTCTTACAATGTTTCACCATTCTTGGCAGATCTTCTGTAATCCCAATATGGGATTTTAAATAACAAAGATGTTGGATATAAAGAGAAAAAGAATCTAAATAAAATTGGTTTGATTATATGCCCCAAACACAGAAAAGTCTAAATTTAAAATTCCTAGCGTCTCTCGTTCGTGCGCATGTGTAGTCGCATGAAGTTAAACAACCCCAGTTCGATGAAATACTAAGGGACGAAACACATCACACGAAATCGTTTTTCACTTTGTCATATATCTTTCCTCCAAAATTGTTCTTGATATATAAAAAAATATATATTGTTATCCCATATAGATCTAAAAATGTTTCGCTGTATCACAGCTTATCAGTGTGGCTTCAAACCGAGATCATAACCCGACCGATTTGGCATCAGTTATAGATTTTACTCCCAAGTTATCGTCACACGACAGAACAGAATGGAAATTTTAACGCTTTTACCATGCGAAAGACGTCAGTAGCTAGGAGAGCTCGATTCGAGTAGAAGAGCATTGCATTAGCAGCAGTAGCAGCCACTGTTTATAAAATCACACCTTCCTCTCCAAGATCTCAATCTAATTATTTCGAGAGCATAAATAGTCGTCATATATATATATATATATATATATAAATAATACTGATATTCATTTTTCAAGACATGAAATACATCTGCTCTCCCACCTTGGAATTAAAGAATATGGCTGGATAATCTCTATCTTGATCAGGTGCTTGTTATTGTATCTTCCCTTTACTTAATTTACGTGGCTAAATTGTTCTAGTTACGTTGTCAATGTCTAGCGAAATATCGTTCAGTTCTTATTTAATATTACTCACAATTATTGCTAGACCGGTTTCCAGTGATCCTAAGTACGCACTCTCCGGCCAGGGGATTGAACTCACAATTTATATATCCCGCTTAAATTTGGGGGGCAACTGGCTATTTGGTATTTCTTTGGTGGGTCTAATAAAAGCTGTAATTTCCAAAAGATGTTATTATCAATATTTCTAGTCATAGATATTATTAGCTGGAAATGTTCCGGTAGTTTAACGGATATCTGCAATCGACAAGCCTAGATCATGTCATGTGTGTTGCGTTAACTTAAACACGCTTGTATTTGAGAATGGCATGATTGCATGCGTCTCCCAACCCCCAGCTATAGGTTAAATAGTAGGACATATGGAACTGTCTAAACTGAAGTGACATTCAGTCTTGAAGAAGGAAAACTAACGCTGAGTTTCAGAACATGCGGTAATATATATATATATATATATATATATATATATATATATATATATGTATATATATATATATATATATATATATATATATATATATATATATATATATATATGTGTGTGTGTGTGTGTGTGTGTGTTTCATTAATGACGACAGATAATGTACTGCGATTAAACTTTTTATTTAATTTTTCTTGTGGTGGAACAAGTGTTTTCTTTTCTGAACGCACATAGTGTAGAAACTGTCCAAATGTTCTATAATTCCGAGCGCTTTCGGCTATACTTTTACAAGGATGATTTTATTTTTGCTTTTAACTGGATTTATCGGTTGTGTGTATGTTTCTAGACTTATAGGGATCTTTTATTTCCCGAAAACAGTCAGAACATTGTGGCCGTGTTCGTAGTTAAATTTTATTAAGTGTTGGTTTTTTTCTTTTTTTTTATTATTAAGGCTCCATTATTTTTAATCTTATTTTTACATATGGATGAGTTTATTCTGCTTGTATTTTCTACTAGTATGTTTCGCATGGAGTCTGGTAAGTTTTCTGTGTTTTTAAATGGGTTCTAATGGAGCTGTTGTTGGATAGGTGTAACGTAAGTCGTCTGGATAGGCATGTAGACGAGATGTATTCTTGTGCTCATTTTCTTAAAGAACTGAACAATGCGAAACAGACATTAGTTAACAATGGCTTCCCTAAACACCTTATCGACCATCAAATTAAACTATTTCTTTCCAAAGTAAATAATAACCATAATGAAAACACGGTAAAAAATAACATAAATATTTACTACGAAAGCCAAATGCACATAAAGTACAAACAAGATGAATCTTCACTTAGAAATATCATAAATGCAGTACCCCAATTGACCTGAACAAAAAAATCAAATTAATTATCTACTACAAAAAATTTAAACAGCTAAGCTCATCCTGAAAAATAGCAATACACAAGCAAAATCAAAATTCCAACGAACTAACATTATTTACGAGTTCAAATACCCCATAAGGAACTGTTTTCCTGATCGTACCGAACTTATAAATAATTGCATCGGTCACACTACTACATGCTTCACGTTATAACTATCCGACCATAGCTTCATTAGAACCCATTTAAACACAGTTCTTCAAGCAAGTTTAGTGTATCATCAAGGAGAACCCCAGAAATCAATGAAGGCAATTGTCAATCGGCTCCATGTGACGGAGTCAACAGACAGACGAGAGGTGCAGGAAGACATCAAACCCGACTTTAGATAAGTTCATATACAATTGTACCCTGGTGGACTGTGTGAACCGGCCGAAGCACTTGTTAGACACTAGCAAGCACCTCAAGAAACCGAAGATACGGTGCTTTTCTCAGATGAAAAGAACTTTGGCAATAACATGAATGCATGATTTCTTCGGAACCCGCATATGCATTGAATAGCAGGTCATATGGATTTGTCAAAACTTAAGTGATAGTCAATCGTATAGAAGGAAATCCGAATTTCAAACCTTGGAAGATGGAATGGTAAACAAGTGCAATTAATTTCCCAAGACTTCATGACAATTGGCAAACAATAACGAAAAGGAATTTATGCAAAGTTTTGATCGTCCGCATCTTTAAAAGGAAAGGTATGAAACTTATTTTTAGGATATCAATATGATTGTTTGCTTGTTTGACGGCATATCAACTCCTTATGGGTCATTTGATTCCGAAATTTACTTTTCTTGAGTGCATTAGTCATTTTCTATACAAAAATATATTCCTGGTAATTTTTTTTTTTTGAATGTATTGCTGGTATTTTTTTTTCAAAATTGATCCGTACTGGGTATGACGATAAACTACATCCGACTGTAAGGCCTTTGATTAGAAGATTTTGAGGAGTGTGGCAACACCTCTTAATTGCTGCTGATCCAAATATGGGAAAATAGCTCACCCACTAAATGGGGCCAAAACACATTGACAGTATAAAAATAGGTTTTAATGCCAGTAATACATTTTTGGAAATTTTTTTACCAGCAATACTTTTTGAAAAAAGAAAATATATTACCAGCAATTTCATTTTTGAAAAAAGAATTTAAAAAATACTACCAGCAAAACCAGCAGTACATTTTCGGAGAAAAATATTACCAGTTTCATTCTTGAGAAAAATAAAATATTACCAGCAATAAATTTTTGAAAAAAAATATTATCAGCAATAAAAATCTTGCCGACATTAAATAACCCATTGAAGTTGATATGCCGTAAAACAAACCAAACCAAACCAATATATACTGAGATAGATAGATAGATAGATAGATAGATAGATAGATAGATAGATAGATAAAAAATATTAGCAGCAATAAAAATCTTGCAGACATTAAATAACCCAATGAGGTTGATATACTGTAAAACAAAACAAAACAAAATTGATTGCTGATATTTACACAATAAAAATGTATTTCATACTTTCATAGTGTTTGACCCCAGTTTGGGGGTTAACTATTTATCCATAGCCGGGACCCTATCAAGTGCTATCACTCCGGGTTAGGTTGGAACTGGCAACAGCAATTATGAGGTGGATTCCACGCACCTTAAAACCTCCAATCTCCCGATCAGAGGCATTGTTGCCGGATGTAGTGGTATAATAAATACGAAAATGTCATGATATCTACTATCATCTGTTGACTAATACCAATTTTATTGTGAAAAAATTAACGTGCATCCGCAAAAATGTCATTCTGTGATTGTCCCATTCGTTCCGTTTTTTTTTAAGTTTTTTTTTTCTCATTTTATATTTCTTCTTCTTTTTCCATTTTAGACATTTATCCCCCCCCACCCCGAATTTTTTATTTTTTGTCAATATTTTCTAATTTCTTTTACGTTTTCACTAAATGTATTCCCCCCCCCCCGCTGCCTATAAAGTAAACTCTTGGATATAGCAATCTCGCAATCTCTTTTATTATATTTGTACCAGCTGAGCCACACCGTAAAAGGAGGAGGGGGAATGATAACAACCCCCCCCCCAAAAAAAAAACAAAAAATACAATAACGACGATGCAATTGCATTGTAATTATAAAATAAAAGCAATTTTTCTTGCATTTTTTTGTTTACGTTCAATTCTTTCTGAATATTAAACTAAACAAAGAGCATTTGATTCCCCGTTGACTAATTATGACTTCTGCATTACCAAACGAATAATGAAAATCTGTGACGCAGAAACGTGTTACGCACACACACATACACGCGCCTGTACACGCACACACCCATACGAACACACATATACAGAGACACAAGCACGCAGAAAAATACAAACATAAACACACATACAAATACAAACATAAACGCACACACTCTCATATATAGAGGGGGCTGCAGAAGCAGGTATACAGTAAGTTCACCAGATCAGACCTTTATGGAATTCGTTTTCTGTGGATGTCTAAAGAACATATAGTTTTATTTTCATTACTGTATAAATAATTTTGTATTCCCTGTAGACCATATTTTGTTCTTCATAAGACGATGTTTTCCTATAAAATATCTAAAAAAAACACACATATAAATCGAACGCCCGTATGGGTGAGCAAAAGCACTCCTGTTGCATCCGATACTGAGCCCTTGAAATTAAACAAGTCCTGTGTTTCAAAATTAAATTAACAATATTTTGATAGAAGCTATTCTTGTAGTTGGTCTCCTGCAGTATTGGCAAGAATTTGAAATTCCTGCTACAGTAAGTGCTTAAGCAAGCCTTCCTTCCATTTTTGTTTAAAGTTTTAACAAAACAATAAATCAAACCTAATTTCATAAGAACATGACATTCGATAAATTTTACAGCGTAAACTTAGTGCTTTTGATTAAATTGTCAAGACTATAATTCCAATATAAGGACTCAGTAGTACGGTAAACTTTGTCGTATGTTTTTAACGTAGACATAAATCAAACTTATCCTTATTTCTCTATGCAAATTTACAAATTAGTGCTCCATCCTGGTTTGTCGTGGATTTGTCATGTTTAGTGAGGATTTCACGCTGAAATAAGTTTAGGTTTCACTGGCATTATGTACTCTAACTTCTCTTCAAATTATTACATCCTAAATAGTTACCATAAATGTGGTACACTCTTCCCGGTCTGGGACCGCTACATGCATGAAAATCAAAGTTATACCAAACGGTGATAAACAAATTGTATTTTTGAAGCAGTTGTCGGGTGTGGATTGAAAGAAAAATTTTCAATCAGTGCTTCAGAGTTTTACCAAAAGGATAAGAACAAAATGCACATTTACCTAGGAGAAGAAAAAAAATCAGTGGAGTGTTTGTGTCTCTCGGTGACCACATTTAGTCAAAATTATCTTGCCGATGTGACCTCTATCTTCTGGCTTTCTCCTTCTATATGTTGGATAGGCGTCATTCCCTTGTTCAAATTTAAATTTAAATTCAAATTAACTCAAAGGGAAAACAAATCAGTGTGGGGCGATGTCCCCCGGTGACCGCCTTTGGTCAAAATTATCTTGCCGATGTGACCTCTATGTTCTGGCTTACTCCTTCTATATGTTGAATAGGAGTCATTCCCTTGTTCAAATTTAAATTTAATTATAATCAAAGGGAAAACAAATCCCTGATGGGTTTGTGTTCCCCGGTGACCTCCATTGGTCAATATTATCTTGACGATGTGACCTCTATCTTCTGGCTTTCTCCTTCTATATGTTGGATAGGAGTCATCCCCTTGTTCAAATTTTAATTTAATTTAAATCAAAGGGAAAAAATCAGTGGCTGGTTTGTGTCCTCTGGAGACCTCCTTTTGTCAAAATTATCTTGACGACGCGATCTCTTTATTCAATTTTTCGCTTAAATAAGTTTTATTGTATAGAAATGAAACTTAGATTTTTTGGTTAGTTGTTGAATAAGCCATTTACCCCTACGATTTGATCGCTTCGCTTTCTTGATTGAAACCCAATGGGAGATCAACAAGCATGCCCAGAACTCGCTGAAGGCTGCTATCGAAGACACTACAGCCAACTAGAGTAAAAGATACCTGATCAACTCATTTAAACATTTTAGAAGCTGGATCAATGCAGTAATCAATATTAATCAAAGTATTTTAAGAATATATTCCGTGAAAATATATTGTTTTCGCTGCTAAGTAATATACTTAACTCAAATTAAAATTTACTCTCAAATACCTAAGCTATCCTTTCCACCCATTAGACTCTGGTTCAAATCTCACGCTGGTCGATTATTCAGGAAAGTGTTTCCTTGATATTATGGGCTTGGAGAGGCGATCACTGCGCGAAAACTTTGGAAAATACTTGCAAATCATTTAACGTCAATACATAGATGAAGGATTTACCACAGGTTCATTTAGTGGACGTTGAACAGGCGTCGAAAAGTGAGTTTAGCTACCAATCGGGTGTGGTCAGAAAGGATCAGCCGGTAATCATATATATATATATATATATATATATATATATATATATATATATATATATATATATGAACTGTCACTTTTTACTTCATAGTAACTTCTAGAAAGTTGGAAAGCTGGATAGAAATAACTGGAGATATTTGTGCCAGAGTTGTAGCAGAATTTTCGAAATCAGTCGTATTAAACGCGGCTAAGAGATGAATACTAGGGAGAAAAGCGTCAGCAAATATTCCTGTTGCCATGTCCCATGATCCTCGCTGTTGCACAATATGTAGACTTCTATACAGGTTACCAGTGGGATTGAAGTGTCGCATGCAACGAAAACATAAAATCTGTGTATTCGTTTGTGTGTGTGTGTGTGTGTGTGTGTGTGTGTGTGTGTGTGTGTGTGTGTGTAAAACCTAATGAGCTAGAACCCACTCTTTGTAGACATAAAAAAACCTGGTTACTTGA
Organism: Acanthosepion esculentum; assembly: GCA_964036315.1. Classification (NCBI taxonomy): domain Eukaryota; kingdom Metazoa; phylum Mollusca; class Cephalopoda; order Sepiida; family Sepiidae; genus Acanthosepion; species Acanthosepion esculentum. The sequence goes on from OZ038487.1 coordinate 23,860,226, forward strand.
ATAAAGAGAAGCTGTCTTTTTTTTTCGGGTGGCGGTTTTTCCAATAAAATATTAGGTTGGTGCAAAAATAATGTCGTTTTCTCACATGAAGTTGAACGTCAAAAAACGACATTATTTTTGCACCAACCTAATAACTTATAGCCTACCCTCCTTTGTTTTGTCTTGTTTTTGTTTTCAGACTATTTTTAAAAAATTTTATCTGGTGGCCGTTTCTACAATAAAATGCCGTTTGCACCAACCCTCTTTAGACAGAGTTATCCTATTGATCTGTTAGGTGAAACCTAGGTAGATAGGTTCTGGCCTGTTAGGTTATTTAGTTTTCGCTCTACTTTGTGTATTGAGCACTTTTACGTTTCAATTTAAGTTACCGTGTTTTTTTTTCTTTTGGCTAGGCATTGCGGTGCTGATTGATCATTTTCAAGTGGCACGGATGTTTTTAGTCTTTTCTTTTTTACTGAATTCTTTTTGCTGATATCAGTTGTTTAATATTTTTATTTACATATTCTATTATCTGTTTTTTTCCACACAGCCCGAGTATAGGTATTAAAATAATATATATATATATATATATATATATGGCAATATGTTATTATATATATATATATATATATATATATATATATATATATATATATATCGGCAATATATTATTATTACGAAAGACGTTTTATTTAGTGGCTACATGTGTTTGAATATATATATATATATATATATATATATATATATATATATATATATATATATATATATATATATATATATATATGTATTAGGAAATTTAATTTATTTGTTTAAACGTTATTTTTGTGGGCCTCCTAATCAAACAAAGTCGAGAAGTGAAGATCTAATGACGGTTTTTTCTAGGGGACGGAGTTTCGAATCCTACATGGGGGTACATATTTTTTCTAACAAGATTTCTCTAATATTTAAGCTGATATATATGGTTTTATTTGTTTTAGGGCATATTAACCGCAATGGGTTATTTAATGGTGACAAGATTTTTATTTCTGGTAATATTTTCTTTTTTCAAATATTTATTGCTGTTACTAATTTTAAAAATAAGAATTTCTGGTAATAAAATCTATTTTTACACGTTCATAGTGTTTTGAGTCAGGTTGGTGGGCAACTATTTGCCCATAGATCGGACGCTAACAGGTGCTACCACCCCGGGTCAGGGTAAACCTGGGAACACCAGCAATTAAGAGGTGGTTCCACGCTCCTCAAAACATCCTGATCAGAGGCCTTGCTGCTGCACGTAGTTCATCGTCTTACCCAGGACGCGGATGCAGTTTATCGTCATACCCAGAACTCTTACACAAGTTTTGGTGTTAACTATTTGCCCATACCTGGGACCCTAACAGATGCTACCACCCCGGGTTTTGTTCATTTTACTTTTTCTTATTTAAATATTCATCCTCCTCTTATTTGTATATTTGCTTCACTCAGGTAAGAAATGACGTTTTATGGTCTGGAGCCCCTTCTGTTTGCCTCAAGGTTCTTGATAAGATCCAGAGACGGATATAGAACGTAATTGGCCCTGACCTGGCATCTCGTCTGCAGTCGCTCTCTCACAGACGCACCGTTGCCTCGCTCTGTCTTTTTTACAAATACTTTCACGGTAATTGCTCCGATGAGCTTCTTTCGCTGGTTCCCAGGCCTCATGAATTTAAGCGTCCTACGAGGCTGGCATCCCGTTCCCACCCCTTCACCGTTGAAAATGTTAGATGTAGACGTCTCTTCTACTCCAATAGCTTCATGTCTCGCACATCTCGCCTGTGGAACTCCCTTCCTTATTCCCGTTTCCCTGACAAATATAATCTCCAACTATTTAAGTGTAACGTCAATCGACATCTCCGGTTGCCTTGATCTATCCACTTCCCTTCTCCACATCCTTTCCCCTTTCATTCCTATCTGTTCTCGCTCCAAATCTTCTGTAGCCCCTTTGCCTAGATCGATCCACTATCTTTCTCCATATCCTCTGCTTTACCACTCCTATCTGCTCTTCCTCCAAACCTTCTGTAACCGCTTGCGTGCTAGTGACTTCCAGCCTTGCTTGGGGTGAAAAGGTTAAAAAAAAAGGAAGAAATGTGCTTCTACAGGAAGATATTTAGAATACCATAGACTGCACATGTGAGCAATGATGAAGTTTTAGAAAAAATGGAAACAAAAAGGACACATATACTTAATAGCAGAAAAAGATAATTGAAATTTCAAGGCCACAAAATGAGGAAAGAGGGCTTGGAAAATTTAACACTCGTAGCACATATTGAAAGCAAGAGGGAAAGAGGAAAACAGCGCATAACCTACCTAACGAGCTTGTGTAAATGGATGTTGGATAAAGTTTAGCAGAGATAGCAGAAAGATAAAATTTAGTAAGAGCGAAGTGTGGAGAGCCATGATCCTCAACATCCTGAAAAGACATGGCAGATAAAAGAAGGAGAAGAAGAAGAAAAAGAAGAAAAAGAAAAAGAAGAAGAAGAAGAAAAAAAGTAGAAAAAAAAAAGAAAAAGAAGAAGGAGAAGAAGAAGAAAAAAAAGAAAAAGATGAAGAAGAAAAAGAAAAAGAAGAAGAAGAAGAAAAAAAAGAAGAAAAAGAAGAAGAAAAAGAAAAAGAAGAAGAAGAAGAAGAAGAAGAAGAAGAAGAAGTTGTCCCTTCTTTTTTAAATGATTTTTCTCAATATTTCTTTTATTTAATTTCTTATGTGTTATTTTGACGCGATCGAGTTTTCCTCTGTTTTCTTACACATTTTGTCCTTTCTTCCCCGTTCCTTTATTTCTTACATTATTTCATAGTCTGTTTAATTCTTTTCTTTCTTTTTAATTTCTTCTATTAACTATTTCTTATCGACATGCTTTTCATTTTCTTTTTATTTCTTCCTTTTCTTTCATTCTTTCTTCCTTTCTTTTGTTTCTTTCTTTCTTAATTCTTTCTTTTGTTAGTTTCTTTTCTTTTCTTTCTTTCTTTCTTTTCTTTCTATTGTTTGTTGGTTTTTTCTTTCTTCCTTTCTTTCTGTCTTTCTTTTCTATTGTACTTTCTTTTGTTTGTTTGTTTCTTTCTTTCTTTAGTTCTTTCTTTTGTTTCTTTCTTTTCTTTTCATTCTTTCTTTCTTTTTTATCGTGCTTTCTTTCTTTCTTTTATTTATTTCTATTGTTTGTTCCTTTTCTTGCTTTAGTTCTTTTTTGTTTGTTTCTTTTCTTTTCTTTCTTTCTTTCTTTCTTTCTTCCTTTCTTTCATTTCTATCGTACTTTCTTTCTATCTTTTGTTTGTTTGTTTCTTTTCTTTCTTTAGTTGTTTCTTTTGTTTCTTTCTTTTCTATCGTACTTTCTTTCTTTCTTACTTTTGTTTCTTTCTTTCTTTTGTTTCTGTCTTTTGTTTGTTTGTTTCTTTCTTTTCTTAAATTTAGTTCTTTCTTTTGTTTCTTTCTTTCTTTTGATTCTTTTCTTTCTTTAATTCGTTCTTTTGTATCTTTTCTTTCTTTCTTTTCTTTCTTTCTTTCTTTTCTATCGTACTTTCTTTCTTTCTTTCTTTCTTTCTTTTCATTTCTGTTAAATAACGTACCTAAGAAACAGTAATGGGCATGTTCCAATCCTCAGAAATACGTTGGACACTATTTTACGTAGGGGTCATATGCTGCCTAAGTATTTTGTTGACGTTATAAAGATTGCCATTTCATTTCCAACTTCCGTTTTGGTTATTCCTCATTCAGTAACTCTTTCTAGGTTGCAACATTTTCTCTACCTTTGCCTCCTATTCTTTTTCATTTCCAACTTTGATACCCGACACACCTCACTTTCAATGTTTTTTTTTTCGCGGTTAACTCTCGTTTATTTTCTATTCTGTCTTCTTTTCGCGTTATCTGCTTTCTTTCTTCCTTATATGTTAAATTTTCCGTTGTTTTTTTAATTTTTATTACTTTTTCTTTCTTTCTTTCTTTCTGATCAGTATATTTTATTATATTTCTCCTTTTTTCCTTCCTTATGTTTTAATAGTTCAATTCACGCCTCTCATTTTTCTCCTGTTATTTTGTAATCTATTTTACTCTTTCCCCCATAAGATTCCTTTTCAACCTCTTGTTTTTATATCTTTACCCCGTTCTAATAAATATCTCTCCTATTTTAGTTATCTTCCCCCCTTTTTTTTTCTAAAATCGTTTCAATTTTTCCTTCTACAGCATTATTTTCATTTCCTTTCCGCATCTTCTGGTTATTTTTGTTTAATTTTCTGCCTCGTAATTTTCTATGCAGCCATCTTTCTTTTCAGCCACTTTCTTTTTGTTTCCGTATAAACTGTCCGCCATTTTCCTTTCCTTCATTTTATTTTTAACTTTTATTTCTTATCTATATTTATTTTTTCTTATTCTAAGTTTGCACCTTTTTTCTTATATTTGCTTGTTCGTCCATTTTCCCTTTAGCTTTTCCATTTCCTATTGAGCATTCTTTGTCTATCTACGTCTTGTTATTTTATGTAGAAGTAATTTTGAATCTTTCCAACGGTTATCTACTCCATTCCTTTTTTTTTATACACTTCTATTTGATCGATTTTCTCAATCATTTTGATTGTACACTTTTCTTCATTCTTATTCCGCTTCTCCCTTTCTCTCATAATTTATTTGATGTCATCTTTCTCTTCTTTTTTCAAGTTCATATAACCACTCCTTTCTCTTTCCCTACTCTCTCTTTTGCTTTCTCTATCTTTTTTTTGCCACGACATATTCCTCTCTGCCTATTCACTATTTTTTTCCATGCACTTATAATTCTCTGCAGATGTTGGGGCCCTGGTTTTAAATGGCGGTGTGTTTTCGCCCCACTCTCCCCCGCTCTACCAGTTGCAGCTTAACTGTCAATCAGTGATATGTATCCTCAGCTCTCCACGCCACATCGCTCCCAATCTTTTACCCTACGCCTCACCAACTCTTTGCTTTTCTAAAGCCCTACACCTCTCAGGGCGGCCATCTTGTGTGACGTTATTCCCGACCACGGCGCCATCTTCCTTGTCGTCTGCTTCATCAATATTTGTTTTCAACAATTTGTTTATTTCCTCTTCTTTCTTTTGTTTATTTCACTTTGTTTTCATTTTCCCTTTTTTTTTTTTTTTCTAATTCAGGAAAGTTCTTTAATTTTTTTTCTCTTTTTGGTTTTGTGTGATTTTTTTTTTACTCTCTTTTTTTCTTTTTTTGTTAAATTTTGTGCGATTATTTTTTTTATTTACAGATGGAAATTTCCACGAGTTGATTGGTTTATTTTTGACTCCTTTTTCTATTCAACCTGACTCTCTTGTCCGGCCTCCCTCACCGTCAAGCTACATTACTTAATACAGCTTAACTATAGAAATTCGACATTTTTAAAATGTATTTTTCCTACTTGGTAACTTCTGTACATCAGGAGAATAAATAAATGTAAATATCCCAGGATCTTGTCTAAAGTATGTCATTGCTATAATTAATACTGTAATTTTATTTACATCATGATAAATATCATTTTAATTTGTATTTTATAAAATAACGTAACAAGCAATCCCCGTGACAATAGACAGTAAATCAAAAGTTGAACGGAAGATATAATTATTCATTGAAATGAAAATTATAATAAATTTGCTGCATTATCATATGTTGTAAATTGTCGGTGGAATGCGACAATATAATAATAGCATTCGTCAAAAATAGCCACAATATAGAGAGATATTACATCACCTAAATTCATAATTACCGGACTAAAAGAGTAATATATATATATATAAAACTATGAACATAAAGGGCCAGGTACGACGATCCGCGAAGATCAAACCTAGGTAGGTTTACCTGGCTCTTTGTGTTCATAGTTAGATTTGTTCTACTTAGTGTATTGAGAACTTTGCTTAGTTATTTTTACTTTACTCGTGTTGGAGGGTTTTTTTCTTTGGACTCTGAGCTTGGATTCTGGACGATTGTTTTCGCCTCAATTTCATGTTCTTAGTTCTTTCTTTTCTCATCCTTTATTTTTCCTTGGGTATTGGTTTGTTTATTTACAAGCCAAAACACTTAAGGTTTTTCCAGATGAATATAATAATTGTTTATATTATTATTATTATTATAATATATATATATATATATATATATATATATATATATATATTTTCTGCATTATCATATGTTGTAAATTTTAGGTGGAATGCGACAATATAATAATAGCATTCGTCAAAAATAGCCACAATATAGAGATATTAGATTACCTAAATTCATAATTACCGGACTAAAAGAGTAATACACACACACACACACACGTACACATGTGTGTGTGTGTGTGTATATATATATATATACATATACATATATATATATATATATATATATATATATATATATACCCAAGTATAGCATTGGTGTATACGGAATAAATCCCAACAAATACTATTCTTAAAAGAGTTCTCAATACAGAGTAGAGCAAATATAATCATTTAATCGAAAATTTTAACATAATTAGATCTTAACGTTTATTCCAACTTAATTTCAATAAAATAAAAATATATACTCAGTTAGTTACTTTAAATAATTTGATAATTTTAAACTTAATATAGATTTAATTTAAAATTGGTAATTTTTAATTTTATAGTATAATTTAATATTTATTAGTTAGAATGTATTTTATTTTAGTCTAAACCTAACATTAAAGCATTAAATAATTATTATAACAAAAGTTCGTTGTCAAGTTTTTTGAATTCTCATATACTTGTATTTTGATTGGTCATTCCAGCTTATGTAACAGCGTTTTTGTTGACCATGTTCACCATAGTCTATGAATATAGAATAGAGCGCAGGACGTCATCTGTTTAATGAAACAACGTTAAAGATTAACAATCAATTTTGTAATTGGCTTTGTAAACAAATCCGACGCGTTATTTTCCGATTGAACATATTCAATTTGTACTGTTTTCTTTCGTACCTGATCCCTAACAAATTGATATTTAATTTCAATATGCTTTGATCTTTGATGTATTATTGGATTTTTAGCCAAAGCAATACAGGCCTGATTATCACAGTAAATAGTTATAGGCTCACTTATTATCAGTGTTGTAATTGTTTTTATTAGTAATTTGAGAAAAATAGCCTCTTGTGTTGCTTGCGACAATGCAACATATTACGCCTCACATGTTGAAAGTGAAATCATTCCCTGTTTCTTAGATTTCCAGCTAATTATTGGATTATTTTTTGCCAATCTAAAACATAGCCTGTGATACTTTTACGATCTGGTGAATTTGCCCAATCAGCATCACAAAATCCTTCCAGTTGTAGTGGGTTTTTTGATTGTCGAAATACTAGGCATTGATTCTCAGTTCCCTTTAAATAACGTAATACTTGCTTAGCTCTTGTTAAATGGACAGTCCTCGGTTTATTTAAGTTTTGAGACAACTTAGTAACCGTATAGCAGATGTCTGGCCTTGTTGATGTCATGACGTAAATAAGACTTCCAATCAATATTCTGTTTTCTTTCTCACACGTCGCTATACCATCTTCATTATTCATAATTGTGTTTAAATCCATTTCACATGGAGTAGTTCGTGTTTTACAATTTTGCATGCTGAATTTAGATAAGAGTTTGTCGATGTATCTGGATTGATTCATTGTAATGGTGTTGTCCTTAAATTCGAACTGTATACTAAGAAACCATGATAGTCGACCCAAGTCGGACATTTGAAACCTTATATTTAAGGAATTTTTAATAGAACAGCTCCACATTTTGAAGCAATTAACATATCGTCGACACAATTAATCAGAATTACTAATATTTCATTATTAAATATTCTTGTGTACAGGCATGGGTCAACGGGGGAGGGGTCAAAATGTTTAATTAAATAGGAATGTAGTAATTTATTCCGCGTTCTTCCGCTTTGTTTGAGCCCATATAGTGACTTTTGAGTTTCCATACACAATTATCACCTTTTTCAAAACCTTCTGGCGGTTCTATGTATATTTCATAGTCAATCGGAGCATTTAAATACGCTGCTTTAACATCCATATAGTGTATATCCATACCATAATGTGCGGCCATTTGCATCAAAATTCTGATTGTTGTCATGTTTCTTGTTGGACTGAATGTTTCTACATAATCTTACTCGTATATCTGCGAGAATCATTTAGCTACAAAACGAGCCTTATACACTGGCGAGCCATCCTCAGTTCGCTTTATAGTATAAACCCAACGGCTGCCGATAATATTTTTATCATCCGGGGCCTTTTTCAATTCAAAAGTATCATTTGATACTAGCGATTCCATTTCTTTTTGCATGGCAGCTATCCATCGTTTGGAATTATCAGAATATATGGCTTCTTGATAGTTCTTCGGGATACATCGCACCGAATAGCAACAGTCAGTGTCACAGATATTACATTGACCCATTCCAAAATAGTCTGGCTTTCTTCTATTTCTGGTCGGATAACGCGGAATTTGCCCCTCCTCTTTGGTTGTATTTGCTTTTAACTCAAGGTTTGCCTCTGATATTTCCTCGTCTATATCATCTGGTATAACACCTTCCTTTAATTGTGGATTTTGAACGGGTTTTCTATTTATAGGCCCTATCTCATAATTAGGCCATACTAGTCCGTGTTGAACCAGTTCCTCGCAGTTAATGTTCTTTTCTTCGGGATCCTCCACTTGCTCAAAGGAATCTGTAAATCTGACGCATCTGATCTTCCTTATTATTTTACTTTGTGGGAAATAAATCATATAGGCCGGACTTGTTTTGTCATAGCCAATGAATATGCCTCTTTCACTTTTTGGATCTAGTTTTGCCCTGTGGCTGACATATGTGTAGCAAATTGTACCAAAAATATGCATACCACTTACGTTGGGTTTGTAGTTCGTATAAGCCTCGTAGAGAATCTTTTTAATGTTACTATTATAGCAACGGTTTCTTATATATACGGCTGTATTTAATGCATAGACCCACAGATTTTTGGGTAACTTAGATTCTATTAGCAAACATTTAGCCATTTCGAAAAGAGTCCGCCAACTACGTTCAGCGATTCCGTTCTGGTGCGGGGAATAAAGACAGGTTTTCTCATGTTTAATGCCTTCATTTATTTGGAGGTTTTCGTAATCATCAGAAGTAAATTCTCCACCATTATCTGTTCTAATTATTTTCACTTTTCCATAAGGTGAAATATCAAATAAATACATTCTTGTAGCTTGTTGGGTATCAGGTTTGTTTTTCAGAAAATATATCATAATAAGTCCTGAATATTCGTCAACAAAGTTTAATACATATGAATAGGTGCCAATACCTATTGGTGAAATTGGAGCGGCAAAGTCGCAATAAACTCTGAACAAGATGTCTGTTGATTTTGGGATTTTATCCCTATTTCTATATTTCGTCATTTTCCCTTTAATACATGTGTCACAATGTTGTAAGCCCTTTGAAGATGTAATTTTCATTCCAGTGACATGTTCTTGCAATCTTTTAAAATCGGAATTATTACAGTGGACTAATATTTTAAGTCAAGTCCTTAAGTCGTTTGTGGCTGTTTTCACAGATTTAATACTTTTCAAATAATACAAACGTCCAGTTTGTTGTATATTAAATTCAGTTCCGTCTGGGTATATTAACTTTGAATTGTCTTCGTAAAAATTAACTTTAACACCAGTTCTAACAGCAGACTGAACCGAGAAAATATTTTATTTAAATTTAGGGATATATAAAACCCTTTTTAATAAACATTTACAAATATTTCCTTTACTATCTCGTATATAAATACAAGCATCGCCTCGTTTTAAAACTAAATTATTAGCTCTGGTACCATCAGCCAACTCAATAAAGTGGGAATCTGGCTCGAAGGTGGGGTCAAAATTAATAAATTTTGTTTCATCTGTAATTACATGATTTGTCGCACCCGTGTCGACTAGGTAAGAATTATAACTATTGAGTATAGTATCCAACCCAAACGAAAAAGCATATGTTCGGTCATTCTAAAAAGCTTTTACATTTTTACAAAACTCACTCCTTGTATGAAATTGACATTTCGCACGTACATGTCCGGCTCTTACACAACGAAAGCAGATGATATTTTATTTTATTTTATTATTTTTTTTTTTTTTTTATTTTTTTTTATTATTATTATTATTATTATTATTATTGCTGTTGTTGTTGTTGTTGTTATTATCATAGTTGTTTTTAAGTCCCTTGTTTTTAATATCATAATTCCTCGTCTGGTAGGTTTGAGGGACTGGTTTTCTGAATTTTTTAAATGACGTTTCCTTGATTTGGGGAATGACACATTTTTTCAGTTTCTTCATAAATACGTAACGCAATTTTAAACTCAGTGAAAGTTAATTTTTTATCTTTTCGAGTTATAACTGTCGTGAATGGTTTGAATGTTGCTGGCAATCCCTTTAAAACGATGGCTATTAGACGCCCATGAGATAGTCTCACCTGCCATTTTTAAGGCATTCGTGACATTCTCAGCTCGTATAATATAATCTGTTACGGATTCATTTACACGTCTCCTTAACGAGGTTAGTTCAGTATATAAAGCAATAATTTGGGGTTTACCTTTTGACAAGTAATGTTCACGCAATATTCTTAAAGCTTGGCGGCCGTCGTCCCTGGCTTCTCTCATTATTAAAGACAAACTCCTGTCATCCTGGTATTGTATTAATTCGGCGAACACGGTCGCATTTCTTTCAATAATATCATCTTCTTTCTGGTCATCTTGGCAAAGAATGGTATCATGAAGTTTTTGTATTCTAAGGTAGCTTCCCACAATTCGTATTTTGACGCGTCTCCGTCAAAATACAGTCGTAATCTGGGCTCATAACATTTGTTGACCATGTTCACCATAGTCTATGAATATAGAATCCAGCGCAGTACGTAATCTGTTCAATGAAACATCGTTAAAGATTAACATACACGAGTCAGACACTCTACTGAATCTGACTATATCGCCAATACCACCAGCTGCTGTTCCGTAATTCTTCAGTCTTCAATATCAAAGGCTGGCAGTGAATATTCCTGAAAAAACATGGCCGTCTTTATACACGTCGAATTGAATATTTTGAGCCTTCTGATTGCGTAACTATTCTATTGGTGAACGATAAAATGAGTCAGCTCATTTTGGCTGGCTCACTAGTACACCAAGGTACCTAAAAACTCCAACAGTTTTCCCTAGCGAGGGTTGTTTGATTGATTTGAACCTTTTAAACCCCTTTATTCTACATTCAACACCATCACTTGATAAGACACCAGAAGTGTTGAAAATAAATGGTTATTCTTGTAGGGAATGTATTTATGTTATAATTTTCGAATAAATAATTATCTAACTATCTATCTATCTACCTATCTATCTATCTATCAATCTGGTGGACTCTCCCGTCGTATTCTACGTATGAGGGGCATGCAGCTCAGTTCCTAGGAACCAACAGCCAGACACTAGGACATATGATTTGATTATAGTGGTGAATGCTTTGTGCAGAACCAACCACACTTTGAAGGGCCAAATCCAGAAACATTGTGCACTATGTGCCACAAGGTCCCCAAACGACCCTCCGCATGTTTTGAATTCAGAGTTGTCCTTCTTATAGAACACAGTCTGTCATGCTATTTACCCATAGCTGGAGGGAGAAGTTGAGGATTAATATCTTTCCCAATTAGTATTAGAACGTAAATGACTGTAATCCATTGAACTGGAATTCGAATTCGGATCTCCGATTCCTCAATTCACGCCGCTATCCACTACACCGTGCCTCCTAATATATATATATATATATATATATATATATATATATATATATATATATATATATATATATATATATATCACAGCTGTAAGTGTTTCTATATTGCAAACAGTTCATTTGATAAATATCATCAGCTGAAGTGATGCGGCATTTTACTTCGCACAAACAACCATATAACATAAACAATGGATGTGTATCGAATGCATATATATATATATATATATATATATATATATATATATATAAAAGTGAACATTGAAGTAAAGACTCCGAGGCGACAGGCTGTTTCATGCTGGACGCAATCGTCCAGCATAGTCCAGCATCAAACAGCCTGTCGCCTCTGAGTCTTGACTTCAATGATGACTTTTATATTTATATTTACATAAGCTCCATCTCTGATATTGAGCACTTTATCCCATAAATATAGCACACCTTAAAACTATATATATATATATATATATATATATATATATATATATATATATATATATATATATATATCACAGTTGTAAGTGCTTTTACATTACAAACACTTTATTTAATAAATATCAGCATCTGAAGTGCTGCAGCATCTATTTTTCTATGATAGAGTGAAGGTAAAGAACAGTGTTGGGAGTAACTAATTTATTTTCAAATTTTGTAGATAATGTGTCAAAGGACAGGATTATGAATTTTATGCTATCGGCGTTTTCCAATCTGTGGGATTTGTGGTCTTTGTATGGTCATTTTCTTGCGTTGGGAAGGAAAGGATGTGGGCATGGACGAAGTTTAAATGTTTTTTCGGTGTATTTCTCTTCTTCACTTAGATATTCAGGGTTACATATTCTAAGTACTCTTTTTGGTCCTGATTTTATTTTTTGTCTGTCGTATATCTTATTTTAATTTCTCAATCCACGACATGTTTTTCAAATATACACGTTCGCTTCCTGTCAAGTTTTGAAAGGGTACTACAGGTATTACCTAATTATTTATACCGTTTATCAGTTTTCTACTGATGTATCTAATTTCCACCCGTTGTTTTTTTTTTCTCTAATGAATCCATTTGTTTTCCATTTCATTGATATTAGACAGTCTCCTCAAAGATGAAGAAGAGACTGTAGGCAACGGAGGTATGGTTCTATACAAGGAGGCTAAGGATATCATGGATCGAGCGTGTGAGCAACGATGAGGTTTTGAAGAGGATGCAAACAAAGAGGAAGCTTATACTTAACATCTTTGGTTGCAAAGAAAAGTGTACTGAGTAGCTACGTGAGATCTATCCTCTTTTACGGCCGCGAATGTTGGACGGTCTCCTCAAAGATGAAGAAGAGACTCAAGGCAACGAGCGTAGTGTTCTACAGAAGGATGCTAAGGATATCGTTGGCCGAGTGTCTGAGCAACGATGAGTTTTTGGAGAGGATGCAAACAAGGAGGAAGCTTATACTTAACATCTTTGGTAACAAAGAAAAGAGTAGTGAACTGCTACGTGACATCTGTCCTCCCTTACGGCAGCTACTGTTGGACGGTCTCCTCAAAGATGAAGAAGAGACTCGAGGCGGCGGAGATATGCTTCTACAGAAGGATGCTGAGGATATCATGGATCGAGCATGTGAGCAACGATGAGGTCATAGAAACAAGGACGAAGCTTATACTTAACACCAGGAAGAGACAGATGAAATTTCTGGGACACGTAATGAAAAATGAAGGCCTGGAGAATCTGATACTGACAGGTCGAATAGAGGGAAAGAGAGACAAAGGGAAAGCAACTCATGGCTTGCCTGGCCGGCTTAGGCAAGCGGGTGACAGAACGTGGTCTGGAGGAGGTAGCAGAGGGACGAAATTTGTTGGGAGCTACAAGAGATAGGGGGAAATGAAGAGTCATGAAAGGACACGGTACATAGAAAGAAAAGAAAGATATCGTCTTTTCCTTTCTCAATCGACGCCATCTTTTTTTTTCAAATACACACGTTCGCTTCTTGTCAAATTTAGAAAGGGTCCTGATATCTTACTATAGGCATTGCCTCATTATACGTTTTATCAGGTTTCTACTGTTGTACCTAATTTCCAACCGTTTTTTTTTTAATGAATTCATTTGTTTTTCATTTCATTATATAAGCCTTCAACAATAATTCCTCACGTTCTACTGCAAGTTTACGTTCAAAGACGTACTTTCAATTCAAACTTGATTGAAATTTATGAATATATGTATATATGCGTAATATATTAAGGTGATATTTCAACCAGTCTTTCTATACGATTTGTCTGTTGATTGTAAACTTTAAATGATTTTGTTTTTGTTTAAATTAAAATGGATGAAAATGAGATGCATCTTTAGTGATTGGGCACACTTTTATTTCCGGAAAGAAAAATAAACATTGTACAAACAGCAAAATCTAAATATGTGCCATTTATGTCGATGGTGTCATAGCTGAGAGTGTTGTTCATAAGGGGATCGCTAGGTTCTGAAATGATCCTTCTGTTCTGGAAGACTGAGAACGTTCATGCAAGCCTAGAGTAGTTATGAATACGAAGTCGAACCACCAATTATTAATAATCAGGAGACATCGCTGAGATACTCCATATACAGTGGGAACAAACAAATATTCGAACACATAAAATTTTTTATTCATAATAATTCCAACTAATGAATAAGCATATTTTCATAGAATTAACCGTACACAGATACATAGAAAATAAATATGCGCAGAAAACAGAAAAGAATTGATTTAATAGAAACTAGCAGCATGGCCCGGCGTTGCCCGGGCTTGATTCAAAAATCGTACGACTCATACAGCAATCGCTATCACTTGACTTCAAATATTTTTGCCCTTCCTTGCCTTTAAAGGAGTGCCCTTTACCGTGCTGATGTTGCTACATGCCTTACTTGTTGCCTATCTCACACTGCGAATTTTTTCTAAGCTCTATACTAAACATTAAATCTGTTACGAAAAACTAACTAAAAAAAAAAGAACATAAAACGATCAGCTTTAAAAAAGGACTCGCAATTGAAAAAACCGAATGAAAAAAGAATGTTAACAATAAATAGTTTTTCACGCCTAACCCAGTTCTGCTGAATCAGAATCAACGTTGAGTTTAAGTAAGCGAATGAGCCAATTGGAGTAAAGTGCCATGCAGATTTAAATTTTTCCCTCTTGTAACGAATGCAGCTATCGATGTTTTTGCATGCTAGCATGCTAGTTAACATTCGTGTCAGTGTTGGCTCTCACGCTGGCCAATAGAATCTTCCTGCCTATTCGTGGCAGCCAGGTATAGGCTCTCACTCTGGCCAGTAGAGAATGGCAGCAAACTACGTGAAAACTGCCGTAGAAGCTTGAAAAAATCGATTATTTCCACTATCGATGGGAGTTGGGAAATGCAAAGTCGATCTTGGCCTTCCTGCTAAATTGGAACATGTACATGTAAATTTTGGTGCAATTCCGTCAAAAATTGCGGGCGTACATTCGTTACACACACGCACGCACGCACACACACACACACACACACACACACACACACACACACACACACACACACACACACACATCCTGCTTTTATAGATAGAGATAAATACCATTTATCATTTTACTTGGTGAAAAAAGTATTCAATGCAAATTTCAGATTTTAACATTTTTAAATCGCTTTAATACTCTAGAATATTCCAGTGGAATATTCTATAATGTTCCAATAATGTTATCAGTATTTATTTTTAGCCTAAAAATACAAACAGAACATTCCGCAATTGATAATCGTGCAAGAAGTTTATCATCATAGCAAAAGGTAAAGAACTGACAACTTCGCAAAAATAACTGATTGTATTAAAAACTCAAAACTGTTGAACACCAAAAAAGAACAGGTCCCCCGCGGAATATTCACGGAAATTAATGCATCAAATTAAACAAAATCGAATGGTTACTTGTCAAGAATTTCAGGATGATTTGCTTTCATCAGGAATCCGTGTCACTAAACGGAAAATAAGCAATAAAATTAATAGGAACATTCTAAATTCACGCTCCCCTCGGAAAACTGCACTTCTATTGAAAAGACACAGATATGCCAGGTTGAAATCCGTTCGTGAACGTAAGGAAAAATCGTATTGGGAAAGAGTATTATGGATGGACGAAACCAAACTTGAGTTGTTCGGACGTTATTCTAGAAATCATGTTTGGAGGAAAGATGGCGATGCCTTTAAACAAAAGATAACAGTTCCAACAGTGAAATTTGGTCATGGTATCATCATGGTTTTGGGATTTTTTTTGCAAAAGGTACTGGCAACATATCAGTAATAGTTAGTAGAATATCAAAATATCAGCATATCAAAATATTTTGGAAGCAAATCTGAGGATTTCTTGAACTTTCTCTTGATGTGATCTTCCAACAAGATAATGATCCTAAGCACATTGCAAAATTCTACGAAGAAATGGCTTGCTGAAAATAATGTAAATATCCTGAAATGGCCAAGTCAGTCCCCAGGTTTAAATCCAATCGAGAATGTGTGGCGTTATTTGAAAATTCAAATCCAATGATGAGCTCCAACAAACATCCCGGATCTGAAGACCATGTGTGAAGAAGAATGGAACAAAATACCAAATTAAATTTGTAAATCATTAATTGAGAACTACAAGAAGAGGTTGGTTGCTGTAGAAGTGAATAGAGGCTATTCTACAAAGTATTAAATGAAGATTATGTATTCTTTTTTGCATTGTACGAATACTTTTTTCATCCATCAAAATGAGTAAATGGTATTTATTTCTATTAAATCAAAATTGTATCTGTTTTCTATGCATATTTAGTTATTATGCATCTGTGTACAGTTAATTGGCCTGTTCCCCAATGTTGCATTTTTTTTGGGGGGGGAAGCTTTTCGAGAGGAACATTCCTCTTATATTTTGAACATAGAGGCTTACGACCAAATCAAGTTGAAACACCGGTTCGCGTAAGACCACCGAAGTTAAGCAATGTCGAGTCGAGTCAGAACCTAGATGGGTGACTACTTGGGAAGCCAAGTGCTGTAAGGTTGGATGTGCGAGTGGTGTAATGGATAATGGCTTCCGCATTGCTAATCGGAAAGCCGAGTTCCAATTCCGGTTGGGTCCATTATTGTCTCTTATGCAGAAATACACTTGTTAGTGAGTTACTATTAAAACGGTGATGGCGGATGAGGTCTGTGATATAAATGGCGTGAGGAAGAAAAGATTATGAGAATAAAGAATAAGGATAACAATTGATCTTTGACGTAAAAGGGTTAAGATTTTTAGGTACGAGGAAGCATCTACGTGGGGGTCTGTTCCACAAAGTTGCAGTTAATGTGTGTGGGGGGAAATTTCTAAGAGGGACATTCCCCTTATATTTGGAACATAGAGGCTTACGACCAAATCAAGTTGAAACATCGGTTCGCGTAAGATTACCGAAGTTAAGCAATGTCGAGCCTAGTCAGAACCTAGATGGGTGACTACTTGGGAAGCCAGGTGCTGTAAGGTTGGATGTGCGAGTGGTGTAATGGATAATGGCTTCGCCATTGCTAATCGGAAAGCCGAGTTCCAATTCCGGTTGGGTTCGTTAAGCGCAAATGCCCCTGAGAAATGTGTGAATCCACCTCACCACTATGGGTTAGTTAATAAGGCGTGTATCACTAAAAACATTACCTCCAAGAAAAAATATTCATATAACCTGAAAAAAAATTCTGGCTTTAAATAACCTGCAAAAGGGTTGATAAGTAAAAAAAGGAATAAATTTGAATATAGAGGAAATGAGGCTGATTCGATTCCGTGGAAATAGCATGGCGTGTTCTTGCTGGAGAGGACGGCACTGGTCATATTGTAGAATGACATGGAAATATCGATGAAGTTGTATAAGCTTGGAAAAAAGGCTTCATAGAGGAGAATAAATCTCGCCCTCAGCACCACCAACATCGCGTTAACAATTTTGAACTCTATCAATGGTGGGATTTAGGATTGAACAGACACTGTATAGATATAGCAGTGGTATGTCCATCTTTTGCCTAATCTGTCTATTGTAAAGATGAGGCGTAGGGAAAGGAGTAAAAGCACTTCCGGGGGCGACGAACCAATTATGTTTCCAGCATCTTTAGCAGTGGTTTGTATATAGAAATCTGGAGGGAAACTGAGGCTCAACAGATGTACAAAAGTATGGATCCTCATTGGGATTACAAGCATTTAGCACAACTGGAGAAAAATTCAGGGTACGATTGGTGATGTGAAACGATACGAGCTTGCATTTTTGTTCTATTGAAAGTTGCAAGCCATTTTAAAACCTCTGTGATAAGAGAAGTAGATCAGAGGAGAGAGATCAGTTGCACGGGTCCGATCATCTTAAGAAAAGGACATTTGAAAGGTGCCAAAATATTATTCAGTTCTTTTATTAGTGAACAGAACGATAACGTGGTGCTGAAGTGGTAGAGGAGTCTCCATTTTGGTCTTACGCTGAACTGGCCGACAATATATTTATAGCGAAGAAAACGGCGACTTACCTCGCCAAACCAAGCGACAGCGTGTCGCGTGTGTCCTACGACGGAAAATGTGGCGAAAAAGAAAATTACTTACCAAAAAAAAAAAAAAAAGAAAAAAGGGCACGTATTCCGCACATGATATGCTGAAGACGGAATATTTTAGAAACAAGTCAGTCGCAGGAGTCGCAATAAAAAATTATTTTGATAAGCAAAAATTGAGCGTCCTCTCCCAGTTGTCGACGAATGAAAAAAAAATGGTCGGCCGATAAAAGCAAAAGTTAAAATAAAATTCGGGGGATTTGGTCTACCACGTTCGTCGAAGAGGGAGTTATTTTTCTGACTGGTTACGTGCATTGTGATTTGTGAGATAGTACCTGCGAATCGAGTTTTCGGCGTTGCTTTCTGCCCCCGACATTCAAGTCTGAACTTACAGTGATTTATTCTCTGCGTTGTGTAAGTAATCTGCGACAGATATTTCCTTTGCAATCCCAGATCGCTTACAATATTTTCTTTCGACATTCTCTATAACAGAAGAGTATCGGACAGTTTATTAAGCTTCGTTCGACATAGGTTAATCAAGCTGTGGCGACATTAATAGCTAATGGAACGTGAACAAAGAGACAATCTTATTTGTTCTAGCGACACGGAAACTGAATTTATTTGGTGCTGTAACGGAGTATGTCGTTAAATGAGCTACAACAAAAATATATTTGGTTGGAGGCTATGAGTAAAGATGACGTCTTATATTTGATGCACACAAATTATATTAGAAGCCTTTTCCCTCACTGGCCATGCAAACTGAGCTTTTTGACAATTACAAATATACTAGTTTTGGCAAACATTAACCTTTGTTCCCGTAAAAAAAAAAATTAACTAAATGTCAAATGAACGGTTTTTACATTTCACAGGTAAATGTTGCTAGTTCAGACCTGTTTTATTAGCTTGTAATAAAAAACTGATACAGTTAAAAGTAATGCAATTTAATATTTATCTTTTACCAAATTATAAAGAAAGAAATATGAAAGGGATTTTTTATTCATAAATTTATCAAGATTTACTAAATTACACTATTTACATTATTCGGACTATTATCCTCATTTTTGTCGCCGTATTTATTACCACGTTTCGGCCGTTGTACGCTCCGGTCTTCTTCAGTGTCTGTCTATATTTCTGAGATGAGGTATTATGTACATTATTTACATTATTCGGACTATTGTCCTCATTTTTGTCACCATATTTATTATAACGTTTCGACCGTTGTACGCTCCGGCCTTCTTCAGGTGGTTGGAATGTCGAACTAAACCATTTATTTCGCTCACTGGGTTGAACGGTTCTAGTTTCATGCCTAATGGATGTCAGTTATCAGTTATCTCCTTTTAAATACCCTCTCCAATTTCTTCACTGCTTTACCGGGTATTGAACTCACACTCTTTGGGTCCTGTCACTGAATCTAACCAACGCCTTTATACACTGTGCCATTTGTCCTCGGCGTTGGTTGAGAATTGCCAGAACCTGATCAAGTCAATGCCAAAAAGGGTTGAAAAGGTTATTGAAAATAAAGGAGGACCTTTAGATTATTAAATATTTCGAACTATATTACCTATTATAAATAAATTATACCTCTATTATTCTTTATTTAAAACTGTTCGGTTATGTTTCTATTGATTACTAGTTGCAGGAAATAAGTGAGTCACTTTTTTTAAACAGAGTTTTTCCCTAAATCTCATTTATATCCAAAATTATAATTATCAATAGAATACCTTAGGGTGAGTAAACTTTTTTTTTACTAGTTGGTGGGGAAGGGGTCTTTATATTAGTAAGATTAAAAATTAGTTTGACCCCAAAAACAATAGGCGAAAAATTTTTTACGTAAAAAAAAAATTCAGGTGAGTCACTTTTATCGAAGAGCACTGCATATAGTATTTGTATATCACATTCTCTCGTATTTATCTATCTGACTCGATAGCTTTTCTTTAATGTCTATCATAACGTATTCATGGTTTCGAGTGAATGAAGCCTGTAAGGCAGGGGCTCCTATTTTTTTATTCGCTGGGCCGCATTTTCGGAATTAAAATTTTCTCGCGCCTCACCAAATTTTATGCGATAAAAATTACATTTAAAAATTTAAAAAAAAAAAACATGGAGAAAGTTAAAGGGAGATAATCGAGGATTCGAAGTCAGAACATTATCATTGATAT
This sequence comes from Acanthosepion esculentum, assembly GCA_964036315.1. NCBI lineage: Eukaryota > Metazoa > Mollusca > Cephalopoda > Sepiida > Sepiidae > Acanthosepion > Acanthosepion esculentum. Next base: position 23,880,574 of record OZ038487.1, read on the forward strand.
CTCTCTCCTCCAATTTGCGGAGCCAATTTACTATATTCTTAATACTTGACATAACACAAAAATATCACAATGATAAAATCGGTCAATAATGATTGATAAATATTTATGAGGCATAGGGAAAGGAGTTACACGCAGTTACAAGTACTCCATAATATTTTAAATTTTGAAATCATATTTTTTTTTTTTGGCATATGAATTTTTTGAAAATGTTTCTAAATCTTTGATTGTCTTTCAATCAATCCGCCTCACCTGCTATCCTCTCCTGCCTCACCTTTGAGATGCGTCGCACCTCCGTTTGGGAAACACTGCTGTAAGGTCTTGGCATTGAATATCCGTCTTTTGACTAGAGCTGTACAATCGCAAAAAACAAACAAACCCTGTACCAATTAGAAGAGATCACTTGAGGCCTCTCAACAGCAGCAACACCTAAAAAATATATCACATGTAAATCATATAGAAAATAATGACATAATCAAGTTGTTGATGTTCTACCTTACATCAAACAGAAGGTTAGGAAGGAAACCCCATCAGTCCTGGAAAGAGCAATAACAGTTACTGATTATTTACATTATTCGGACTCTTGTCCTCATCTTTATCGTCATATTCATGATGTTTCGGCCGTTGTACGCAATGGCATTCTTCAGGCGATATACGTTGAAATTTCAAACTGAACCCTTTATTTAGTCCATGAGGCTAGATCGTTCTAGTTCCACATGCCATGCCTTTTCTGAATATCTCAGTTTCAGTTATTTCCCGTTAGTAATTCCACTCTCTAAGTTTTTTTTCACCTCCGCTGTGGCCAAGAATTGAAATCACAACTCTTTGGGTGGTGTTACTTTTAGGATTACTTCAAACAACGCTTTATCCACAGAGCCATGTATATCACTTGATGAAGGCCGGAGCGTACAACGACTGAAACGTCGTAAATATGGCAATAAGGATGAGTAAAGCAGCCTGAATAATGTAAATAGATAAAACACCTCGTCTCAGAAATACAGACGGTCTGTTATTGATCTTGAGAATGCGATTGTTTCAATTTTTAGTGCATTTCATACGACAGTAACATTGGCTGTTCGGTTAATGAATGATGAATATTTCTTTATACATAAACGGCAAATATAACTAGTGTCATTACGATTTATTATACGATGTATATGTACTGGATGTAACATCAAAATTGTCCAAATCATGTAACATCAAAATTGTCCAAATCATGTAACATCAAAATTGTCCAAATCGTGTAACAGCGAAATTGTCCATCTGACAAAATTGTCATATCTCACAAAAATATCTAAAAAAAAAAACCTTACCTTAATTAATGGAGTTTCTTTTTCTTTCCAGGATTTCAGATAAAACGTTTAGACATTTTGACACCATTTGTCGTAAGAATCACTGAAAAAAAAACCCTTTGAGTCATTCAGTTAGCAAGATAGCAGGTTAAAATCGTTTTGTGTCAGACCCACTGTTTTCCCAAATGAGCAATGGTGGGAGGAAAAAGATCATTCAGGCCTTCAATAATAGTACCGACTACCATCTTCAAAGTACATTCAAGAACCACCAAGAGAACGGTGAATAAGTGTTATAATCTAGAAATGTTTACTGAATGAGGAATAACCAAAACGGAGGTTGGAAATGAAATGGTAATCTATATAACATCAATAAAATATAATACTCGCCAGCGTCGTGAAGAAGGTAAACCACTGCTAGTGAAGGACTACTTAGACGGCATATTAACCCAATTTACAATAGTGTCCAACGTATTTATGAGGATTGGGACATAGCCATTAGTGTTCATATGTACGGTATATAACAAGTTTTAAAAAAAGCAGGAACAGTAGCGAAGAAAACTGGATCAGGACGTCACAGCAGGAAGAGAGATCATCATTTCAACTTAGAACTAAGGAAATCAATTAAAAAAGATCCAACTCAACCTATAAAGAGTTTGGATCGTCAGAGAGGAGTTTCAGCTATGACAGTTCAAAAGCAAGGGAAAAGACTTGAAAATGAAATCGTACGTGAAAAGTGAGGTGACTTGTCACTGCAGGACAGAAAGTTGGAAGGTTAGAGAGGGAGTGATTAAATAATGATGAACATGTAATTTTCGTTTACGAGGTGGTGAAGATTATCTTGAAGAAATTGAAAAATGATCCTGGCATATATATATATATATATATATATATATATATATATATATATATATATATATATATATATATATATATATATTGAACTTAATTTCAAACATTTATGAGCTTCCGATCCTTAGCTATGATTAATTAATGATGAACATGTCATTTTTGTTTATGATTGATTTCATCACGATTCTTAAGCTTGGAGAGTAATTATACATTCTTATTGCTCAAAGTAGAGTCCAGTAGTGTTATAAAAACCTCGGATGATTCCAGTAAGATATCTTTAAGCATTTCTAAGAGCCAACGGTTCGGAGTTTAAACTAACAAACAGACAATTTTGCTTTTACACGATTTGGACAGTTTTGCTGTTACGCGCGGTATGAATGTATGTCCGCACGTCTTCCGCCTGAATCGCAATGTCGGGGTCGGCTTAGTGGCGTAGCCTGTTGTGAATTGCCCGTTGGCACTTGTAATTAGCTTACAAGTATAAGATCATGCCTGAGTTACAAATATCAATTCCAAGACAGTCACGTACACTTTCACGAAAGGTAAATAATAAAATGTTCTCAGACTCCTTGGTAGTCAGTACATTAATGTACTTGTAAAATAAACAAACACATTATGCTACCTATCAACTCAATAGCGGAGACGATTAAAAAAATATTTATCTTCATTTAGTATAATATTGGTATCCAAAAATGAGAAGAGACTTAATTAAAATAACCCAAATAATAATATTTAAACTTAAGTAGTAATATGCAAAACAGACTGCCAAAATATTCCCCCAATTTAATAGGTACTTAATTATCTATGTGCGTTTGCGATAAGCATATTTGAATTTTGCCTATATTTCTGAGATGAGGTATTATGCACATTATTTGGACTATTGTCCTCATCTTTGTCGCCATATTTATCACAACGTTTCGGCCGTTGTACGCTCCGGCCTTCTTCCAGTGGCTGGAATGTCGAACTGAACCCTTTATTTTGCTTACTGGAGTAGACTGTTCTAGTTACGCGTACCATGTTTAATGGATGTCAGTTATCATTTATCTCCTGTTCATTTTTCCCTCAGTTCTCCACTGCCTTAACCGGGTATTGAAAACACTCTTTGGGTCCTGTCACTGGATCTAACTAATGCCTTTATCCACTGTGCCATGTGTCCTTGAGGACATCTGTGTATGAATTTCTGGGTATTTTAAACCTAATGTCTTCAGCAACCATTTTTACCTGTGCTCATATTGCAGGATATCTCACTTTCTTTTTTTTCTTTTGTGTTTCCATGTCATTCATTTTTTATTTCCAATTTTTCTTTCTTACATTCATTTTGTTTCTTTATTTTCTTTTTCTTTCTTTCCTGTTCTTTCTTTCGTTCTTTCTTTCTTTCTTTTCTATTTCTATTTCTTTCTTTCTTCTCTATTTTCTTTTCATTTATCCTTTCTTTTCAATTTCTTTCTTTCATTCATGTTTACTCTCTGTTTCTCTTTCTTTCTTCTCTATTTCTTTTTTTTCTTTCATTCTTTCTTTCGTTCTTTTCTATTTCCCTTTCATTCATTCTTTTTATTCGATTTCTTTCTTTCCTTCATTCTTTCGTCCTCTCTATTTCTCTTTCTTTCTTTCTTTCTATTTTCTAATGCTGCGTAAGATAAATGGAACTCTATGTTTCCAGTCGAGATGAAAAATAAAAATAAATGAAAGTGAAAGGAATCTATATCGATCAGCCAGTCGATCAATGACTTTCCCTACCCTGTCGACTATTCACGGGCTTTTCAGCCTGCTCCTTCATTCTCCTCCTCAGCCCGGACCCTCGGAATCGAATTGATAACGCCATTCAGGGCTTTTCAGACCAAGTGAAGATAGTCAGCCAATGAGGAGCCGACAGTACACCTTTGAGCAGCGACACCAGCGACCGGACGATGCCAGTGACGGACATCCTCACACTTGAGTTGAGGGTGGCCGATACATAACAACGATGCCAAAATCATCGATACGCTGGTCGATGGCACCAGAGGTTGTCTGAGAGAATTTAAATACACATACCAGCACACACACACACACACACACACACACACACACACACACACACACACACACACACACACTATATATATATATATATATATATATATATATATATATATATATATATATATATAATGCATATTTGAACAGCAACCTTTCTTTCAAACAGTGTTTCGTTGAATATGACAGACAAGGAAAATTTCATGAATTGTCTTTCTTTCTTTATTTTTTCTTTCTTTTTTTTTTTTGTAGATATTGTTACATTTTTCAGTTTGGGAGTAAGGGAGTGTAAAAATTGTCCGTATTGTCTGTTGTCCCAAGCGCTTTCGGCCATTTATTTAGCCATTTTAAAGTGGCTTTTGTTGTTGAGTGTTGTTAACGTCTCTTTAAGATGCAATTTTGCGGTTTCTAAATAGTAGTAGCGTTTATTCTGAGCCTCGCGAATTCAGAGTGACTGGAATTAGAGAATATATTGATAGCACCTTGTTCTCGCAAACAAATCTTATCAAAAAGAAGATTCTGTTGATTTTTTTTTTTTGAAGTGTGAACAAATCTTCGAAACTGGCTTTTGTAGTGGTAATAAAAGCCAAAATTTGTATTAGCTCAAACCTTTCGACTCAGGTGACATCATCAGGGATGTGAGAATGTAAAAAAAAAAAAAGGGAAAAGAAATCAAATAGGTTTCAAGCAGTGCATTTTTAAAATGTTATATTTTATATGAAAATTATGCTTCCTGCAGTAGGCATGCAGTACACCATATACATTAAGGTTGAAATTCATAACTCATGTGTCATATACCGTACCTATGAACACTAATGTGTATGTTTCAATCCTCATAAATACATTAGTGTTATGGTCCAGGTTAGGACCAAGGAAGAACAACACGAACACAAGAGTAGAAATAACGAAGATATATTACACGGAATAATAACACAAGGTGTGAAAGGTGTTAGTATGACTGTCAGTCTGCTTTGGAGTGAACTACTATCGGCTCGACTCGATTCGTCCCTCTCTCTTGAGAGGCGTAGTATACATAGTGTTAGGAACAGTTCATTCTGTAGTTATAGGTAAGGACCCATAACAATTAGACACCATTATATGTGGGGATAATATGCTGTCCAAGTAGTCCAACACGAGCAGTGGTTTACCTACTTCACGCCGCTGGCGAGTATTGTATTTTGTTGATGTTATAAAGATTATCATTTCATTTCCAACCTCCGTTTTAGTTATTCCTCATTCAGAAAGCCTTCCTGTGTTACAACATTTTGGCGACGAGGATGAGATATTGACTCTGTGCAGAGTAAATCTAAAATGTGGGGATGTTATATACCGTACATATGAACACTAACGGGTATGGTCCAATCCTCATAAATATATTGGACACTATTGTAAGTGGGGTAATATGTTGTCTAAGTAGTCGACCACGAGCAGTGGTTTACCTACTTCACGCCGTTGGCGAGTATTGTATTTTGTTGATGTTATAAAGATTATCATTTCATTTCCAACCTCCGTTTTAGTTATTCCTCATTCAGTAACCCTTTCTATGTTACGACAGACAGATAGATAGATAGATAGATAGATAGATATGAACCGAATGAAGAAGATATGAAACGAACTGAGATAGATTGATCGAAAGATAGGTATGAACAGACTCACATATGAAAATAGTTTAGTGTTATATATCATACCTATGAACACTAATAGGTATATCCCACTCATCATAAATACGTTTGGCACTATTGTAAGGTGGGGGTAATATTCTGTCTAAGTAGTCCACCACTAGCAGTGGTTTACCTACTTCACGCCCCTGGCGAGTATTTTATTTTGTTGATGTTATAAAGATTACCTTTTCATTTCCAACATCCGTTTTGGTTATTCCTTATTCATTAAACCTTTCTAAGTTACAACACCATGTAAGCTATTTCTATAGTAATCAAATCACATATATAAAGACATAATATATATCATTTTACATATAATTAACATTTTCCATACTGGATTATCCACATCTTTTAGTTTATGATCTTGTAGCAGTAATAGTAGCTATGTTTATAATCTTTTGTATTTGTTACGGTAATTTACCCACGCGCGCATGGACTCTCCCAGCTATAAATAAGAGCAGGTACTGCCTTTTGGAGAGGGAAGTTTCCAGCAGTCAGTTCTGACAGTCGGACCGAACATTCTTGCTGTAACACTCTCGTTTGTATATGTTTGTATTACTGCTTCTGTTTATATATTTGTTTAAATCAATTCCTCTGTTGTGTCTTTAATTCTGGGCCTAACAAGGCCACAACAGTATTGCAGTTGAAACCTGGGAACAACAACATGTAAGAGGTGGTTCCACGCTACTCAAAACCACCCTATAAGAGGCATTGCTGCCGGATGTAGTTTATCATCATACCTAGGACAAGGAATTTGCAGTGCAACTCACAACATTACTAGAGCAATCAAAAACAGGTTAAGCAGATAAAAGTAAACAAAAAAGAAAGATACCGTATTTCCCAAGTGGTAAAACGCACCCTATAATTAGTTATATATTTTATAAAAAAAAAATATTTGCGGATTTAATAGCTTACCATAAAGTCAAGTGGAAGTGGCCGATTCATTGTTGTCATTTTTCTTTCTGTCGCAAGAAATTATCACATTTTGGACTTATTAAATATTTGTGGTTATTATTAATTAGATGTTCAATAGTTTATCATAATGTTATGTCTATTCACATCAGAAAAAAAGGGCGCGTATTTACTACCACAAGCCACAAGGTGTCTCAACACACGGCGAGTTTACATTCAACACCCAGCTAATGTTTCAGGGCTACGTTCAAGAACACAAACGACGTGTTACATTGCCATTGTCGCTACCACGGTCCGCTCTACAACTGTGCGAATATACATTATCGACTATCTATTTGCCCACTGGTTTGTTTCAATAGTACTCAAAGTGTGGTAATAAGACTGGTGTTCTTGATGTACAATATCAAACTATCATCCTGTATTATGTGGTTAGGTTTAGGGGTCTGTGAAGACGCCGTACGATATACCTAGATGAATGAAAGATCTACAGTACGGTAGGAAGTCGCCTACTGGTTAACATCAATACTCGAAAAAATGTTTCAGGGCTGCGTTCAAGAGAGCAAACGGCTTACTGCATTCCCATCGTCACTACCACGGTCCGTTCTACAAATCTATGAATATATTATCGACTTTCCATTTGCTCACTGGTTCGTTTCAATACTACGCAAAGTGTGGTAATAAGGTAGGTGTTCTTAGTATGCAATATAAAACATTTCTGTCAGCCTGTATTATGTGGTTAGGTTTGGGGGTCTGTGAAGACGCCGTACGATATACCTAGATGAATGAAAGATTTATAGTACGGTAGGAAGCTGCTTACTGGTTTTCATCGATACTCGGAAAAAAATTACATTTTGAACCTAATATTAAATATTCGCTGTTCTGAAGACCAACTTCTCGAGAGCTCCTCTTTGCGGCTGATCGGTCTCACGCTGTCTGCTGATCTGAGATGGAACAAATACATCGAGTCAGTTGCATCATCCACCGCAAGGAAAGTTGGTTCCCTGTGCCGAGCCAGGAAATTTTTCTCCCCGGAATCGATCCTCCAAGTCTATAAATCGACCATTCGCCCTTGCATGGAGTATTGCTGTCATATATGGTCTGGGGCCCCTGCTGTTTGCCTCAGGGTTCTTGATAAGATCCAGAGACGGATAGGCAACGTGATTGGCCCTGATCTGTCATCTCGTCTGCAGTCGCTCTCTCACAGACGCGATGTTGCCTCGCTCTGCCTTTTTTACAAGCACTTTCACGGTAATTGCTCCGAGGAGCTGCTTTCGCTTGTCCCTAGGCCTCGTGAATTTAAACGTTCTACGAGGCTCGCATCCCGCTCCGACCCCTACACCGTGGAAACTGTTAGATGTAGACGTCCCTTCTACTCCAATAGCTTCATGTCTCGCACATCTCGCCTGTGGAACTCCCTTCCCTATTACTGTTTCCCTGACAAATACAATCTCCAACGGTTTAAGTGTAGCGTCAATCGACATCTTCAGTTGCCTTGATCTATCCACTTCCCTTCTCCACATCCTTTCATTTTTCATTCCTATCTGCTCTCGCTCCAAATCGTCTGTAACCCCCTTGCCTTGATCGACCCACTGTCTTTCACTTTCTCCACATCCTCTCCTTTACCACTCCTATCTGCTCTTCCTCCAACCCTTCTTTAACCTCTTGCGTTATAGTGGCCTCCAGCCTTGCTTTGGGTGATACGCTTAAAAAAAAACAAAAAAAAAACACTATTTACATCAGAAACAACTCGTACTTGCCACGACAAACAGCAAGGCGTCTCAACTCACGTCGTTTTTACCCCCCAACTTCAGACTATTGTTTCAGGGCTGCGTTCAAGAGTGAAAATGGCGTCTAACTTTTGCATCGTCATTACCGCAATCAGCTATTATTGCATGGCTATATTATCGATTAACTATGTGTACTATTACAGTAATTAACATTACCTAATTGAGTAAAACAAGAAATGCATTAAATGCAATATGTTTGTACGTCGAGGCGATACTGTTTTTTATTTTCGGTATGAATTACTGTGCCTATGAAACATAAGTGTCAACCTGTATTAAATGACCGGGGTTGGGGTTTCTGAAGATACAATCCGCTATGCCTAGAGGAACGAACATCTGATAGTACCGGTAGGAAGCTGGCTACTTGTTATGGAACTCCAGCCCAAACAATAAATTGTTCAAAATCAAACCAACTGTAGGAGAATGGCCAGAAACGCCAAAATAGAAGAGAAGAAGAAGTGATTATGTCCAGGCTGTATATACTACCATAACTCATTCGTATATCCTAAAAAAGGAGGATCGTCCGACATGTGTGACATGTTAAGAGCCAGTCGCCATAAAAAAGCATACTGACAAAGTGCAACAATTTTAATTCAATCTGAATACTACCAAAAACAAACTTAAAAGAACTTTTTCAAAATACTGATTCACTTTACATATTCCAGTTTCTAAGAGACATTAAACTGATTTGAAAAATATAATTTAAATATATATATATATATATATATATATATATATATATATATATATAACCATAACAATCAGTAATCTTGTTATTTAAAATAAGTTTTTTTTAAATACATGACTTTATTTAGAAAAAAATTTAAATTTCGACACTGAATGACCCAATGGGTTGACATGCGGTAAGACCTAAACAAATCAATTACGACTGAATAGTGAGTACCATCTTCGCTGGGTACCCCATATTTTCCGCCTTGTGACATATTTACGCTATGCTTAGAAAATTCCCATCAAAATATAATGTGTTGATTAACTGTCTCGACTTATACATGACGCTTTACTTTTTTAACCATTTGTTAAATAGAAAACGATGCGATCGACTTATATTCGGATCTGTTTAGACAGGAGTATACCCGGATGATGCTTTCAAGGCGAACTTATTTTTCTATAAGAATGCCTGCTGTCAACTTATAGATTTTCAAGACACGGTCACATGTTAGTCCCTATGTTGGTGTTTAAAACTAACTCGCGCTTAATGCTATTTTAAATCATGAATATATATATATATATATATATATATATATATATATATATATATATATATATATATACATACATGTATATATATATAGCATTGTACACTGGGACCGATTTCTTTTACTGTATTGTGTATTGATGGAATGTATTTTAGCTTAGTTTGTACTGCATAGTAACGGATCGAAACCAGAACGACGACTCCCACGGAAATCGCTCTCGGCGGATTTATAGTCATTTATGTCCCATAAATAGGTCTTTCTTGTCCAAAACAAGGGACATATCAGCACAGCCAGGGAAATGTGTTATAAAAATGCAGCAGTGAACGTGTTAACAATCTTGTCAACACGCTCCAGGGCACCTCGAGAACATGGCACAAATAATAAAAAAGCACAAAATGAAAATTATCAACAAACCACACGAACAAATTAAACCCACATGCAATTTCAGAATAAAGAACGAATGTCCCTTATACGGTAATTGTTTACAAAACAACGTAGTATACCAAACCAGGATAAAATCACCAGATAATGAAGAAAAAGTATACATAGGATTAACTGAAGGACCCTGGAAACAAAGAAATTATGCATACAAAACATCGTTCACAAATAGTAAATATGCGAACAGCACAATGCTTTCTAAGTATATCTGGGAAATTAAAAACAAACCGCACATCAACCAAAAATATCTTGGAAAATAAGGAAAAGATCATCAGCCTACAATAACCAATCAAAAATTTGCAAACTTTGTTTGGAGGAAAAAATAGCTATCATTACCTTCGCAGACCAAAATAAATTATTAAATAAAAGATCCGAGCTCATCTCAAAATGCAGACATGAAAACAAATTTTTACTATGTTACTTAAAAATCGAAAACTGAAAAAATAAAAAATAAAAAAATAAAATAAATAAATAAACAAAATAATGATAAAATAAGTAAAATAAATTAACCCAAACAAATTACCAAATCACACCTGTTAAAATAGACAAAATAGAATAAATAAATAAAAAATGAACAACAAAATCAATGAACCCAAATAAATAAAGTAAATAATTAACAAATTAACAAACCATTATGACCAAAATATTAGTTAGACAATAAAAATCGGACAACAAACATAGCTATAACTATTCTATAACGATAAATAAATACTACGTTACTTAAAAAACGAAAACCGAAAAGAGTAAATAAAAATATACAGTATAATAAATAAATAATAAAAAAACAAGTAAAATAAATTAATCTAAATTCATCCAAATAAATAACTAAATAAACTAACAAATCGATCCCGATAAATTATCCGTTATAAAAAAACAAATAAAGATAATCAATTCAAATAAATACATGAAGTAATAAACAAATTAAAAACTGCTCCCGCCAAAATAATAAACTACAACAATCAACCCAAAATAGAATAAATAGCATTATCTTCCAAAACCAAAACAAAACTATTAAATAAGCGATATAAACAAATTTTTACTACGTTAACAAAAGCAGCGATTAATAAATAAATAAATAAGATAAGAAATAAAAATAAAAAAATAAAATAAATAATGACAAGCAAAATAATTTAACCCAAATAAATAAACGACTTCCGGCAAAATAACCGCCAAAATAAACTACACACAATGTACCACTGACCCGTAAAGAGTCGAGAAAAATAACAGCACTCGTGGCTTGACAATTGCGTCTAGCATGAAACAGACTGTCGCTTCTAAGTGTTGACTTCAATGTTCACTTTTAGATTTACATACGCTCTATCACTGATATTGAGCACTTTATCCCATAAATATAGCACACCTTAAGACTATATTTCTTCGTATATATATATATATATATATATATATATATAACCATAACAAATAGCAAAGTTACTATTTTTAAATAAGTTTTTGACTAAATAAGACAGTATGTGCCATGCGTGATACACGAGGCAGATTTTTCCCCCGCAGTAGGTTGCCATTTCTTTCTACGGTAGACCAGTAACCATTCAAGGCTATATAACTCGATCTGTCCTGGTATTTATCCATAGCCGGTGTGAGGAGAGGATTCATACCTTTCCCAATGGTATTAGCATGTAAGTGAATGTCAACACCTTATTAGGAAAAAAAAATGTCTATATAAAATGACCCATTCGGTTGATATACCGTAAAAAACAAACGAAACCAACCAGCCAACCAACCAACCAACAAAACCAACAATCTTGAATGCTCAAATATATATATATATATATATATATATATATATATATATATATATATATATATATATATATATATATATATATATGGTATGATACTAACGGGTTATACGTTTTTTTTTTTCACATATGAATGATTATTTTAGACTTATATTGTATATCTTGGATTCATGGTTGCTTGTATCACGTGACTTTGGCAAACTCCACTCTTCTACTTGACCTTTTAGTGCTAAGTGGCAGGATGATTTTTGAGGTCATTTTTCAGAAACGGTAATAGTATTTTTTATGAGCCTCCGTTTGTTTATAACGAGAAGAAAGTATTTAAATCATATCACTCATATATATACATATATTTAAATAACAATGAGTAATATTTTGGCTGTAAAAGTAGTCTCATGCTAGAATAGAATTTGCACTTAGTTTCACACCAGACCATCAAAGACGCCAGGCGTAATTACTGAATAGCCTCCCAGAAGCACGGGTCCTCTCACCTGCAGCCAGTTTACCAAGTGTGGGTACGAGCTGCATGTCAGAGATATATAAATATATAAACAACCACCTGGGAGATGATGGGCAGTCTTTAAGCCATCGCAGGTGAGGATGTAAGGCCCATGTCGCGTATGAGATGTGACTGGGTCGTTCCCAGGCTGTTATATAGGAATAAAGTGCCGTTGCCGACACTTGAGTTTGAACATAGATCGCTAGTGAGCAAAAACAGGCGATCCCATTATTGAATTTAGTAGACCACGTGACCATAGACTAAACGCATATATGGAAAGTCGCATGACGTCTAGATTAATCGCTATTTCTTCTCTATTTTCTGTTAATATACGGACCGCTATTCTCTATTGTATTCACTATACTATTTCTCTGTTCTGATCACTATTAGTCAAGTACTTATCAAGTACTATTAGTGCGAGTGATATTCGAAGGCTTCTGACACCAGCATTGTTCAACGGCGTACTGTAGTTGTATCTGCGATTACAAAGTCTCTACCACAACGACCATTACGAATGTGACAACGAGTATTCGTTGACATCACAAAATTTAGTTAAACATTTGTTTGGCAATGGGCATTTGATATATGAAAATTAGCGTGGCGTCTAAGTCACCAATATACAGATTATTATTCGGATCACTATTCGGTGGTTACTTTTCGAGCGAGTATTATCGAGCAAGTACCATTAGCGCGAGTGTTAATCGATGGCATCTGACACCACTATGGTTCAACGGCGTTACTATAGTTGTATCTGCGATTGCAAAGTCTCTACTACTACGAGCATTACAAAAGTGGCAACGAGTGTTCGTTGGTATCACTACAGTGGCGACATGGATTCGCAAGAATTCCTCGAACTTACACGAGGATTCGTTCAACTTAAACGAGGATTCGTTAAACAGAGTACAGCAAAATGGAAGAATTAAAAACTGTCATGGTTCAAATGTTGACCACAGAGGAAACACATAAGTAGAAAGTAGCAAGACGTCTAATTGATCCCCATTTTTAGTCTATCCTCTATACTATGCGGATCGCTATTTCTATTCTATCCTCTATTACTATACGGACCACTATTCTCTACTCTATTCACTATACTATTTCTCTATAAGGATTACTATTCGAGTGAATATTATCGAGCAAGTACTATTAGTGCGAGTGTTATCCCAAGTCGTCTGACACCAGTATTGTTCAACGGGGTTACTATAGTTGTATCTGCGATTACAAAGTCTCTACTACAACGAGCATAACGAAAATGATAACGAGTATTATTTGACATTACAAAAGTGGCAACGATTAATCGTTGGCATCACAAAAGTAGCAACGAGTTTTTCGTTGACATCCCAGAATTTAGTTAAGCATTTATTTGGCAATGGGCATTTGCCATATAGAAATTAGCGTGGTGTATAAATCCCCAATATACAGAGTACTATTCGGATCACTATTTGGTGGTGACTTAATGAGCGAGTATTATCGAGTAAGTACTATTTAGTGCAAGTTTTATTCGAAGGCGTCTGACACCAGTATTGTTCAACGGCGTTACTATAGTTGTATCTGCGATTACAAAGTCTCTACTACAACGAGCATTACGAAAATGACAACGAGTATTCGTTTGGATCACAAAAGTGGCAACGACTGTTCGTTGACATCACAAAACAGGCACTGCCGGGGAATTGGTAACGTTGTCAGGAATTGAATAAAATGGTATGTCAAAGACGAGAAAATCAGAAGCCTGCTATTTGTTAGTCGTCACGTCCACTCCGGAAATCAAGTGGAAAAAAACCCTGTACCGTAGACGTTTTAAAGTGAAAGCGGTAGGATATATTTTGATAACAGAGTATTGAGTATGCGTTTTGCGTTAAATTCTGATTAATAATTTACTATATGCCTACTCACGGTGCTCTCTTAGATCATGACCTTGTGTAATCGTGAAACACCCACCCCAGTCGTCCAAGACTCCCAACACCGCGACTGGTCGCTGATGTAACCGCTTCAATCCAGAGCTAACCTTATCCCACGTTGTGATTTAAGTTTGATCATAAGGCAGCCAAGATCGAATCGTCGCAGGTATCTTCGTTTTGGGCTGGTCCGAGCAGGGCGATGAGGTACAGGGGAAAATAAAACTTGAATACATTGAACAAAACTAAATACTGTTTTTATATCAGTTCTCCGTACAATAATTGGTTTATATCAGAGTTCGTATGCAATTAATTATCAGCCAAACCCACGTCTAAAGTCGGAAGTGATATTATTTTTGACCTGGCAAAATCTGGTTTACTTTTGTTGGTAAGGTTCGGCACAAGGCTGAAGTCGGGGGCTTCGTCGGCAGATAATCATGTGGGCCTTTCTAATGTCTCTTCTGTCTCTCTTCTACTAATTCGCTTCGCGCATTCGTATTTACGGACATTCGCCCAAACCAGCATGGGGGTATGGCGAGGTAGGGGCATATTGGTGAATCACCCCCGGCTTTAATTATTCACTCTCACCGACCTCTTCAGTGAGTGTGGATGGTTCCTCCATCCTCCTTGATGTCTTATCTACTATTACTACCTTGATGATTTTCGTCCAGAAAAACTTAGATTCAAATTCAGTTGTTTACTAAATCTACTTTTGCGCTTTCTGGCCTGCATTTGCAGCTGTGTGTCAATTAACATTGGCCCCTGACTGTGTCACTTTTCCATTGTTCAAACCGCTCGACATACAATTCAAATCGTTTATGTGTGACTTAAATCCTCAATTCTTCTCACGGGTTTTTGGTATTAACCCTTCTTGTTTCAATGTCTCTCAGCACATAAGAATTTCTTATGTTTTAACAAAACTTTCTCACATTTTACCGGGGCAACGACAAATAGAATCACAGTTGAACCAAAACTAAATATTGTCAACGCTCACGTTACACAGCCAGGTAGTTATGGTTAACAAGCAAATAACACAGGGGACAACTATTTGATTTATGTTGATCTTAACTAAATCGCCCACATTTGTAGCTCTGTATAACTAACGTAAAAGATTTTTAATAATCAATTTTTTTTATAAAGAATTATAAGCCCGAAATGCGATATGAAGGCTGAGGACACTAAAATCAAGCAGGTACGGAAGTTTAAATATCAGGAAAATATTTAGGCAGAGGAGAAGAAATGAGTACTGAGCTGCTACGTAACATTTGTCCTTCTTTACGGCAACGAATGTCGGACGGGCTCTTCAAAGAGGCAACAGAGATATGGTTCTACAGAAGGATGCTAAGGATATCATGGATCGAGCGTGTGAGCAACGATGAGGTTTTGAAGAAGCAGGAAGCTTATACTTAACATCGGGAAGAGGCAGCTGAAGTTTCTGGGACACGTAATGAAGAAGGAGGACCTGGAGAATCTGATACTCACGGGTCGAATAGAGGGAAAGAGAAAAAACGCATGACATACCTGGCGGGCTTAAGCAAGTGGATGACAGAACAATGTCTGGGAGAAGTAGCAAAGGGATAAAAATTATTGTGAGCTTCAAGGGATAGTGGGAAGTGAAGTGCCAAATTTGCCTACGCCCTGAAGGGACACGGCACATGAAAAGAAAGAACTCCTTGCGTCTTAGTGGCTTTGTTGCTTTGCTTGGAGTGAAATGATTTTTTAAAAAATACCACATTTAAACTTATTTCTTTTATTAATGATAATAATTACGAAATTGGAAGATAGTGAAAATAATTTTTAAGGGGGAAAATGTAATGGATATAATATATTAACAGACTATGACGAGACAGGAGGATTTCCTTGGTAACAAAGAAATGAGTACTGACCTGCTACGTGACATCTGTCACCCTTTACGGTAGCGAATGTTGGGCGGTCTCCTCAAGGATGAAGAAGAGACTCGAGTGCCGGAGGTATGCTTCTACAGAAGGATGCTGAGGATATCATGGATCGAGCATGTGAGCAACGATGAGGTCATAGAAACAAGGAGGAAGCTTATACTTAACACCAGGAAGAGACAGATGAAATTTCTGGGACACGTAATGAGAAAGGAAGGCCCGGAGAATCTGATACTGACAGGGCGAATAGAGGGAAAGAGAGACAAAGGGAAAGCACCGCATGACATGCCTGGCCGGCTTAGGCAAGCGGATGACAGAACGTGGTCTGGAGGAGGTAGCAGAGGGACTAAATTTGTTGGGAGCTACAAGAGGGTGAAGTGGAGAGCCATGATCGCCTACGTCCTGAAAGGTCACGGCATATAAAAAGAAAAGAAAGATATCGTCTTTTCCTTTCTCAATCGACGCCATCTTTTTTTTCAAATACACACGTTTGCTTCTTGTCAAATTTAGAAAGGGTCCTGATATCTTACTACAGGCATTGCCTCATTATACGTTTTATCAGGTTTCTACTGTTGTACTTAATTTCCAAGCGTGTTTTTTTTTTAATGAATTCATTTGTTTTTCATTTCATTATATTAGCCTGGCTGCCTTAACTCAGTTGATAACAGAAGGTGGTCTGTGAGAGGTGGCAGAGGAACGAAACTTATTGAGAGCTACAAGAGATAGGGGGAAGTATAGACCAATGATCGCCTAAGTCCTAAGCAACGTTGAGCCGGGTCAGTACATAGATGGATGATCGCTTAGAATGACAGGTGCTGTAAGCATGGATGAGCTGGTGGAGTAATGGATATTGGCTCGGAATTTTTAAATAAAGAGCCGGAGCTCGAATTCCCGTTGGGTTCGTTATACTCATTTACGTGCAGATATCCGTGAGACAAGGGAAAGCAACGCATGACATACATGGCGGGCTTGAGCAAGTGGATGACAGAATGTGGTCTGGAAGAGGTGGCAGAGGGAAATGAAGAGCCATGATTGCCTAAGTCCTGAAAGCTCATGGCACATAGAAAAAGAAAAGAATTCAAATTTCGCTATATTTTAAGCAGCTCCACTACTGATATCAAGGCTTATGGCCACATGACGTTTAAACACCGCTTCCTGTACGATCGCCTAAGTTAAATATGCTGTACTGCTTGGCATTCGAGCCAGAATATTTCAGCTGAGGACAGTACAGAGGATTCGAAAAAGAGTTCAATGAGTCTAATGGTGATTACGAAGGTTTTTGGAGTTATCATTAGTGATGGACGTTATATCTCCATTCATTTTCGCATTAGGCCTCAGACTGAATTCGGAGGTCTATATCAAGTGCCTTGAGGAAGTAGTGCTACCCTGGGTCAAGAGGGTGGCTGCTGGAAGATCCTATGTCTACCTACAGGACTCTGTGCCAAGCCACCCAAGCAGCAGAACACAGGCATATTTGTCAGACAATTTCTGCGACCACGTCACCCATAACATCTGGCCACTTAACTCTCCAGACTGCAACCACGTTGTGGGGCGGAGTTGAGCGAGACACCAAAGATGAACTGAAGGCAAGAATTAAGGCAGCATTCTAAACCTAAACACGGAGACCGTCCAGAAGAGTTGCAGGAGATTCCGAAGTCGTCTTTAGGCTGAGTTTATTGAAAGAATTTACTCTTTAAGGTATTTTTGAGTAATTTTCGTAAATATACCCGTTAAAATGGGCTGTCAATGTTATTTTAAATTTTACGCAATTTAGACGACAATTAATCCATCGCACCCTATATATATATATATATATATATATATATATATATATATATATATATATATATATAAAAGTGAACATAGAAGTCAACACTTAGAGGCGACAGTCTGTTTCATGCTAGATGCAATCGTCAGGCAACTAGTGCTGTTATTTTTCTCGGCTATTTATATATACGGGTCCGTATATATAAATAGCCGAGAAAAATAACAGCACTAGTTGCCTGACGATTGCGTCTAGCATGAAACAGACTGTCGCCTGTAAGTGTTGACTTCTATGTTCACTTTTATATTTACACACGCTCTATCTCTGATATTGAGCACTTTATCTCATAAATATATCACACTTTAAGACTATATTTCTTCATATATATATATATATATATATATATATATATATATATATATATGTAGTGATAGTGGGAACGGTTTTCATGAGACACTTAAGTCCCGTTAGTAACATGCATAAAAGTCCTCATTGTGCAACAGCGAAGATCTTGGGACATCAACAGGAATATCTGCTGGCTCTTTTCACCGTTGTCCTTCGTCTCTTCGCCGGTTGATTCGACTGCAATTCTGGTTGCACTCTGGCACAAATATTTCCAGTTATTTCTATCCAGGTCAGCTCGCTCGAGGTTAGTATGAGGCACATTGATAACCGAGGGATTATTCTTTAGCTAGTCTTTATAACGGAGCCACCACTGTCCAGGGTTAAAGGCTGAATCCGAATCGTATATTCTTGCTCTACAGGACCAAGGCTTGATAACTAGAAATTACCAAGCGCATACACTGACAAATGATGTTAGACCAAAATGCACATTCTGTGATAAATATACAAAAACAATTGACCATCTTGATTCAAGTTGCACTGTATTGGCACCCACTGAATATAAACTCCATCATGACAGAGTGGGCCAATATCTGCACTAGAAAATCAGCAACTTTTACGGATAGGAAACTGCAAAGAATTGGTATGAACACCATGATTAGAGACCGTAAAGACAAGAAGTGTCATCTTATTGACATGGCAGACCCTGCAGATTTAGAACTTCTTTAAAAAAAAAACTATCAAAATACAAGGACCTTGAAATCGAAATCTCAGAAATGTGGCACATGAGGGCATCCATACATCCAGTTGTAGTTGGCAACCTCTGATTAATTGTAAAAGATTCCAATAGATCCAGTGAAGGGGTTTCTGGTAGCCCATGCCTTGAAAAATGCAAAAATTGTTTTCGCAAGTAAACCTTACGAAGTGGTTTTTCTGTGTAAAATATTTGTGATCTTAGGTTTATTTTTTTAAAAACTGCACAGCGGAAAATATCATGATGCCATTTCTGTCCTTAGGTCTATGGACGGGACCCGAAAAGAAATGAGTATACACCAGAAATCAAAGGAAATAAAATAATAATAATAACTTTGATGTAACAATGGGTAGCTATGTTCGTGCAATATACGAACTCATAGGTATATACATAATCAATAAATTAACAAATATTATTAACAAAAAAGATATTGGTCTTTACAGGGACGACGGTTTAGTAATTCTAAGGAATTGCAACGGCAGAACTACAGAAAAAATAAGAAAAGAAATAATAAAAACCTTCAAACGATTAGGATTTATAATAGATATAAAATCCATTCAAAAAATAGTAATTTTTTTTAGATAGCATTCAACATAAACAATGGAACCTACAAGCCATACAGAAAACGAAAAAACAGCCACCCCTTAACTTATTCAAATAAATACCCTATCTATAAATAAAAGAATTTCAACAAATTCTAGTAGTCTAACCATATTCAGTGAAAACATAAATCATATGAGTCGGCCCTACGAAGCAACAGATTTTCAAAACTAAAAATACAAAAGCTAAAACAATTCTAACAAAACAACAGAAAAAGAAACATAATTTGGTTCAACACCCTACACAACAAATAAAAACAAAAATAGGGAAAATATTCTTCAGCAGCAGATTATCAATAAAAATTATTTAAAACTACATGGATAACACGGAGAAAATAGTACCCAAGCACGATAAACAAATACTAAAGAAAACAAATAACACCTGCAACAATAATAACAATAACATCCAACAAAATAACACCATTAAATATAACTGTAGAAAGAAAGAAAATTGCACACTTAGTAATAAATGTTTAGCCAATAACATAATATACAAAGCTATCGTAACCAAGGCCATTAAAACAGACGAGAATATTTACTAACGTCACAGGAAAAAAAAATTTAAAGAAACATATAACAATAAAATATCCTTCGAAAGAAAAAATACACAAACAATACAACCCCATCAAAATACATATGGAGACAAAAAGAAAACAATATCTCCATCAAAATCAAATGGGAAATTACAAAACGAGAAACTACACACAGTATTACCAGTAAAAATTGTAAATTATGCTCAGAGTATAAAATAGCTATAATTAGTTTTAAAAAATATTTTAATCAAATAAACGCATAAACAAGAAAACTAAGAAAATGGGTAAATGATGGCATATGAATAAATACTTACTTTGCTGTCAATACACTAATTAAAAATAAATACATAAACATAAATACAATAAATATAATATTAACTTTAAATAAATAAGTGAATAAATAAATATAATATAAACTTTAAAAATAATTATTAATAAATAAATAAACGGAGAAGGGGAAAAAATTGTGTAGGGGAAAAAAAAAAAAATGTGTGGGGAAAAAAAAAAAAAAAATTGTGTAGGGAAAAAAAAAAAAAAAAATTGTGTAGGGGAAAAAAAAAAAAATTGTGTAGGGGAAAAAAAAAAAAAAAATTGTGTAGGGGAAAAAAAAAAAAAAATTGTGTAGGGGAAAAAAAAAAAATTTGGGTAGGGGAAAAAAAAAAAAAATTGTGTAGGGGAAAAAAAAAAAAAAATTGTGTAGGGGAAAAAAAAAAAAAAAAATTGTGTAGGGGAAAAAAAAAAAAAATTGTTTGGGGAAAAAAAAAAAAAAAAAATTGTGTAGGGAAAAAAAAAAAAAAATTGTGTAGGGGAAAAAAAAAAAAAAAAAATTGTGTAGGGGAAAAAAAAAAAAAATTGTGTAGGGAAAAAAAAAAAAATTGTGTAGGGAAAAAAAAAAAAAAATTGTGTAGGGGAAAAAAAAAAAAAAAATTGTGTAGGGGAAAAAAAAAAAAAAAATTGTGTAGGGGGAAAAAAAAAAATATGAGCCACACTTTGCCGTTGAATGGACTCGTCCCAAACACCTACGGGTCCGCCATTTGTGAGCACTTATCAAATAGCAGATCGTGTGCAGTGAATTTTAGTGTTGACCGGTTCACCGTATTGTCCCGGTCACACTCTTTATTTCACCTGAAGGTGCTGGAGGCACTTTACATCGGGTCCCGCAAACCTTCCTTGTGTAAACAACGTGAGTGTTTGTTGGGCTCGCTGTCATTTGCCTCTAGCTCCTTTTGCTCATTTTTTTTTTTTTTTTTTTTTTTTTTTCCCCTACACAATTTTTTTTTTTTTAGTGTACATTTTCTGTTTTTTAAATTAAAATCTCCCGTTGCAAGCCTGATGAGCGGGGGCGAAACCGGTTGCTTCGCGCGTTTTAATATGTCTAGTAATATTAAGCTGAATACCTTTATCGCTATAATAAAATTTTGTACCTATAAAAATATCTTCAAATATATATATATATATATAAATATATATATATATATATATATATGTATGTATGTGTGTGTATGTATGTATGTATATAAACAAAAAAGGAAACATTCTATAAAGCCAAACGACGATAATTAGTACCATAAAAATAGAAAAAAAAACAACATCACCATATAAGCAGGAGTCTATTAATAACAAAGCACAGACATAAGTGTACATGTGCCTGTGTACGAGTGTCTATATGTATATATGTGTACGTGCATATACCTATATACGTATACGATTGAATGTGCACGTATGCACACAGGTATAAATACAAACATATGCACATAAATTCAAACAATTATAAATAAAAATTTAATCATAAATCGAACTTGCTGCAATTAATACATAAGATACCACCAAGCCAAATAAGAAAACGAAATATTAGTCTCGTGAAGATATATAAATATATGTGTATATGTGTGCATCTATCTATCTATCTATCTATCTATCTATCTATCTATATATATATATATATATATATATATATATATATATATATATATATATATATATTTAAAGCGTTAATATCATTTGTATCATATATATATATATATATATATATATATATATATATATATATCATTTAAGTATTAATATCAATTATTTATTTAAAAAACGAAATTCCCTAGCAAAAACATGAAACTAGAACTGAAAAAATCCCAAATTAAAAATGGCTTCATGTCGAGAGCAATTAATAATTAGCTAGAAATGGCAAATATCGAAAAGAGGAAAAGAAATAAAAAGACTAAAAACTTAGAAACGAGTGTGAAGTGAAAAGAACGAAGAAAAGGAGAAATTATCACGAAACCTTACATGTACGCACATCCGCGCAGACGGGCGCACGGACAAGAACGAACGTACAAATGTGTTCATGGCCGCACGCGCACAAACTCAAACACCAACACAAATAATACGGAAAAACTTATACCAATGATACGTGCATAAAAAATAAAACTCGAAAAAAATTATAAGCTGTCAATTTCTGCTACATCTCTACGAAACTCTGGAGACGGGATGTTGAAAGTAACATAAATCTGCTAAGTGACAAACTCTTGCTTATCTTAAGTCTATGATGTAATATAAGAAAAGGGTAAAATGCCAACCAACCCCGCAACCCGGCTTTCGACCATGAGGTCTCCCCAGGCAAGTGGAAGGACGTACAAGCCAAAGAAAACTACTTTAATATACCAGAACACCAGAAGTGAGAGGGTAAAAGTATGTGGATGGGGGAGGCGAGAGAGGAGAGAAAAATTCTAAGTGAGGAAAAGAGGCTAAAAAGTAATTACTTTATTCGGCTCATCCGGGTTCATAAGTAACTAAAAATATTTACTTAAATGCCTGCACCCTGACATAACCTCAGTTCTCTCATTTAGTAAGTCACCTTTATCAGGATATGTGGCAATGGCCAATTTCTATTCCTGGCACAACCGGCAACTATTACCATGAATTCTCTCTTTCTTTCTGTATATATATATATATATATATATATATATATATATATATATATATATATATATATATAATGTAATGACATGAAAATTGCGTTATGAAACAGACTGTCGGCACTCACTCTATCACTGATATTGAGT
>OZ038487.1:23908834-23921334 GCA_964036315.1 Acanthosepion esculentum
CCTCCTGACTACACTGGTCGACATTGTCTTTCAGGAGAGGCGGATGTTGGGGTGAAAAAACTTATTATTATTATTATTATTATTATTATTATATATATATATATATATATATATATATGTGTGTGCGTGTGCGCGCGCACGCGCGCGTGTGTGTGTGTGTGTGTTTAATTGTTTATTTGTACATTTGAATATTTTAATTCATATAGATATATTCTAATAATTGAAGTACTAAAATTGTAACTATCCGTTGATGTATATTTGCAAATCTTCCATACATTCCTTTTAGCGCGTCATATAACGAGTACACATAAATACACACAAAAGACGGACATACCCCCCCCCACATATATATATATATATATATATATATATATAACACATGGACAGGAAATCATTTTGGATATATATATATATATATATATATATATATATATATATATATATATATATATATATGAATGTCCGAGCAAATCTCAAAGAAAATATGTGTTCTTCGACAGGGATCGAACCTGTATCCTACACGGAGCCTTCATATAGCCCGATGTGCTATATCATTTAGCTACAGAGTAAGCATCGTGTTAGCAATGTTAAATTACTGTTTAAGCAGACGATAGAACTAACATAATAAGTTGTATGGATATGAGTTTTTTGATCTCTGAGTTTGTCTGATGATCGCAAGAGCGTGAAATCCAGGGTCACAAACCTATATCCATGCAACATATATATATATATATATATATATATATATATATATATATCTATGTGTGTGTGTGTGTGTGTGTGTGTGTGTGTGGGTGGGTGTGTGTGTTTGTGTGTGTTCGTGTGTGTGTACATTCAAACGCTATTTTTAGATGATACCCGCCTATGAAAGGACGATACATTTTTGTTTTTGTTTTGTCTTTTGTGTAACAGTATTTTTGATGCCCACCGGCCTACGCTCTCGGCAAAATAAACCCCCATCCGATGAGACGGGCTTAATATTAATTTTTCTGGAAGGTGCAAGCTGGTAAACATGTTAAAAAATATATTTAAAAAATACAAAAAAAAAATAAATAAAAAATAAAAAATAGGGCGTCTATTCAAACTGGAGTATCTAGTAAAATAATGTTTGGAGTAATAAAAAATGTCGGGTCAAATATAAATCCATTAATTTTTTAGAAATTGCTTTTTTTACTTTGCGGATATGAAATAGAACAGATATATACTCTCGAGAAAATCTGAATGGCATGCGCAATCCTTGAAAGGGTAAACAGACCTACTCTGTGAGACTTTCTATGGCCGATCAGACGGTGCTTTACAAAAGCATGCATATTTCTCTACATGTAATCCCCCCTATACATATATATATATATATTTATTTTTGTCATCCACAGACAGACTGTTTCGCTGTTTCACAGCTCACCAGTGTGGCTAGACGTCCGGTTGCCTCTAGCTAGGATCGAAACCCGACTACTACCAACCGGAACTACTACCAACTAAGCCGTCGGCGCACGGCAGGAATGAAGGTGAATTTTAGCGTGTTTATTTTTAGATTTAGATAAACACACAGTGACTGACAGTGACTCAATTCTGCCGAAGAGTCGTGCAATATTAGCTTAAATAGTCACTGTTTACAAACTCAGACCTCAAACCAAAGAGCTCAACCGAAATTAATTTTTCAGGAGCCAATATTTTTGTCATCCACAGACATACTGTTTCTCTGTTTCACAGCTCATCAGTGTGGCTAGACGTCCGGTTGCCTCTATTGTGGATATTATTGTGTATATTTAAGCAGCATATTTTCATTCAAACAGGTTTCGTTAAATAATTTAGACATATCGATTAGTTTACGTTGTGGTCATTTCATGTTCGCTGATTAATTTTTTGGTAGACTTAGAAAATTGACTAAGAAAAATACCAAACTTTTTGGTTAAATAATTTATACATATTATGTCGATTAGTTTTCGTTATGATCCTTACATGCTCGAAAATTGAGTAAAAAAGATACCAAATTTTTCTTTCGAATATTTTTTATTTTTGCAAGTACTTTCAATCTCACCTGAGATCATCTTCAGGGGATTAAGTCGCCTGTGAGTAAGTTGGGAAAATACAAACTATGCGAAAGAAAATTCTGGTATCTTTCTTACTCAATTTTCGAAATTTAAAGGATCACAACGAAAACTAATCGACACGATATGTATAAATTATCTAACCAAAACTATTTGAATATTTGCTCTCCTTCGCCGATTGATCCCTATGGGGAAAGGGTATTTTTAACAGTAGCTGCTCCTGCTTATAGCACACAGGTCTTCATATAAACTGATCGCTCTGACTGCCTATTTGGTTTCTATATACATCGTGTATATAATTCCTTGTCTCGAAAGGGAACTCGACATTTGATAACTAAGAAAGTTAGGCTTGTGTCAAAATGCTTTTAGTTTAACACACACATATTAATTTAACAATAAAATCTACACATTATTATTACTACTGTTACTAAGGTGCATATTGTAACAGTGGAATCCTGAACTGCTGTCGGCGGTCCTCAAAGACGATGCAGACATGGTGTGCACCATCGTTTGTATCTTCCTGCAGTCTGCTCAGAGCGACCTGTCTTTGGTCCTGATTACTTGGTCAGTGTCAAGAAGCTGGAAATTTCTGTGTTACAGTGCTTACTGATTATTACTGCAAGCACTGTATGACTTTTCATTTCCTTTCTGAGGTTAGACGCCATCATTTTGATGTTCTCAGTAAGGCAGAAAGAAATATATGAATTTATAAATACAGGTATACCTCACCATACGTCGTTAATTGGTTCCAGAGGTCACGACTTAGGTCGAAAAACGACTTAAATCAAAATAACCACACTATAAACCGGAAATAAACTCCCCCCTTTGCTTATTACAGCATTTACTATGTGTATTCTGAATAAAATAATTAATTTACACCTTATTTTGCAGCGATATAGACTTACGCTTAGCATTAGCACTTGCACTGGGACTTTTCTTCGCAGCCATGGGAAAAAATCATAATTGAAATGTAGTTGAAAGAACGTCAACAGCAGAGCACAGATGCAAACAATTCTGAATTCAAAATCGTTGTTGGAGCGGATAACAACGCAGGAGTGCCACCTTTCGGAAGGAACTTGAAATAAGAACATCTGCTGAATATACTTTATTATGCCATTTTTTGTTTTTCTCTGTATATATATATATATATATATATATATATATATATATATATATATATATATATATATATATATTTAAATAAAAACAGACCACTTTAAGGTTCCATATAATAAATTATTTCACCACAGCCCTTATAAAGGACCGCGGATCATCAGATTTTACTTCTAAATGTTGAAACGAAAAATGAAAAGAAATTTACACATTTATGACGGGCAGTACTAAGTATATGTAAATTAACAAAGTGAGGAAGTGAGGGGGGAGAGAGACATGATGGAGTTAGATGTAACATTTCTATTCTTTCAAATTTAAATTGTTTGAGGAAATCCAGACATTGACACATTAAATCCGTTAACTAAACGGAAGTTATATATTGATAGTTATGAGAGAAAGTGTCATTAACTTTATTTGGAATGAAAGGCCCGAAATAGGCGCTGTTGTTTTGATTTACTTGGTCTACCCATACGTATTACCTAGTTTTTCGTAAACTATATATATATATATATATATATATATATATATATATATAAATATATATATAATATTATTTTTAAATGTATTTAAATATGATTTTATATGCGTTTATTGTTATTTTAGAGTCTTGATATATTCTAATATTTTTAACGGCCGACGTAAACTCGATTAAAACGACATAAGGCGAGTTTTATTTTTACATATAATATTTAAGAAGAACCGAGGTATCATCGAAACGTCTTAAGACGAGGTATCACTGTAAAGATTTTGCGCGTGGTGTGTAATATTGCGTTATGTCCTTTTCAATTTAAGGATCAGAATTCAGCAGATATACAAAAATAAAAAGGCATGTCGGTCAAGGATGTGCCTTCTCACCGGACTTATTCAACTTATACATCATATCGATTCTGTGAGAATTAAACATTCTACTAGGACTCATTATTGTGGGCCACAATCTTTACGACATAAGTTATTCAGATGACACAGTGTTGATAGTAGACACGAAGAGAAAACTACAAAAACACCCACAGAAGGTAGTGAAGGAAAGCGAGAAGAAACTGTCTATATTTCTGCGATGAGGTATCATGTACATTATTTACATTATTCGGACTGTTGTCCTCATCTTTGTCGCCATATTTAACACAACGTTTCGGCATTTCAGTATCTGTCTTTATTTCTGCGATGAGGTATTATGTACATTATTAATATTATTCGGACTATTGTTCTCATCTTTGCCGCAATATTTATTACAACATTTCGGTCCTTCAGTATCTGTCTATATTTCTTACATGAGGTATTATGTACACTATTTATATTATTCGGACTATTGTTCTCATCTTTGTTGCCATATTCATCACAACGTTTTGGCCCTTCAGTATCTGTCTATATTTCTGCGATGAGGTATTATGTATATTACTTACATTATTCGGTCTATTGTCCTCATCTTTGTCGCCATATTTATTACAACGTTTCGGCATTTCAGTATCTGTCTATGTTTCTGCGATGAGGTATTATGTACATTATTAATATTATTCGGACCATTGTCCGCATCTTTGCCGCCATATTTATTACAACGTTTCGTCTCTTCAGTATCTGTCTATAACACATGCTTAAAATTCGTAGACCTTAAAAACGACCTGCGTGTTGCAAAAAATGAATCATAAATAATATTAACAAAACTAGTAATAATTAATAATAAATTCGTTGAAAAACTTACGACTTCGAAGTATACAGTCTACTATTAGGTGTCAACAAACAATATGGAGTGTAGTATAATTTGGAATATGAAGAATATGCGAGATACTTTTTAAGGTTTCGTTTTTGTTGCTGGTGACCAAAGACCAGTGTTCACGTTCTTGCTAGTGTAAAATTATTCGCCAGTTATGTTTTTGGTTTTTAACCTCGCACGCGAACATCAAAGAATTTTCTCTCAACAATCCAAGAAGTTACGTATGGCAAACTATTTATTTTCGTCTACTTTTGAACCTTTGTAAACCATATACCCGTTCTGTAAGCAACGAACTCTTAATTTTCTTTTAAAGATTGTTGAAATCTTTCCCGTGACTTCAGACAGACTTCAGACAGTCTTCACTTATTAATTATTTTCTCATCAATTTATACGAAAAAAGTATTTCGTAAGGCTCGCTACTTTCTTTTCTTTCTTCTTGGCTCAACAGCTGATTTTTATGAAGACAAGGTTTTCATTGGTCCAAAGAAAATTTCACACAGGCTCGCGAATTCCTTTCAGTTATTTTCCTCAGTCCTCCGAAGTTGAATGGAGAGAGTGAAGGGAGTTATCGTGTGTGTCAAATCATTTAATCTGTTGTATGAACAGATAAAAGTGATAGAAATTATGAGGGGGATTTGAATAATAATAATTAAGTAATTCATCGAATCTAGAAGAATCCTCAACAGAATGCAGACAGCACTGCACGGCCGTTTCGTCCTATTTTGGGACTCATCAGCAGTTAGTTATAGTTAGTTAACTCTTCGACACCGAGACACGTTGGTCCAGTGGGATCGATTCTCGGTAGTGGATGCGTTCTACTGATGAATCCCAAATATACGACCGTCCAGTGCTTTCTGCATTCTTTTGAGGTTTCTTCTAGACTCGATGAATTACTTAATTATGATTATCTCAGATCCTCCTAATAATTTCTACCACTTGTATATCCTTGCTTTAACCGGCTTCTGACGATCTGGATAAAGCGGCTTAGGGATAGTAGTCGTGGCTCGTGGGGGCACAGTCCTATGGATGAGGGAAACTCGAATGAGTTCCACCACGGAATATGTGATCGAGCGGCTCTATATCGAGTCTAATTCGTTACCTCTTCGTCACCGAGGCCCGTTGGAACAGTTTGTATGACGTTTGCCTGATAACGTAACTGTCCGGGTTTCAATTCTCGGTAGTGGATGCGCATTGATAATAAGTCCCAAATAGGGGACGAAACGGACGTCCAGTGCTTTCTGCATTCTGTTGAGGTTTCTTCCAGAAATCTTTGATTGTCTCAAATCACCCTAATTGTATCACTTGTATATTCTTGCTTGAACAAGCTTGGGGATAGAAGACGTGACTTGGGGGCACAATCCGTTGGCCTAAGTAAACTCGGATGAGTTACACGGCGGAAATTGTGAAGAGCGCCGGTATATCGAGTTTAGGTAGTTACCTTCTCGCCGCTGAGACCAGTTTTTCCAGTGAGTATGACGCTTGCGTCGTATCGTAACGGTTCGAATTCGATTCTCGGTAGTGGATGCGCACTGCTGCTGAGTCCCAAATATGGGACGAAACGAACGTCCAGTGCTTTCTGCAGTCTGTTGAGGTTTCTTCCAGGCTCGATGTATTACTTAACTATGAACAGATAAAACAACGAACTTAAAAAATTTCTGATATATTTTTTTTAAACGAGCGACTGATACAATTTCAAGGGAGTAAATTCTTAAATAAATCCCTTGTTAAAATTACCTATCATCTTCCATTAACTTTTTTGGCATGGGTAAATCAAGTGTTCATTTTAACCCCTAAACTCAAAACCATTATAGATACGCGACTTTACAAACTGTAGATCGGACATAACACAAAGTTTGACATTTCGTAAAATCAACCAACCAAACCCAGACGCTTTTCCGTTCAAACGGGGCCAAGTAAAGCAGATTTTGTCGTAAGATAATTTTTATATTTGAGCCATGTTACTTGCTGAAAGGTCACCGAGTTCAAAAGCCATAACATTCTGAAAATAAGATCAAAGAAAAACTAATTATTAAATTAATATATTCTTCCATGTTTCTTCTATCTTATAATAATCTATATTTTTTGTATGTGTCTGTATCTCTGAGATGAGGTATTATGATTATTCGCATTATTTACATTATTTGGACTGTTATCCTCATCTTTATTGCCATATTAACAATGTTTCGGCCGTTGTACGCACCGGCCTTCTTCAGGATCGTCTATATCTCTGGGATGAGGTACTATGATTACTTGCATTATTTACATAATTCGGACTGTTATCCTCGTCTTTAGTGAGATATTCACAACGTTTCGCCCGTTGTACGCTTCGGCCTTCTTCAAGTGATTGGAATTTCGATCCAAACCCTTTATTTCGTCTACTGGGGTATATTGTTCTAGTTCCAAGTGCCATGCATCTTGCCAGTTATTTCCGTTTAACTCAACTCTCCAAGTTATTTGATTCACTACTGCTGTGACCTGGTGTTGAACTCACAACTCCTTTGGGTCTAGTCACTGGATCTAACCAACATCTTTATCCACTGGGACTTATAAATCTAATGTTTCAGCAACTATTTTTTTTACCTGTGCTCATATTGCAATTTTTATTATTATTATTATTACATTTTTACCAGAGCTTATATTGCATTTTGTTGTTATTCATTACTTTTCTCTAGCACTCCTTATTACTGGTTCTCATATTATACTCATTTCTATGCTTGGTCGGCTCAGGAAATTTTTTTGGCTTAGCATATGTGCTGATTCCTTAAGTTTTCGTATTTTTCAGTGATGCTCTCTATTATTTCAACCTCATCACACAGAGGGGCGGTGATCTCCATATGGGGTCAGCTACGGCCGAAACGTTGTGAATATGGCAATGAAGATGAGGATAACAGTCTGAATAATGTAAATAATGTAAACTATTTTTTTTTGTTTCTTGACCGTGTTCGTAAACAGTTAATCACAAGAGACGTTGTAAAGCGTGCGCAGTGCTAATATGATTTTATTCATGTTAGCCGATGCGAAAATGTTTGCCGTAAGCCGAGCACATCGAACGCATTTGGCCACTTTAGAAGCTATCTGAACGGGAAATCGGAGCATTGCAGCGACCGCGAAGAATTTAGAAGGCAGCGAGGCAGTGAGAATAAATAGTGGCCGGGCGCCGAGACTTGCAATCAACAGAGTTACTTTGGCAAATCCGAGTTTTTAAAGCGAAGCATTAAGAGATTTAGTCTGGCAGCTTGCCTATTAGTTGAGACGTTGGCTGTCAGCGAATTCAGAACGGTTCAATTTAAGTTTCGACAGTTTTGGATAACCAGAATGTAAAAGCAGGTCTTGCCTCTTAACGTCGCTGTAGGCGAACGCCAGAATACAGAAAGACCCACCAAAAGCTACTTGCACAAAGATACCGGGTAAAAAAAAAGTCTTAACTTCTTTATACAGAGTGTCCACTCAAGACGTTGGCGATTATGGCTCTCCGCAATTTCCTGTTTTTTGTATCTCTTAATACATTTTGTCTTCTTGTTATTTATCCTAAATTTCGTTCAGCTATCCATTTACTCAAGCTCGTTAGGTAGGTTATGCATTGTCTTTCTCTATTCCTCTTGCCTTCAAACTGCCTTGTGAGTATCAGATTTTCAAGCCTTCTTTCTTCATTATTTGACCTAGAAATTATGGTGTTTAGTATCAGTTAGTTATGTGATACACGCTTGGGCGATCATGTATCTTTCGACTGACTTTCTGCGGTAGACCAGTTGCCATCCGGTCTGTCCTGCTATATACCCACGCGAGAGATGAGGATTCATACCTTTCCCAAGGGTATTAGCACGTAAGTGAATGTAATGGATTCGACTGGGATTCGAACCCGGCGCTGGAATTCCTCAATCCGAGCCGCTATCCATTGCCTCCTTAAGTCTAAGTTCCTTTTTCGTTTCCATATTCTTTAAAACTTCACCATGGCTTACATGTTCGGTCTATGCTATCTTCAGCATCCTTCTGTTGTTTGAAGTTTCTTCTTTATCTCCGAGGAGATTGACGAACATTAGCTGCTATACAAGAGGGCATAGGTCACGTAACAGTTTAGTATGTGAGAATTTCTTCTCACACAGCTTAACCTTTGGCAGGGACAAGAAAGTCAACAAATCAACAAGGCTTACCTCAAAACACGAGACAAATTTTATTGCAGCCTTGCAAAAAAAGATTTTGCCCATTTTTGCCCCTGGGAACAGGGTAGGGTAGTTCAATGAAAAAAAGGAAAGTCTCTTCTTCTTCTGTATCTCAACCGAGAAAGACAGTCTTGCTGGTGTGAAGGCGCATTACCATGTGGTTGCGCGAGTAGAAACTTCTATGCCTAATTATTAGGCTTGGGCACTCAAGGCCCTATTAAGCTGTTTCCAGTGAGTCCGGTCTCTCCCGAGGATTTGTCGCCACTGCCTCTGAAGCATTTCCATTTTGAATGCTGGTGGACATTCAATGACTAATTAATTTAGGCTTGGGCACACAAGGCCCCGTCAAAGATTCAATGCGTCTGGACAGTTCTAATCCTTTTCCGCGACTGACTCAAAAGTGGCGGGCGTTGTCAAATGCCCGCGAAAAAAACCCAGTCAAGGTTCGACCAATGAGATTGGTCGTTACAAAATTGGCCAATAGGCGCTTAATTTGTAGAATTTCTTACAAGTACTCTTTTCTTTGTTTCTAGCGAAGTTTTTCTATTTCTTATTACTCTGCTTAGCCTTTGAAATGCATCTCTGAGTATCCCAATACGCTTCAGATTTCAGTGTCACTCTTTCCGTCCACTGTGAAAACACTTCCTATATATTTAAATTTGTGTACTCGTTTGATTTTGCTATCTCTGATTTGCAATTGGCACTTCGATTCTCTCCTTTTAATAACAATCGTGCATTCTGTCTTTTTTCTCGATTTCATTCACTACCTTCGGAAGGAGTTCTTGTAGTTTTCTTCCCGTGTCAACTATCAACACTGCGCCATATGCATATCTTATTTTGTGAAGGTTGTGCCCGCCAATAATTCTCTCAAAATCGCCTCGCTGTATAAGTTGAATGAGTCCGGTAAGAAGACACATCCTTGTCTTACAGCCTTTTATAATTTTTGTATATCTCCTGAACTCATTTTTTATTCGCATGCAGGTGGTTTGCTGCAGGTATAGATTCTTGATCATTTTAATATCCTTCCCAAATATGTGCATACCAGACCCACACCGACTAAACTCACTAAGTGGGCAACGTAAATGACTATAGAGCCAGGATAGAAAAAACGGTAAATTCACAATTATTCTCAGAAGGAAAAAAAAAAACAGTATAAGTTCACAGGTGTGCCAAAATATGTGTGTGTGTGTGTGTGTGTGTGTGTGTGTGTGTGTGTGTGTGTGCCTCTCTCTCTCTCTCTCTCTCTCTATATATATATATATATATATATATATATATATACACACACACACACACACACACACACACACACACACACACACACACAAATTGTTTTATCAAAATTATTCTGAGTCATTTATCAATGCAGAACTAAAACAAATTATTAGTCAGTTTTGTGCCATGCGTGATGCACGCGTAAGCGTTCATGTATCGTTCGATACATAACTGTCGAAATTTTTCCCGCTGTAAGTTGCAATGTCTTTCTGCGGTAGACCAATTGCCTTCCAAGGCTATAGAACCCGGTCTGTCCTGCTATTTACCCAACGCTGGGAGAGAAGGGTATTAGTACGTAAATGAATGTAATGGATTCGACTGGAATTCGAACTCGGCTCTCCGATTCCTCAACCCTGGCCGCTACCCATTACTCCAGCCTCTTTTTGGATGTTTTTTTTTCTAAGAATTTAGTAAACATCCAGAAAGAGGCTTACACAGGAGAGTTCCCTTTATATTTAAATTTAATGTAATTAAAAAACATTTCGCTTTTAAACTTGCATTGATAAAGTTGGATTGGCGAAAGGCGTCGGCAATGATTAAGAAATATATTTTCCAGTTGTTTTCTTTTTATTCAAATTGTCTTATCATCAGAAATTTAACTATATATATGTATATGGTTAATTTTCTCAGAATAATTCTGATGATAAGACAATTTGAATAAAAAAAGGCAATTTTTCGCCTATTGTTTTTGGGGTCAAACTAATATTTAATCTTACTAATATAAAGACCTCTTCTCGACCACCTAGTAAAAAAGTTTACTCACACTAAGGTATTCTATTGATAATTATAATTTTGGATATAAATGAGATTTAGGGAAAAACTCTGTACAAAAAAAGTGACTCACTTATTTCCTGCAACTAATAATCAATAGAAACATAACCGAACAGCTTTAAATAAAGAATAATAGAGGTATAATTTATTTATAATAGGTAATATAGTTCGAAATATTTAATTATCTATGGGTCTTCCTTTATTTTGAATAACCTTTTCAACCGTTTTTGGCGTTGACTTAATTAGGTTCTCAAATCTCATCTCCAAGCATTGCATTCCATTTGGATATGAAATTCACAATCATATCCTCTTTGTTGCTCAACTGCTTTCTCGAGAGCCTGTACTTTATAATGCGCCATAAGTTATCTATGGGGGTTGAGGTCAGGAGATTGGGGCGGCCATGTCATAAAACTCACCTGCTTCTCATCAAAGTATTCCTTCATCAAGCTTGATTTGTGACAGGGAGCATTATCCTGCATAAAAATGAGCTTAGTGGCGGTCGATTTGCACACTTTCAGCAGAAGGGAGCAGACAAGACTCTAAAACTCTCTTGTACTGCTCGTTCCTAAGGTTCTTTTCAATAGGTTTTAAGAAACCAGTTCTATGAAAAGAAAAGCATCCCCAGAACATTATACTGAACGGATGCTTGACAGTACTTACTGCTAAATTCAAAGAGCTTTCAAAGGTTCTTCGGATTTTAGATCGCTTATCCTTTGAATTTAGCTCAACTTTCGTTTCATCGGAGAAGAGAACATTAAGTAAAAAAATCAGGTGAGTCACTTTTATCGAACAACACTGTATATAGTTAGAGGGAGAGAGAGAGAAAGGGAGAGTGAGAGAGGATGTTTGTATATATGAGGTCTCGGGACATTTGCTATTTTAACGGAGTAAAATTACGCAATGTTAAGCCGCTTGCTACAGATTGACATTGTACCTTGTCGTGTATACACACTAATTTGTAAAGTTGTTTCTCACTTACTTGATTTATATCAGTGCTTGGAAAAATGTGTAGAATGCGGTCGTCGAACCACCCCACAGAGATTCCATCAGTAACCATGGTTTGGGCAGCTGTTTTTGGCCAAGCACACATTCCCCAGGTCCGAAAACCAGCATACACCCCAGATCTCACCCCTTGCAAGTTTTCCACATCAAAAATCAAATTCCACCTTAAAGAAACAGTATTTCAAGACGTCTCGTAAATCCAAGAGAATATGACGAGTTCCAGGAATGCTTCCCTCAATGGAATCGGATAAAATGTGTGGCTTCAGAAGGGGACTATGTCGAAGGATATTAATTACTGAATTGATACAAATTGTAGTTTTCTTTTTATAGCACGAGTACCGATACTTTTTTGGTCGGACCTCTATATAAAATGGCGAAAATTTACCCATATCACAGAGTAGGTATATATACATATATATAAAC
>OZ038487.1:23923834-23951334 GCA_964036315.1 Acanthosepion esculentum
ATCGCTAGAATTTTACCTACTCCAACGTACTATTATCCCCTATCTCCACCTTTTCTCCTCTACCTCTCACTCTTAGGGCGGTTGTGATATGATCTTCTAGGCTGTTGACCGGTGTTTATCGGCAAGAAAAAAATCTCAACAGACCAGTCAACATTAAACACCCAATCCATTCTTCGCCGAACTGCTGTCAACAAGCACTATTGTTTCACTCCGTCACCTTTTTTGGTTTACGTGTATTTTTCTTCTCAAACAAATGGAAAAAGGAAGTGACGTTTCACATACGACTTGCCTACATGCAGGATTGTTCATAACCATTTTCGATTCTCACCCGTCCAAGTGCAGTTGAAATGCACTGAAACCAAGTTGCATCTTTGTAGCGAGTAAAATGGTTTTGTCTAAATGGTAAAATTATAATAAATAAATAATTATCGCTCTACTATCGGTATCGAGCCCTCTTTTGGATTAATGCTATGAACGTTGGAATTTATATATTACTTTTGTTCTCATCGCATCGGGCATATATATATATATATATATATATATATATATATATATATATATATATATATACACACACACACACACACACATATATATATATATATATATATATATATATATATATATATATATATATATACGAGCGTCATTCAATAAATAAGGTGAATTTTTCGGTATAACGACTTCGAATACAGATAGAAGCTTACTTTTTTTTTCAACGTAGTCTCCCAGCACTGTCACACACATTTCCCATCTGTGCACCAGCTTCCGTATTCACTCAGCGTAAAAATCTTTGAACTGATGTCTCAACCAGTCGCTCACAACACTTTTGACTTCATCGTCACTTTTAAACTTCGTGCCTCTCGTGAACGCTTTCAAGGGACCAAACCGGTGAAAGTCTGAAGGGGCAAGGTCTGGGCTGTAAGGGGGATGAGCGAGCAGTTCCCAGCCCAGCTCGTTGATGGTCTGCACCGTTTGGGCTGCTGTTTGAGGCCTTTCGTTGTCATGATGCAAGATGACTCCTTCTGACTGAGGACCCCTGCGTTTGTCCCAACAGATAAGCTCAAAATCCTTGCAATGTCATCCACTGCCACCATTCTGTCAGACTGAATGAGGTCATTGACTGATTCGATCACCTCAGGAGACCTCACTTCTGTAGGCCTCCCAGGCCTGTCTTCATCCTCAACACTTCTCCGTCCTTCTTTAAACAATTTAGCCCACTTGTAGACATTTTTGGGCTGAAACATGTGGCACCATGCAAACCAGTTGACATTCTCCTATGAAGGGTGCAAACCAGTTGACATTCTATGAATTTCAACTGGTTTGCACCCTTCAGCAACTAAAAACTTGATAACTAACCGCTGTTCAATCCTGGAGCATGCTTCTTGGTCGGCCATCTTTGTTAATCGCCAAAACTCTCAAAGTTTTTTTTTTAATCTGCCAAAGAATCCATGTGAAAAAGAAGTAAAACAAAAAAAAATAAAAAAAGAGTAAGCTTCTATCTGTATTAGAAGTCCTTATACCGAAAAATTCACCTTATTTATTGAATGACCCTCGTATATTCTAATAAAAAAAATGTAAAATCTCCAGCACACCTCGTTCGTGCGCATGTGTAGTTGTACCAACATAACAAATTTAGTCCGATAATGTCCTGAAGGACGAAACGTGTCAAAAGTGTCATTTCTTCCATGTCTAAGTCAAGTCTTTATCGTTTGATAATTTAAACTAGTTGCTAAATTCCTTAACAGAAGAGAAGCTGGTTACTGTATCTGCTGATCTTAGCTTACAAAACATACATAAAGAGGTAAGCATTGATCAGTTTGGCATTTTCATTAAAGAAGAATATAATTCAATATTTAGTAAAGCATTGGATATTTTAATGCACATTCCCACATCATGCCTCAGTGAATTAGGATTTACTGCACTTACCAAGATTAAATGCGAAAACAGATCAAATATTAAATGCACTGATGAGGAAATCAGAATATTTTTATCACATGTGAGGTCTTACATTTAAAATTTGCCAAAGCACATCAAGCACGTGTTTCACACAAGCAACTTAAATATACAATGAAAAGTCTTAAAAATAAATGCTTATTGCAGGAGACTTCTTTATTTTTTCCTATATTCACATTTCATGAATAATTTTCTCCGATTAAAATTTTAAGTGCGTCTCAGAGTTTTGGTTATTCTACAAGTGCACCGTGAAGTTTGATTTAGTTTGTTTTTACGGCATATCAACCTCAATGGGTTAATTAATGCCGACAAGATTTTTTAGGACATCTATCCTAAAAATCTTGTCGGTATTATATATAAATGTCTTCTTTGTAAGAAATCACTTTGTGGATCAGGTTTAATTAGAATAAAATTTATTGCTGGTAATATATTTTTTCAAAAATTTGTTGCTGGTATTTTTACTATAAAGATTTATTTTTATAGTTTCATAATGTTTTGACCCCTGTTGGGTGGGGGTGTTAACTATATTTATTTCCTTCAATGTTATGGGCAGTTCTCTTACAGTATTGTATAATAATACGTTATTAATTTAATTTTCGGCTCTTATCGCCGCAATTACTGTGTTTTCAAGTGGTTCGCAGAATTTTGGTGTTAGTCTAGACAATCCGCCTGCATGACTTAATTTTTTGGACGGTAGAAACTCCATTTTAAAATTGTAGTTCAATAGGATAGTTCCCCAGCGCTGCAGTCTATTCATTGTATGCGTGGGAACACCCTTTTTTTTATTCATATTCACTATTAGGTGAAGAGTTATAAATTTTTTAAAGTGCACACGAACTTTATGGACACTCTGTATAATTCACATATGTTTTATGTACATCGAGGTTAATTTCCTTAATAATAACTGAATTTTCTTTTCATCATTCCAACGCGAACAATCCCTTTTGCAGATCCCTTCGTGTCTTCTATAAGAAGCTGGAAAAGTTGTCACTTCGTCTGGATTGGACGCAAATTCGCTGATAGAATTAGCAACATCACCTGGAGGGAATGAAACTGAAGATTTTTCCTTCCATGCTTTTGGTAAACAACTCGAAAGCTTCTTTTGTTATAATTGCAATTGTAATGTCATCCTGGACCCCAAGTTAGATCGGGGGCCGGGAGCTAGCGGGAGAAGGGGCGATCGTAGCCTGGTTGATCTGATTGACGATTATGGTCTCGTCGATAGATACCCGGTCGATCATCCGGGGGGGGGGAGGAGAATGTGGACGTGGGCTCGTAATTGGCCAAGGTGGTTAGCTACCTTGACAGGATGTTAGTGAGAAGAGCCGACATAGATCTGTTAGATTGTCCCATGTTCCACTGGGTAGGCTATATGGACCACAAACTCGTTTGTGCCCGTGTGGCGTTAGACCATAGGCCTAGAATGGCTGGTTACTGGAAGTTCAACCTGTCTTTATTGGACAGGCGGGACTTCCGGGAGTAGCTAACTAGCTTAGTGCAGCGGGAGCTAGTGGGGGCGGTTATCGGGAATAGGTGGTGGGAGAAACTTAAGGTTAGGATTAGGTCGTTCACCACTGATTTCAGCAAACGACTCGCTCTAGATAGAGCTGAGAAGGTGAAGACACTTAAGTCTAGTTTTTCCCGGGCGGAGGCTGAAGGGAGGTCCCCTAGAGATAGCCTTAGCTAGGGAGGCCCTGGAGCGTTCGAATAGCGAGCGCTACATGGGTCAGGCAATTAGACATGAGTTAAGCAAGATGTCTTCCGAAGCTGTTAATATGGGCGCAGATTTGCGTCGGGAAGAGGTCTGTCGAGGTGGTGATCGTTACATTCGGAGGGACATACTGTGCGGTCGGCTGATGACATGGGCGTGGCGTTTCGGCGGCATTTCGAGAGCCGCTTTACCAAGGAGCCTGGTCTTCGTGAGGACGAGTTTCGCTGCTATTTGGTTGAATTTCCTCGGCTTTCGCCGACTGAAGCGGCTAGCTGCGACATTACGGAACGCATTGAAGAAGGTCAGCAGAGGCAAGTCGCCCGGTTTGGATGGTTTGCCCTATGAATTGTACTTGAGGCTGTCGCACATATTTGTTCCGATTTTGACTGCAGTGTTCAACAACTGGTTTCGGTCGGGGTCCATCCCCAACCGGATTTTCAGCGGAGTGATCACTCTGTTGACAAAGAGCAAGGGTGTTGTGGGGAAACTAGATGATTAAGCAGTTCGAGCGCTAGCTATCTTCCATTTTGTGGAGGGAAAGCAAGCATCAAGTCGACAGAGAAGTTTGTGCACAACGTCGGTGTCATAGGGCCTGGGAATACCACATTTGGTGATCCACAAACTCACGTCGAGGTTGGCTTTCCTACGCCGCTCTTTGACAGGAGATTCGATTATGGCGGGGATTGTTCGGGACGCGTTCCCTTTCCTTAATATCAGTCCCCGCATCTAGCGGGTTGAGCGCCGTCGTAAACCCCGGTATCAATCGGATTTCCTTCGCGATCATTCCTCGGTCCAGTGACCTTTCACAGCCTAGGAAGGTCTTCTGTCATTATTTAGTGGAGGTGGTCGCGAAGGATCCTCTACGTGGGCGTCTCGACTAGTCGGAGGAGGAGTTTCGCTCTTTCTGGTCTTGGGCACCAGCGGCGAATAATCTCAGTAACCCTGAGTTTTCGCTTACCTGGCGATTGGCTCGGAATTGGCTGTCTCTCAATGACAAGGCCTTCATATGGGGCTTGGCGGATTTGCCAGAATGTGAACGGTGTGGCCTTTGTTTAGAAGAAACGGCTTCGCACGCCTTCTACCATTGTCACCGAGTCCTCCCCTTATGTGACCATGTCTGTCTCGCTTACGAAAAGCTCGTGCTCATTGATAGCGCATACGCGTATGACAATGTGTTACCCCGTACTCTGGGGTGAAACGGATGGTGTTTCTTACGCTGCTGGCCACGGCCCGAATGGTGATTTGGACGACGCGAATGGAGAAAGTCTTGCGAGGCAATCGTCTTTCTAATCTTGATTTGATCCGTTTCTTTGAGCATCAGCTCAAGATGAAGATTATAACTGATAGAAAACGCTTGCATTCCTTAGTTTTCAGCGAAAGGTGGGTGACTGAGGCGAGCTTGGTTCGTTTGAACGGGGCTAGCCTTTATTTTCTCTTCTAGGTAAACCTACGTCACATCGAGGTGGTTTCCTGTGGAGCCCTCCCCTTGGTTAGGTTAGACAAGCTTTTGTGTACCTAGTTAATGT
Organism: Acanthosepion esculentum; assembly: GCA_964036315.1. NCBI lineage: Eukaryota > Metazoa > Mollusca > Cephalopoda > Sepiida > Sepiidae > Acanthosepion > Acanthosepion esculentum. Next base: position 23,929,028 of record OZ038487.1, read on the forward strand.
GAGTCAGTGTTGTTCCTGGCCTCTTTGTTTATGATCCAAGTTGAGATTCCCAACCACCCCAGTATGATTTGGCCCCTTTTTTCTCGACTGGGTCAGCTTTTTATTTCCCATGTCCGTCTATTTTTTTCTCCTTTCTCATTCCCTTAGGGAGAGAGCTTCTTGATTTTGCCCAATGGGCAGAATACAGCGACCTCTCATTTTTAGGGTTGGACGGGCCCTACTAACATCAGTTATGTTTAGTTTGTTTTGAGTTAATAATTTAGTTTGTTATTGGTTTCAACTCCCTCCCCTCACATTTTACTCATTGTTGGGGCGCACCCACCTTCACAACCACAATTGACTGATCCTATTATTATAAATAGAACAGTAGTTCTAGAGATTGTGAGGAGTGTAGCAGTGTAGTGCAGTGCAGAGTGAGACTTCTGTAGTGATCGGTTACACTTCCGTTTCCCGACCGGAAGATACCGTTGGACTTTATTACTATTACTTATTGTTACTACTAACCTACGTTCGTTCTACTACTAATCTCTCTGATGTAAATACCTCTCTGAATATACCAGTATTTTCCCCTACGACTGTGTTTGTTCGTTATTACCATATACTCACGTGGAAACACTCAACATCTCAACACTCATCCATAAATTTTTAAGTACATATTTTATAATCATTAGATTTTTATTGCATGGGGCGCGTTTTGTAGGTTCCCCTTGAGAGTATACGGTATTATGGTGTATGGGGGATTGATTGGTGACGGACGAGGTTTTGTGGTGAATGGGCAAATTGTAATGAGTGAATGGGTCGGGAATCGGATTAGCTAGATATAAGACAGTTACTGACGGCCAGCCTTTGTTTTCCCTTATTAAATATCCATTAAGTCTTCTGTGTTGTACTTGTTAAATATTTTCTTTATATATTTGTTTTAATTTTCTTGTATTTGTAATTTTTGTCTAATCTGTCCGTTTTTTTCCGATTTGTTTTTCTTCGTGTTAACTCGGAATTGGTATTTTTAGCGGGCATATTTGTTTTTGTGATTTGCTAGTTTTGTATTAGTTCCGTATTTTCTTTCGTTTTCTAGTCCTTTTACTGTATTATTTATTGTTATTTGAATTTCTTTGTGTATTTTTTTCCTTTCCGTACGTTTAAGTCCTTTTTTGTATAATCCCTTTTAAAGGAAATGTGTAATTGTTTTGTACATTTATTTTTGTCCGCTTTTTAAAAAGTTCCACGTCTTATTCTTGTCTCTATTTTGCGTAAGTGTTTGTCTTTTGCACGTCTGTCTTATTGTATTTTTTTTAGTGATTTATTTTTATTTTATTTCCTTAATATTTTATTTTTGTAAAAGGAAAAAAAAAACAATTATAAAAAAGGATTTAAGTGTATTTAAAAATGGCTCCCAAGAAGAACGTAAAAAATACTTATTTGGGAGTAGGAAAAAAAGACTCAGCCACCCGATAAATCGGAAGAAAATAAAACTGCTGATATTTCTAATGAATCGACAATTATAGTGGCTGATAACGGCCAAAAAGTTCAAGAAAAAAATTTGGCGGAAAAGAGTGAAAATTCTCATATTCCAGCTGGAATGGAGGCCAAATCAGGCCCAAATATCCAAACAAAAGAAAAGATTATGGAAGCTGAAACAAGCCAAGACACTTCAAGAAAAGAACCTAGAATAGACAATACCAAGAAAGATGACAATGTAGCGGTCGAGAGACGCCCTCCTTATGATCGTCCCCACCTAAATGCAGTATCAACACCACGAAGTTTCTTGAGAAAGCTATATCTTGTTACAAAAGATGGGCTCTTGACAAATCATGAGGATCTACAGAAGGTTGAAAAAAGAATTATGTCGGTCTTTGTGGTGGACAAGCGTTCACTCAAAATTTGTCGCTCCACTAAAAACACCGTCATAAAGTCATTGATGTCCCTGGTGATTAAACCACAGAGAGTCATTAAAGGTAAAGGCTTCTTCATGTTGGACATACTGTTACCCACGCCTGCCGACTGTGAAACGGTGAGCACTCGGGACCTAATAACAAAAGATCTGATACTGAGGACAGAATATCAAGGCAGGCGTAGGACCAACATTTTAGCTTATGATGTCCCTCCTCAGATTGTTGGGGAGCACTTGGCCGCCTATCTGTGCCAATTTGGCCAGATACTGTGAGTCCTCCGCCGATCTGACATGGGGATGGAGTTTTGAATTGATGGTGAATCGAAAGGCCTTCGTCTCCATCCCCAAATGCCTGGATGTTGAGGGACAGAAGATGCCGATCATATTAACAGTTCGAGGACCGTCTTACTGGAAGTGGGGACAGACTGGTCACCTGTCTTCTTCCTGCCCAGAGATGAAGGCCTCTGGAGTTCTGGCCCCCACCAACCCAAATCCCCCTAGGGCTGAGTCTGTTGTCTCCTGTAATGGGTATGTCAACAGCCGGGCCCAGTGGGGTAAAACCTCCGGTTGGGTCCGTCTCACGGCCCCCCATTCCCCGAAAAGCCTTCCATCGCCAGTAGTGCGGTTGTGGAGGAGGAAAAGGGGGAATGGCAGGTTGTTGGTAAAGCTAGAAGAAAGCTCCGGGAAGCGGGTCCTCGTCCCAATGAAGCCCAACGGGAAAAGACACAAACAGTCCCAATCCCCCAAGCAGTTCTAAGGAGGTCTCCCCGACTAGCGATTCAGAAAAATTACGACAACAAAACAAAGACATGAACCATCGTTCGAGAAAGCTGAATAATTGCGGCAACGTAGAAATTCGCTCAAACAAAATAATGGAAAAAATCTGGCACCAACTCCTCGGCACCTTCTTCCCCGTCAGCCAAACAACAAATCATGATCCCTCCTCCAGGGCTAAGATCCTCATCTCCATCTCTCACAAAATGACAACATTAAAAATGACCCCCATCTGAGTTTCACCTGCCAAAGACCGCACTTCCAGTACCACCATTAGCACCCAAACATCCCCTGTCAAAACTCCTGCAGCAACTCCAAAAAAGACTGAAAATCCAAAAAGGCAAAGAATCCCATCTCCTGAAAATATAGACCCTACATCCCATAAAAAATCGAACCCCATCTTTAACACAGGGTCTCTAAACAACTAGAGGACAAGGCCCTGCAATATTCACCAAAAAATGAAGAACATTAAATCCCTTGTAAATTTCCGGAAAAATAACAACTTAGACATTGAAGACCCCAGAAATTTCCCCAAAGCTAAAAGGTGCTTAACTGTCGTCAGAGGGGGCGAAGCCAGTCAAATTTTGGCCATGGTTGCGGTGGCTAATGAAGTCTTTGGCATGTTTCTGCCCATGGCCTGCTTTGATACACAGTAAAAAATTGCAACAATTTTGTTCAGGGAGGTTCCCGCTTTTTGTTCACCCGCCCCTGTGTAGAGCGCAAACTAACTTTCCCTCTTTGGCGGCCTGTTTCCAGACGGTACCATCAAAACAGAGATGGGAATAGGTACGATGGGAGAGACCGTTGGTGTCCTTTCCCCGTCCATGTTTAATGAAGGAAAGCAACACTAATCGGTTTCATCATGGCTCTCTGGTTAGCTGGTCTGAATGTCCGAGGCCTAAGGGCGGAGTCTCGTAGGGCGAAGCTCTTTCGTGACCTTCAGCGTCTCGGAGTGAATGTTTGTTGTGTACAAGAGACCCGTTTTTCTACTCATGACTCTGAGGACATTCTGTCTAGGGGGTTCTCCCTCTATTAAGGTTCTTTGTCTCATTGGGGTTTATGCGCCCAATATCCATTCTGAGCGGCCTGCTTTGTTTCGGCAGATTGAACTGTTTTTGACGACATCTCGTCGGGTAGTTTTAGCGGGAGATTGGAATGCCGTCTTGACCCCGATATAGATCGTATAGACCCAAATTCGGGTACTTACAACCGAGACGTGAAACCATTTCGGAACTTTATCGACAGGTTTGATCTTGTCGATAAGTACCGGAATGAGCACCCTAGGGAGGTAGGCTTGGACTAGGAGAAATATTAGCGGCTCGGAGGCTATTTCTAGCTACCTCGACCGAGTCTTAGAATAGAAACGGTCTTAGAGTAAAAAGTAGATCGGGCAGTGAAATCCCGTGATAGTGGGGAAATGGCCTTAGATAAGCCATAGTTGTCCTCCTTGCTTATTAAGAAGGATCAAGCTCTGGTAGATAGGGCAAGCTTAAAAAGAATGTTCTCTGAGGCAACGTATATGGCCGCTGGCTTGTGCGCAGAGGAGTCTCGGAGTGCATCTCGGCGACATATCGCATGCGTCACATTGCTGTATAAGCGTGACTGTGACTGCAAACGCGGGCATATGTGAGGCTTTTCGTGATTACTTTCAGAAACTTTTCACCAGGGAGCCCGGTCTGAGCCCTGCTCAGGTCGAAACCTATTTAGCCGACTTCCCCTGTTTTGAGGCAGCTGAAGCGGCTGGGTGCGATGGTCCCATCACAGCGTCGGAAATCTGGGAAGCATTGAAACAGGTTGGCCTAGATAAATCTCCGGGATTAGATGGTCTTCCGTACGAAGTTTACTTGAGGCAGTCGCCTGTTTTTGTTCCTTTGCTGGAACTGATTTTCAACAACTGGATAAAGCAGGGGTCTATACCTTAGCGCTTCACCAGGGGTGTGATAAATTTGCTACGCAAGGACAAGAACGGTGGAGATGGGATAGGTAATTTTCGCCCATTAACTATATTAAATACAGAGTTAAAGATTTTGGCAAAGATCTTAGCCAACCGTTTGCAGACTGTCCTGTCTAGTCTGATTGGTTCCAAACAGACTTGTGCTCTGAAGGGTAGCACTATTCAGGACAACCTTCATATGATACGCTTGATCATTAAGAAAGTCAACAGTGAAGCCGCGCTGATCAATTTAGATCAGTCCAAGGCCTTGGATAGGGTTGACCATCGATTCCTGGAGGCTGTCCTACATACGACGATTTGTACAGGATTTTGAGACAATGAGGTATTATGGTGGATGTAGTAAGAGAGTTTAGTAAGAGTGTGTTGTTTTGGTGTTAGGAATATTGTTTGTATGCTTGGGTCAGTGCTTGCGGCTAACTAATTTTAAAAATTAAGACAGATGAAGACCGTCCTTTTCTTCATCACCTTTTTTAGGCCTTGTACCACATTTTCTGTATATTTCACAGAAATAAATATCGTAATATGCTGTCTAAGTAGTCCCCCTCTAGCAGTAGTTTATCTACTTCATGCTGCTGGCGAGTATTGTATTTTGTTGATGTTATATATATTACCATTTCATTTCCAACCTCCGTTTTGGTTATTTCTTATTCAGTAACCATTTCTAGGTTACAACAGATAGCTAGCTAGCTAGCTAGCTAGCTAGATAGATATGAACAGAATGAGGTAGATATGAAACGAACTGAGATAGATAGATAGATAGATAGATAGATAGATAGATAGATATGAACATACTCACATATGAAAATAATTTAGTGTTATATACCATACCTATGAACACAAATAGGTATATGCCAATCCTCATAAATACGTTGGACGTAATTGTAAGCGGGGTAATATGCTGTCTAAGTTGTCAACCATTAGCAGTGGTTTACCTATTTCACGCCGCTGACGAGTATTGTATTTTGTTGATGCTATAAAGATTACCATTTCATTTCCAACTTCCGTTTTGGTTATTCCTCATTCAGTAACCCTTTCTAGGTTACAAAAGATAGATAGCTAGATAGATAGATATGAACAGAATGAGGTAGATATGAAACGAACTGAGATAAATAGATAGATAGATAGATAGGTATTAGGTTACAACATCTACCTAGCCTAATCCTAACTGAATTGGGTGAGCCCATATTATCGACTAGATTTGCTGGTAATTCTTTTCTTCCCTCGATAGACCCCTTCCGTCTAGACGCTCCCAGTTTCCCAATTCGCTTGCATCTCTGTCTAGTGTGACCTTCACCAACGCATTCCCAACTACTAACTTCTCTTCTGTCACTAATAACTATCTCCTCAGGTCGCCTATAACTTCTTACCCGGCTATACTTATTTTATCGTATATATCTGGTTGAGTAAATCTTCTTTCCCTGCTATTCCTTCCTATCCAGGGATTAGCTTCTACATTGGGCCTAGCATGACAAACCTCTGTGGTCGTGCACGTGTTTCCAACCCAACTCTATATCATAACTTATTCTCCGCTAGTGCTTTTTCATACGCAGCCTATAGCGTCCCCGGTTGTTCTCTGAAGACCGCCATCCTAATATCTACATTATACAACGCCTCCATAAGCTATGATTCTACTATCGGATCCCCACGGTTTGCTCCTACATAAGACCTCTCCCTAATTCTAATAACCCTTCCATATAAGACTGAATTTCTTCATTTCTACACTGTCTAATATTAGGCAGCTGCCTAAAACCCATATGAAACCCATCTACTGCCTCTTCACATTACCCTGCATGCGCCGATTTTAGTACCCCTCAAGTCATCTGCGGGTTTTACGATATCGGCCTTTGGGTGTATTTTCCTACAGCATCCCATCTCCCTGTTATTTTTTTTTTCGCAGAGCCGTCCTTAGCCTTTGGGCCTCCGAGGAATCGACGAGCATAAAATAATGCTCCATCTTTTCTACCCACTATCTAAACCCCCATTTTCTTCTATCTAAAATCGCACTGAAGTATTTGTGCATCCCCAGCGCGTCGCTAATATTGTTAACCTCTGATACGAGGCTCTAGATAAATTCGGCAAAATGTTCCATTCTCAGTTGACAAAAATGACACAGGCAGAAAAAAATACCAATTGTCTGTAGGAGTGATATCAGGTTTGTAAAAACGTATTTATGCAGAAGTACGCACGTTACGTCACCATAAAGTATCTGCTGCGTGCTATGTCGTCTCGGGATCCCCAAGCTATTAATAAAAACGGTGTCAACGAAAATGATCATTTACTTTTGGTATTCATTTTATTAAACATCGCAGTTTGGATTCGAAGAGACATTAGTAGGACTGAGTTGAGAAGAACGCATGTCGCACGGTGGTTCAGCGTTCCTCCGCGGGTGGTATTAGCCGGTTGCAAACTTGGATGTGGGAGGCATATCGACACATCAGAATTCTCGAGACCCTCTGTTAAATTCTCACCGTTTTGGATTTATATTTAAAAGCCAGACAAAAGCAAACCATCACTGTCAGAATGCCCCGCCCACGCGTCAAGCCGGAAATCGCTGACCATTCTAGCCCTGGCCTTCACATTCTGTTACATTTCTTGGTTATTTATAAAATCGAAAATATAATAATAAATATTTTATTGTAGATGGTTTACATATTTTGAAAATTTTCTAATTGGTTTTAAATTTTTGAATAAAAAGATATCTTTTCAAATTCATTTCTTTATCAACGGTAAACAATAAATATATATAAAAAATTAATAATAGATATCACATTGTACTTGGTTCACATATTTTTAGAATCTTGTAAATAAGCATTGCCGAGGGAGTGAAGGCAGTACAAATTAATAGCGGTATCAAGGGAATACTGTCCTTTTATGACCCCGATTTTTCTTGGGGACGAAAGCTAAAGATTGCTGTAGTATTGATATTACATAGCAGTTCAACAATTTTTTTCTGGGCTTCGAAATTTTTCTTAATACGTTGCTTAGATTATAGAAGATACCTTTTTTACATCTTCTTTGTCTAGATCGTTGGATTTTTGTAGTTGCTTGATTTTGCCATCTCCGTTTTGCAGCGCTCATCTTGTGCTGTCCTTCTTGCTAACAACCACACGTTCTGTTTTCTTACAATTAATGATTAATCATTACTTCTCGTTTTCTTTTACTACTGTTGTATAAGAGTAAGTGTCGTTTCCGACACTGTGGTTTGAAACTAGATCTCCAGTGAGTAACACGGGCGATTCCATCATTAAGTAGATCACGTGATCATAAAAGGAAGTGAATAAATATGAAGTAGTGTGACGACTCACTGATCACTATTTCTCCTCTATCATCTAGCGATTTTTTTAAGGCCGAAAGGAGTGTGTACCCAGTGAGGATCAGCTCACTTCTTAGTCGTAATTGTTCTAGCGAGACGAGCTTGCAAACCATTACACCATCACACTTCCTCTGTCATTTATATGGTTCGCTGTTCCCTCTTCTTGTCTATCCACTATGGCGCTATACGTTCACTCTCTCAACTCTACTACTATACGGATTACGATTCTCTTCTGATCATTATACTATTTGGAGATTACTACTTGAACAAGTATTACTAGTGCGGATCTTATTGGAAGGAGTTACTATTTGTACCGGTGTCTATGAAGTCTCGAATATAACAAGCATTTTTGGAAGTGAAAACGAGTTTTCGTTTGGCATGTCAAAAGTGACAAGCGAAGCCGTCCAACATCACAAAAGTGGCGACGAGGATTCGCAATGAATTTCAAAAAGAACTATGTTTAATTCCCTTCCATAAGCGACGGATAAACCAGCATTGTTCCAACAGAACTATGCTTAACGAATATCAATAATAGATATGACATCTGATTATTTGTAGACCAAACTACAACAAAAGTATGGCGAATATCAAGGATATTAAGGATATCTGTCTTTGTTCCAGACCCGAACAATCTTAAAGAATCTAAGGAAAATATAGGGATGCTGGATTATTTGTACTTGGAAAAGTGCCTAAGGAATGTCTTAAAGAGAGAGAAACGCTGGTTTGATTTTAAAACACCATATACGAAGATATCAGCAAAAATGTCCTACCTGATCATAAAGGAAGTGAATAAATAGGAAGTAGCGTGATGACTATACGATCACTGTTCACTCTTCTTGTCTATCCACTGTTGCTATACGTTCACTCTCTCTACTCTACTACTCTCTACTCTACTACTATATGGATTACGATTCTCTTGTCATTATACTATTTGGCGATTACTACTTGAACAAGTATTACTAGTGCAGATATTATTCGAAGGCGTTACTACTAGTACCAGCGTCTACTTAATCTCAAATATAACGAGTATTTTGGGGAATTATCAAGAGCTTCCGATTCACATTGCAAAAGTAACAAGCGAAGTCGTCCAACATCACAAAAGTGACGAGGATTCGCAATGTAAAAACTACGTTCTCTCAAACTGAAATATCTTTCCTGTGTCGTTGTATCCTATTTTTGTCAAGAGTGTACCCACCAGTAATATATCTTGGTGGGACCTGGTATTATCAGGATCGACCCGCTGTACAGGTTAAATAATTCAGATGAGAAGACGCACCCTTGTCTTACGCCCATTTCTATGTGCATGCCTGATGCATTTCCTATCCAGTTGCAGGCGGTTTATTCTTAGTAAATACCCTGGACCATTCTAATGTCTTTAAAACACGAAAATGTAAGATATCTGAAGAAATTTGCTTTTTCTTTATTTATTTCGAAGCACTAAATGCTTCCGCTCTCCTGGAGCAAACTCGTGACCTCAGCAAGAGGGTTTCTGGAATTTTCGATTTCAAACTGCCTTCGGGGCAGTGACGGCAGAGCCAAGTAAATTCAAATGCGTTCTTTGAAGTGTGTGGGTTAACAGAGCTGTGGCACAGTGAATCGTGACTAGTGTCGAAGTAACTGCAGGCAACGCCCAGTCCTTTACATACACTTAACGTAAACGGAGATGCAAACTTAATGTAAATACAGCTGCATATACACACAAATCATTCAGGTTGGCACGAAATGCATATTTGCATGCAACAAGGAACACACTAAATATATATGTTAAAGGAGGTAGAGGAGTGTAGACGTATATATATATATATATATATATATATATATATATATATATATATATATATATATGTATATATATATATATATATATATATATATAGACAACACTTATCTATATTATTTAATGAAATATGTATATATATATATATATATATATATATATGTATATATATATATATATATATATATATATATATATATATATATATATATATATATATATATATATATATCAGAGACCTCAGCAAGCAGGTTTCGGGAATTTTCGCTTTGAAACTGCCCTGTCAGTAGGGACGGCGGAAACAAGTAAATTCATATACACAGTGCGATGTACAAATTGTCGTCTAAATTATGCAAAAATAAAAAATAAATGAAAACTGACATCTCATTTTAACAGATATATTTACCAAACTTACACAATAATATCTTGAAATATTAAAGAGTAAATCTATTCAATAAAATCGCCATTGGCTTCAACCTCGGCCTCCAGATGACTTCGGAATCTCATGCAACTCTTCTGAACGATCTCCTATTTTCTGTTGGTGAATGCCGCCATAATCATTGTCTGTTGTTCATCTTTGCTGTTATAAGGATTTTTGTTGGTCTCTCGTTCAACAGCGCCGCACACAATAACCAAGGGCTTGTAGTCTGGGTAGTTAGGTGGCCAGATATAAGGGGTGATATGGTCGTAGATATGGTCTGACAGATACGACTGACTTCTCTTGCTTTTGTGGCCTGGTGTGGAGTTATGTTGCTAGACATATGGTCTTCCAGCAGCTACCATCTTGACCTAAGATAGCACTAACTCCTCAAGGCACCTGATGTAGGCCTTCATGTTGAGTCTGAGACCCTGTGGGACGATGCAGGCATAAAGTCGCCGTCACTAGTGATCACTCCAAATACCTTCGTAATCACAATTAGACTCATCCAACTCTTTCCGAATCCTCTGTATTGTCCTCAGATTGACACTGAATCATACGAAATTTTTATATTGGAGCTGCTTCCGGCGCTAATTCCAAGAATTCCAAGCAGTAGAGCATGCCGTGTCGAAATTTCTGGCGAAGTTAATTGCGTCATGATGCACTTTTTCTTGCAGACTGCGCCCAACTGACCTACTATACTGTGCCATCGACAAAATCAAAGAAAAACAATGTTCAAGCGCGAAAATAAAAATATAAAATGGCGATAATTTACCCATCGCACCCAATATATTTGATAGTTGTATATTTAGGCAGCAATCCTTCGTTTGTGCATGTTTCATTAAAAACGACATACAAGGTATTACGATTAAGCTTTTTTAAAATTTATTCTTGTGTTCGAACCAGAGTGTTCTTCTCTGGACAAAGGGTGTGTAAGAACTGTCCAAATGTTTTATATATCCGAGCTCTTCCGGCCATACTTTCAGCCATTTTCAAGGATGATTCGATTTTTGAGATGTCTAGTGTGTAGTAAGGGTGTTTTTAATTTCCGAATACGGTTAGAACATTGTGGCTTTGTTCGTTTTTTTATATTTTTAAGAGTTGGCTTTTTCCTTTTTTTATTATTAAAGCCTCCATTATTTTTTATCTTTTTTACAGGTGGATGCAATTAATATATTTGTGATTTCTACTAGTATATTTCTAATGGAGTCTGGTAAAGTTTGTGTGTGTGTTTAAATGTGTTCTAAGGGAGGTGTGATCAGATAGGTGTAACGTGAGACGTCTGGATAAGCCTGTAGCTGTGTAGCCGATGTAATATATAAAACATTTCGGCAGTTCTTGCATACCCTTTGTCCAGAAAAGTAAGCTCTTGTTAGAACACAAGAAAAATTAAATAAAAAGCGTAGTACGTTGTCTGTCGTTTTTAATGAAACATGCATATATATATATATATATATATATATATATATATATATATATATATATATATATATATATATATATATATATGAATTTACATGTGGAGAAAGAAAATAATCTAAGTGGTTAGTAAGAGCGAGATGGAGAAAAAAAATTGGGGGGGATCGAAGGAGGTGATATAAACTAAGAAAGGATAAATCCAGTCAATGGAATTCCGTCGAATGGTAGAATTTGAAATTTAACGGTCTCCTAGTTTGGTTAGGTTAATGTTTTTAAAGTGAAAACATTCTGTGCTCGGAGATAATTCTTCATGGAATGTAAAAGAATACTACAATATTTTATGAAACGGTCTTTCTAATATAGAATAGAATACTAAACTGATATAAAATCTTTACATTGCCATATTTATTATACTTAACTAAATTTAACTTTACGATATGAATTAGAATACGACATACTTTTTTCACTTTGGTATTATTTTTTGGCATGAGTGTTATAAAAGATAAAAATAATTCAAGTAATATAACGATTCAATAGGTGGTGAAATCGAGATGGAAATAGAGGAAAAATAATATTAAAATTAATATTAACCTTCAAATTTCAGTAATCTAAGTTGGAAAAGGGAGTTGATGTTATTCCATATAGAAAAGTAAGAAAGAATCGTGGGAGGTCTAATTGAGCTTGGATTGAAAACCGAACAATTCGGTGTTAATCAAAGTTGTTACCCTTGGGCCATCAACACTATGGCGAAAAGGATCTACTAATATTGTTTTTACGAATGTGAACGAACATTTTTAATTTTTGAATTTACAATATTATTATAATAATTTATTAATATTAATTATAAATTTATTATTTAAGGGTTTAAGTAACCTCGTTTAAACCAAAGGCTTCAATAACTGCATTTCTGAATAAAATATTTCAATCGCATCGACATTCCCCACCTGATAAGACGTTGAAAAAGTTTTTGTAACGTTGAAACAAAATGTACAGTTTTGTGGTGGGTATTTTCATGCTCAAATGTAACACTACATAATAAAAAAATATTTATGGATCTACTTTTGTATTGAGCCCTGTTTCAAATTAATGTTTCTAACCCTGAAATCTTACTCTTCGTTCTTATACATTGGCATATATATATATATATATATATATATATATATACATATATATATATATATATATATATATATATATATATATATATATATATATATATATATATATATATATATATATATATACATATATATATATGAATATACCTACGTGTGGTGTGCGACTTAAGTTTTTGTTGGTTATCCAACACGGTGGTGACGAAATATAGCTTATTGTTTTTTTTTTAAATATCCATATTTTAGAAGAAAAAACAATGAAACATTCATGCATATATATATATATATATATATATATATATATATATATATGTATATGTGTGTGTGTGTGTGTGTGTGTGTGTGTGTGTGTGTGTGTGTGTGTGTGTGTGTGTGTGTGTGTGTAAAATATGGGTGTGTGGGTGAGTGGTTAGAATATTCGCTTTCCGTCCATGAGACCCGGGTTCGAATATCTAATGTATTTAACAAGTCTTTGCTTAGTCTAATTGCAGTGTAATACTAAGCTTGTTTCTGTGGGGGTTGAATAAACAGAAATGTCCTTGAGAAGGCGTCTGCACAATAGGGACTGGCTGGCCGCCATAGCAGACGTATTTCCATTTTCCCTAAAACTCTGTCGGTGCTTACATGCTCAGTGCATGGTATTCTCAGCATCCTTCTGTAGAACCACATTTCTGTTCTTTCAAGTATCTTCATTATGTGTGAGGAGATTGTCCAGTATTCATCGCCATAGTGGTCTGATATTAAGTAAAAATTTTTCTGTAACGAAATGCACCATTTTGATGCTTTTTATCCCTTTTCATATTCGTTTACTCTATTTTGGTCTGGTATATATGGCATGGTTGATCATATATATATATATATATATATATATATATATATATATATATATATTTATATATATATATATATATATATATATATATATATATATATATATATATATATATATATATATATATACATAAGATAAACCTTAATGTGCCAGGCAAACCTACCAGCATTGCCCTGACGATCCGTTTAGGTGAAACCTAGGTAGGTTTGCCTGGCTCTTTAGGTTTATCTTAGGTTTGCTCTACTTCGTGTATTGAGCACTTTATGCAGTTGCCTTTACTCGTTTTAGAGGATTTTTTTCTTTGGAATTTGAGCTTGAACTCTGGACGATTGTTTTCGCCTTAGTTTCAAATTCTTGGTTCTTTCTTTTTTTACTTCACATTTTTCCTTGGGTACTGGTTTGTTCTACTACAAGTCGAAATATCCAAGGTTTTTCCAAGCGAATGCCACCATTTATATATATATATATATATATATATATATATATATATATATATATATGTCTTTGCTATGTAGCTCGTTCGCTTGGTTGTAAATCCAGTTTGCAGCTGTTATGGAATTCTGCACTCGGTGGCCGGTAGTAATCTCAGTTCAACCTCGTACCCTGCTCTCTCTGGTGTGATATTGTATTAAAATACTATACGAGTATAAACCAGTGTGGCGCGCACACATTATAGTGCAATGCAAATATTGTTTAGCTAAAAGACAATTACCACTGATAATACAACCACGTATGAAAGCGTATAATATTTAATGTTTTGCTTAGAATTGTTATTACCACAAAATCTTTTTGTTCGAATCCGAACAACTGTGTAATATTTTGGTTTGTCACAATCTGTATTGCGAAAACCATTTTGTGATTACTCTTATCAATATTAAAGATAAATATCGTCCTGGGTATGACAATATAAGTACATCCGGCAGCAAGGCCTCTGATCAGGATGTTTTGAGGAACCTGGAACTACCTCTTGAATGCTGTTGCTCCCAGGTCCATCCTGACCCGTAGTGGTAACATATGTTAAGATATCAACTACAGGCAAATAGTTAACCCCCTCAAACTGAGTTCAAAATATTATGAACGTATATAAATACATTTTATAAGAAAAATACCAGCAAAATATATTTTCATAGTAAAAGAATTACCAGCAATATATTTTGAAATTTTCTAAGCCCCCTTTCCTCATTACATGTCCTAGAAATTTCAAGTATCTCTTTTTCTGATGTTAAGTATGAGCGTTTTTGTTTTTTTTTGTTGTTTCCCTGTTAATACTTCGTATGTCCTTTCCACAAAGTCTTTCCTTGCAGATTGACCACAAATTCTCGATTGGATTCAGGAGAGTTTCTGTGTTAGTCTATAGTACTTTGATTTGCTCACTAGTATGGCTTGCCATTGTGTTCGTGCAGTGTTACAATTTTCATTCGCTTCCATCGAGTAACGTCCACCGTAGACAATGGCTGTAGGACAACTAATCGACAATCGAGACAATAGTACCTGGGCCTGTTGAAAATCTTATACAATCACGGATAAGGGAATATATTTCAAGGGCAAACAGATTTCATCACACATCCCGAAAATAAATGTATATTACCACAGACCACTTCAAATGACCTAATCTGAGGAAAAATAGAAATTAATTACACCCTGTTAATCCAGTGAGTCTAAAACTGGCCGTATGGTGAAAGATAGGAAACTGAAGCCTTTATTTCGTCCACCGAGGTAGATTGTTTCCTCTGGATGTCTCAGTTATTTCCCTTTAAATCTATTCTCCAATAATGCAAGTAATCGTAATACCTCATCTCAGAGATACAGACAGACACTTTTCTTTGTTCCTAACGATTTTTTTCTGTTTCTTAATACTTTGCTTAGTCTCAAAAAGGCATCTTTCCCTATTCCGATGCTCCATCGGATTTCAGTGGGGCACTTTCCAGTCTGTGTTAAAGCATTTCCCACAACTGTAAATTTTTTTGTATTTCCAATTTGTAGTTTTCATGTTAGGGTATCCCTTTTGCTGACAACCATGCATTCTGTCTTCTTGCAATTGATGTCTAGTCATTTCTTTTTCTACACTACTTTCTGGGGGAGTTTTTGTAGTTTCCTTTCTGTGTCTGCTATTAATTCTGTATCATCTGCATAAATTAGGTTGTTAAGACTGTGGCTGCCAGCAATGAATACCTGTAATCTCACTCACTGTATAAGGTTGAAGAGGTCCGATGAGACGATACTTCCATTGATAGTTTTCCATATTTCCTGAATTCATTTTCTATCCGTAAGCAGGCGGTTTACTGTCTGAATGGGTTCTGGATTATTCTAATATCCTTCACAAATAGGTCAAAGGTTACCAAAATTCCTTTAAACCTACTTTATCAAACGGTTTTACGTACTCTATAAATCACAAGTACACCTCCTTTTGCATTTGTCTTTTATTATTAGTGTTGAACATAAACATACAATTTGACAATGAATGGCGTTCGATTTGATTGATTTATTTGTTTTTAAGGCTCATCAACACTTTGTGGGTCATTTGAAGCGAAAATATACTTTCGATTGCATGAATAATATTTTTTTTTGCAAATGAATATCAGCATTTTTTCTTGAGAATAATAATATTATTTCCCAGATTCAAGTCCTACTTTTTAACCCATAGACGGATTCATATCTTTCCCAAGCGTATTTGCGCGTAAGCGAATATAGCTAATCTGACAGGAATTCGAACTCGGATCTCCGACTTTTCATTCAGAACTTCTACCCATTAGACCACCTAAAAGATTAATATAAGTAATCTATATATTGTCAGCCGTCAATATACCTCATAACACCCTCGAGCGCTTAGCCTTGGAACGGGTAGAATGGAGATCAACATGGTTTAGCGGACTCGGCAGTTTTCAATGTGCTTGTCTGAATCGTCTTCAAGAAGCAAGAGCAAGATCTAAAAGGTCAGCCAATCTAACAGTGATCTCATCCCACAATCCTTACTCTTGCTCCATATGTGGCCTCCTTTGTAAATCACTTGCGGGTCTTAAGTGCCACTTAAGATTATCGCACAAAATTTCATAACTGAATCAATTAAGTTGCCAGATCCTCATACGTTGAAATCCACGGGAGAGGCCATTATATATATATATATATATATATATATAAATATATATATATATATATATATATATATATATATATATATATATATATATATATATATATATATATAGTACGGGTAATAAATCCGTTGGTATTTAAACCAAGTAGATCCTAGTAAAATCAAATATTAAAACTGATCCACAAGAAGAGCTCAATGTAGTTATTATAACAGAGCATATAAATTACACAACAAAATCAAAAATTTTCACCTGGGGGGTGGTCATAGATCTATTTCAACCAATGAGAAGTACGTTAGTCTTATTCAACTCCGGTGTACAGACTGTTCTAATTCCGTCCCGAACAATCTGTACACCGCGGTTGAATAAGACTAACGTACTTCTCGTTGGTTGAAATAGATCTATACTCCCATATGAGCTCATTTTGGATACATATAGATATATATATATATATATATATGTGTGTGTGTGTGTGTGTCTGTGTGTGTGTGTGTGTGTGTGTGTGTGTGTGTGTGTCTGTTGTGGTAAGATCCAGTTAACGTCATTACTATCAAGGATGGACTGATCTATTCATGATAAGTAGTCCCGGGCAATTGTCTAAGAGAAGGATGTTAATACTTTTGCAGTCACTTATCTAGCTGAGTATTGAAGACTACAAGCCCCTCCCCCCACAAAAAAATCGTGTTATTTAAGATTTACTCTATGATATCAAAATTAACTATATATTTTACCATATTAAAGAACTAAGAAAATTAACTCACATATATATTTTTTTAACCATTTGTTGTTCCAGGATGTGGCAGTTATCAAATTTTCAACGCGAAATGTTTGTTCTCTTTAAGAAAGAACATCCAAGTTGAAATGCAAGAGTTATTTTCTTTGAACATCTGACTGTTCTGTTCTTGTTCTAAGCTACTAAATTTATTTCCTTGACCTTTGATTCAAATAACTGTAACACAAATTCAAACAATTAAATAAACTCTAGCAAAATTCCCTGTTTTTTTGTGGGACACTGTGTACAATGCCGACTGACTCTTAAGTACCAGACCCCACATCATAACATTATGTTTATGCGTAAATTTAAAATGGCGGAGGAAAGACATTAAAAAAAATGAATAATACAAGTTTTGTTGTCACTTGATCCCAATCGAAAAGCCACCAGATAATGTTGGCGTGAAAACCTTACGAGTAGAAAATAATTATAATGATAAGAGTGGGAAGAATCCAAAAATTTGAAGTGTTCTGGAAATGTGCCCAGACTTTTGGACACATGTTCTGCAGTTCAAACTTGTCAGCAACCCTGTCAATTAATGACAGCGATAAGTTACAGTTATTTATTTATTCCCCCACCTCTCCTCTTATCCCTCTCTTTCTTTCTTTCTCTCGCTTTCTCTCTCACCCGATTAAAATCAATTCTTATTTCTCTTCAGTTCTTACTCATACTTGGTCGCCATGTTTGTTTTTTTTCCATTTCAATCTCTTTTTCGTGCTGTTCTTGCATCCTTTTCAATGTGTACGCAACGCATTTTCTCCTTCGTTTTTCTTTCTTTCCTATCCATCAGTATTTCTTTCTTACAACGGCTGCACTTAAAATGCATCAATTGAAATGTGAAACCAAAACTAAATATAAATAAACTGTAAAAAAGCAAACAAAAAAACAAAGAAAGAAAAGTAAAGCCATGTCCGAATAAATCATGGTATGATACTATTTTTTTAATTCATTCAGTATTTATTCATATTTAAAAGGAAATTCCTTCTGGCTAATTTTCAATTTCTTTTCTCATATTTTTAAAGATATATATATATATATATATATATATATATATATATATATATATATATATATATATATATATATATATATATTCTCTTTTTCTTTAGCCTATAATAAGCTTTTCTTTAATATTCCTTCCATTTTTCCTTTTTCAATTTCCATATTTTAAATGAAACTCTTTTCAGGCTCATTTTCAATTACTTTCCTGATATTTCCTTCAATATATATCTTTCTTTCATTCTTTCGTGCTTTCTTTCTTTCTTTTTCGTTTTCTTTTTCTTTCTTTCATTTTTTTCTTTCTTTCTCTCCTTTTCATTTTTTTCTTTTTCTTTCTTTCTTTCTTTCTTGTTTATTTCATTCTATCTTTCTTGTTTTCTTTCTTTCTTTTTCTTTCTTTTTTCTTTTCTTCGTTTCTCTCCTTTTTTCTTTCTTTCTTTCTCTCTCTGTCTCTCTTTGTTTCTCTCGTTCTCATTTCTTTTCGCTCTTTCCTTCTTTCATTCTTTCTTTACTTATTGATTTCTTTCCCACTCTCTCTTTCTCTTTCTAATTTTTTATTCTCTCATTTTTCTTTCTTTCCTTACTTCTTTCTTTCTTTTTTTATTTCATGAGAATCCTTTGTTTTTTCGGCATCTTTCTTTGTCTTCGACGTTTTTTCTTTTTCTTTGTAGAATGCTTTTTTTTGTCTTTGCATCCTTTCGTCTTTCCAGCTGTTCTTTCTTTCTTTTTTCTTTCTTTCTTTCTTTCGTTCTTTCATGCTTTCTTTCTTTCTTTTTCGTTTTCTTTTTCTTTCTATTTCGTTTTCTTTTTCTTTCTTTTTTCTTTCATTCTTTCGTTCTTTATTTCTTTCTTTTGTCTTTCTCTCTTTCTGTTGTTTTTGCTTAATTTCGTCATTTTGTCTCTTCTTTTTCATTATTTTTTATGTCTTTTTTTCCTTTGTTTTCTTGTTTTTCTAACTTTACCTTTTTTCTTTCATTGAATTCTTTCTTACGAATTTCTTGAATCCGTGGTTTCTTTGAACCTCGACTTTTTACTTTCCTACTTTTTTTTCTATTCCCTAATCTATTTTTCCTTCGTGCAAACACTCATTCTTTCATTCATTTATTTATTTAACTTTTCTACATTTCCTCCGTTTCTTCTCTCTTTTATGCTATTATTAACATCCTTCTTCGCTACTTTCATTAACGGATCAAAATTTTCTTTCATTCTTTCTTTCTTTCTTTCTTTCTTAATCTATTTTTCTTCTTCTATAATTATTTCTCTGTCATTATATACATAATATGTACCACTATATCCCCACTCTCTCTCTCTCTACATATATATATATATATATATATATATATATATATATATATATATATATATATATATATATGTCAGGGTTTCAATTCTCGATAGTGGATGGGCACTGCTGATGAGTCCCAAATATAGGACGAAACGGCCGTCCAGTGCTTTCTGCATTCTGTTGAGGTTTCTTTCAGACTCAATGAATTACTTTATTATAATTATCAAATCCTACTAACAATTTCTATCATGTATATCTACAGTAGCGGCCATAATATAAGGAACGGAAACAGCAAAGACATAAATATGTGTATTACTTAAAAGGTAATGCATGATTAGCAATGAAATTTTTACCGAATAAAGATTAGGGTGTAATGCATAAATATTATACAAAGTTACAAAAAATTACATAATAGTTTTTTTTTTAATAAAGATTAAATGGAACAAAGGAAATAAGCTACTGGACAAAAGTTAAGGAACGATCTTGTTAATACTTGATTGTGAAAAAAATATCAACAAAATTTAATATTTGGTAAACATCCCCTTATTTTCAATGACTTCTCTTGCCATGTACGCGGATGATAGGGCCAACTCCTGCAAATTAAATCATTCCCCACACCATCATACTGCCGCCACCAAACTTAACAGTTTTCTTGACACATTGAGAAGACAGACTTTCACCTGTTCTACGGCGTACGTAAGTTTTACCCTCAGAACCAAATATAGTAAACTTGGACTCGTCACTGAAATGAACTTTATCCCATTGTGCGTCAGTCCAAGCAACATGTTCTCTCGCATACTCCAGGAGTGCCCTTTGGTTTCGCTTTGAAATGAGAGGCTTCGAAGCTGGAATACGGGCATGCAATGCAGCATTTTTTAACCTGCGAGCAACCGTTTTCCTTGAGATCTTATTATCTGCCTCTTCATTAAATTTACGGGCAATTGATGTAGCAGTTTCAAAACGTTTTTTTTGTAGATATTCTAACAATTTTTCGGTCTTCTCTTTACGATGTTTTTGGAGGTCTGCCGGTTTTTGGTTTTGCATCTAACGTTTTATCGGTTTTATACCTGCTAATTACACGATGAACGACACTTTTAGACTTATGAACAATATCAGAAATTTCTGAAATTGACTTTTTTTTCTTGGTAGTTAGCGATAATGAGTTTTTTTTCTTCAAAAGAGAAACATACTTAGGATTAAACGATGTTTAAGTCAACATGAAAAGACGATAGACACAAGACTAATGAGAAACAGAAGAACTAAAATTCTAAAGTCAGCGTTCTTTTTGGGATTCGGTCAGGAACGCTGACTTTAGAATTTCAGTTCTTCTGTTTCTCATTAGTCTTGTGTCTATCGTCTTTTCATGTTGACTTAAACATCGTCTAATCCTAAGTATGTTTCTAATAACCATGTCCTGAAGATGGTCTACTAGACCGAAACGTCTGACGTCGACACTAAAACAAAATTAAAACAGTAAACTTGCATATTCAGATTTTGTTTTGTCTTTTCCATATTTTTCATCATATATATATATATATATATATATATATATATATATATATATATATATATTATTCCTTCACAATGCCAATATAGGTCATCTTGGTTGAAACAGATATTCGAATGAGGTAAATCTATTCTAGGCAATTTATATGATCTGTTATAATAAATAGATTCAGTTCTTTTTGTGGGTCAGTTTTAATATTTTATTTTATTAGGATTCACTTGGATTATATACCAACGGATTAATATATATATATATATATATATATATATATATATATATATATATATATATATATGTATATATATATATATATATATATATATATATATATATATATATATATATATATGTATATATATATATGTATATATATATATATATATATATATATATATATATGTATATATATATATATATGTATATATATATATATATGTATATATATATATATATGTATATATATATATATGTATATATATATATATGTATATATATATATATATATATATGTATATATATATATATATGTATGTATATATATATATATATATATATGTATATATATATATATGTATATATATATATATATGTATATATATATATATGTATATATATATATATATATGTATATATATATATATGTATATATATATATATGTATATATATATATATATGTATATATATACATATGTATATATATATATATGTATATATATATATATATATGTATATATATATATGTATATATATATATATGTATATATATATATATATGTGTGTTTGTGTATATATATATATATATATATATATATTCGTTATACTTCTTACCATTTTTCCTTTTTACTTCGAAATATTTGCCTCTTTGCAGCTTCCTGTCGTATTTCCCCCCCTTCCAATTATCCCTTTATCCGCTTCTATCCTGTTTGCCTTCCCAAAAATCCCGATTTTTCTCCTCCGCAAATTTCCCCCTCCATCCTCTTTAGGTTCCCCTACCTAATTGTGTGTCATTTTTCACTCGGTCTAGATTCAACCTCCTCCCCACCATTGTCATTGACCAACCGCGTTCCATGTGATCCCTTCTTCCTTTTATGCGCGTCCAGTCAAGCCAAGAGAGTTTCATTTCCTTGATAATTATGGAATGGCAGATGACAGATTCCG
>OZ038487.1:23956334-24011334 GCA_964036315.1 Acanthosepion esculentum
GTGATATGAAGCTATTGGAGTAGAAGAGACGGCTACAGTTACAACAGTGAAAAGGTGGGAACGGGATGTCAGCCTCGTATGACGCTTGGATTCATGAAGTCTGGAAACCAGCGAAAGCAGCTCGTTGGAGCATTTACCATGAAAGTATTTGTAAAAAAGACAGAAAGGCGACGGTGCGTCTGTGAGAGAGCGACTGCAGACGAGATGCCAGATCAGTGACAATTACATTGCATATCCGTCTCTGGATCTTTTCAAGACCACCGAGGAAAACAGAAGGGGCTCCAGATCATATATGGCAGCCATACTCCATGCAAGGGTGACTGGTTGATTTGTAGATTTGAAGGATCGATTCCTGGGAGAAAGATTTCTTGGCGCGGCACAGGGAGCCAACTTTCGTTGCGGTGGACGAAGCAATTGACTCAGTGTATTTGTTCCATCTCAGGTCAGCAGTCAACGTGAGACCGTGCAGCCCCAGAGAGGTGCTCTCGAGAAGTTGAGCTTCAGACATTTTAATGGGATGCAGGGAAGGATCCATGTTGATTAATAGAGAGCAGTTTTGTTTTGGAGGCGTTAAAGTTAACCAGCCAATTCCTGCCCCAGTTCACAACCGATTGAAGGTCCTTTTCGAGACGAACGGCCAAGTTAGTTTTACAGCGACACTAGATTTGTTTTTGAGGCAGGACTAAATTGTGGTGTCATCCGCATAGATGCCGACTTGGGAATCAATGGTGTCAGGAAGATCATTTATGAATATAAGAAACAGGGTAGGGCCTAGGATGGAGCCTTGCAGAACACCTGAGTTCGTGGGATAGGAGCTGGAGGAGAATCTATTGAGAACGACCTTCAATTCACGGTTTGACAGGAATGATTGTATTAGGTCAAACAATCGATAAATAACCCTGGAGCTTGTTAGGCGGGCCGGCATGCCAAACCCTATCAAACGCTTTGGAGATGTCTAGAGCCACGGTACGAGCTTCTCCGTTATTTTGAAGAGCTTGGTAGACAAATTCAGTGATGGCCGTACGCACATCAGCTGTAGATCGGGCAAAGCGGAAACCATATTGCTTGTCTGAGAGCAGATCATGGGATGTAAGGTGGTTAACCACTTCGGCGTTGATTAGGGCTTCGAAGACTTTGCCGAAGAGGGGTAGGAGACTGATAGGATGGTAATTAGAAGGGTCAGAGGGGTCGCCAGAGTTCTTAAAGACAGTAACAATCAATGAGGACTTCCAGCAATCAGGAAAACAATATTCCTTGAGGCAGTAGTTATATTAGGTTGGTGCAAAAATAATGTCGTTTTTTTCGTTCAACTTCATGTGAGAAAACGACATTATTTTTGCACCAACCTAATATAATGTAGAGAGGGCGGGCGCCAGTTCAGGTGCGCATTTCTTCAAGTCAATGGCTGGGTATGCCATCCCCATCTTGTGGGGGTCTAAATTAGAGATAATGCCCAATACCAATGACGGGGTTATGTGTAACCCGCTCAATACGGCCTCAGTTCTAAGAGGGAAATCGGGTATGGTTACACCGCAAGAGTCAACCGTTGAATTGAATGAAAATTTCTGAGCAAAGCATTCAGTCCTGTCGGTAGAGGAGGTCAGGACCTTAAACTGTTTGAACAAAGGAGGTATAGAGGGTTTGCTATTGTTCAGTACGCTCTTGCAGAGACGCGAATAATCCTTCGTTGAGGACACCCTTACACTCGTTACGAGCGGAGGAAAAGATACGTCTATTGCAGTCGGACATGTCGCTACGAAATAGGTGGAAGAAGTGGTGCCTATGGGCAATGGCGGCTGAGCAAGCAGCGGAGAACCAAGGGGAGGAGCGCGATTTGACCTTCAATTTCCTTGATATATCAACATCATTTCAGTCTTTCATGAGCTCCCGATCCTTACCTAGGATTAATTAATGAGGAACATGTAATTTTCGTTTATGATCGAAATCATTACAATTCTTCTGTTAAGCTTGAAGTGTAATTATACATTCTTATTGCTCCAGTAGTGTTATAAAAAGGTCAGAGAATTCCAGTGAGATATTATTAATCATTTGTAAAATACAACTGCTCAGAGCTTAAGCTAACAAATGGACAATTATAACAAAGGAACCCACACTCAACAAAATTACATTTCAAACTAGTCACAACACATTATACTGCATCCAAACATATAGTTCTGTTGTTTTGCAAGAGACGCACAAATTTATAAATATTTTAGGAGGAAATAATGACGCAATTTTTACACACGAACCGGTATTTTTTGAATTAAATAAAGAACTCAGGATTTTCTCTAGCGCATTAGTTATATTGTTCCTCTCTTATTCACACACAGACATGCACTTGCACAAAAATGCATGCTTTCGCATAATATATATATATATATATCTATAAATGACAGGATATGTGTGTGTGTGTGTGTGTATAACGAATGCACGGCCGCAATTTTCGACGGAATTTCAAAGTTTACACGCACATGCTCCAAGTTAGTGAGAAGTCCAAGACCGACTTTGCATTTTCCAACTTCCATCGGTAGTGGAAATAATCGATTTTTTCATGCTTCTACGGCAGTTTTCACGTAGTTTGCTGCCATTTTCTACTGGCCAGAGTGAGAGCCTATAGCTGGCTGCCACGAATAGGCCGGAAGATTCTATTGGCCAGCGTGATAGCCAACAGCTGACTGACACGAATGTTAACTAGCATGCTAGCATGCAAAAAAAAAATCGATAGCTGCATTCGTCGCAAGTGGGAAAAAATTTAATCTGCATGGCACTTTACTCCAATTGGCTCATTCGCTTGCTTAAACTCAACGTTGATTCTGATTCCGCAGAACTGGGTTGGGTGTGAAAATAAATTTGTTGTTAACATTCTTTTTTCATTCGGTTGTTCCAGTTACGAGTCCTTTTTTAAAGCTGATCGTTTTGTGTTCATTTTGTTTAGTTCTTTTTTCGTAACAGATTTAATGTTTAGTATTGAGCTTAGAAAAAATTCGCAGTGTGAGATAGGCAAGAAGTAAGGCATGTAGAAACATCAGGACGGCAAAGGGCATTCCTTTAAAGGCAAGGAATAACGATTACTGTATGAGTCGTACGATTTTTGAATCAAGCACGGGCAACGCCGGGCCATGCTGCTAGTATATATATATATATATATATATATATATATATATATATATATATATATATATATATATCAATTATATATACAGTTGCGGCCAAAATGTTCAGAACGGCATTGTTTTCGTCAGAAAAGTTGGTATAAGTTTTTATCAAAGTTGTTTCATATTCTATAATTTTCACAGACGATAAATACAATATTAATTGTTATTTTCTGAGATTTTGGTGTAATTTGAGAGGATAATACAAAGGTTATGGATGATTTAGGGATTTACGGCAAAACCCATGGCGGTCAAAATGATCAGAACGGTTGAAAAAATAACAAAATAATAAAAAATTACAGAGAATACTAGAATTATTTAATATTTAGTGTGAAGCCCCTTAGCTTCAATCACTCTTTGACATCTCCGACTGCATGAGGAAATTGAATTTTCAAATTCTTGCTGGGTGATCTTATTCCATTCTTCCTGAAGGACATTCAATAATTGCTGGGTTGTTTTAGGATTTCTGGCTTTCGAACGTTCGCCTAGAATATTCCACACATTTTCAATAGGATTGAGATCTGGGCTTTGAGCAGGCCAATCAATAACAATAACCTTTTCAGCCTTCAGCATGAATATATGTGGTCGCTTGGTTCAATTTCTCAGCATAGGCAAGACATGATCTTTTACAAGTTTTTTATAAACTCCTGCATTTACCTGATATATATATATATATATATATATATATATATATATATATATATATATATATATATATATATATATATATAAGTGAACATTGAAGTCAACACTTAGAGGCGACAGGCTGTTTCATGCTAGACGCAATCGTCAGGCCACGATTGCTGTTTTCTTTCTCGGCTATTTATATATACGCGTCAGTGGTGCATTGTGGGTAGTCTATTTTATTTTATATTTTCAGTTTTCAAATTTTTTTAAATTGAAAACTTAAAAATCGGAAACTGAAAAAAAAATATATAAAAAAATAAATAAATAAACAAAATGACAATAAAATAAGTAAAATAAATTAACCCAAACTAATTACCAAATCACACCTGTTAGAATAGACGAAATAGAATAAATAAATAAAAAATAAAAAACAAAATCAATGAACCCAAATAAATAAAGTAAATAATAAACAAATTAACAAAGCATTATTAGGCTATAAAAATCAAATAAAAATCGGACGAAAATCATAGCTATAATTGTTATATAACGATAAAAAATACTACGTTGCTTAAAAATCGAAAACCGAAAAGAGTAAATAAAAATATACAGTATAATAAATAAATAATAAAAACAAAATAAATTAATCTAAATTAATCAAAATAAATAAATAAATAAACAAATTAACAAACCGATCTCGACAAATAAATCGTTAGAAAAAGCAAGTAAAGATAATCAATCCAAATAAATAAATGAAGGAACAAACAAATTAAAAACTGCTCCTGCTAAAATAATAGGTAGAATAAACTACAGGAATCAACCCCAAAATTGAATAGATAGCTTTAATTATCTTCCGAAATCAAAACAATTAAATAAGCGATAAAAACAAATTTTTACTACGTTAATAAAATACCGATTAAAATAAAAATAAATAAATATATAAGATAAAAAACAAAAATAAAAAATAAAAATAAAAACTAAAAACAAGCAAAATCATTTAACCCAAATAAATAAATAAACAAATAAATGACTCTCGGCAAAATAACCGCCAAAATATACTACCCACAATGCACCACTGACCCGTATATATAAATAGCTGAGAAAAAAAAACTGCACTAGTGGTCTGACGATTGCATCTGGCATGAAACAGCCTCTGGCCTCTAAGTGTTGACTTCAATGTTCACTTATATTTATACACGCTCTATCTCTGATATTGAGCACTTTATCTCATAAATATAGCACATCTTAAGTGTATATTTCTTTATATATATATATTACATTACAGCAAAAAAATTATCTGAACATAGAGATTGTCTATTTCAAGCTTTTCTGTACACGGCTATCATTAGCCCCTAAGTATCTGTCTCAGAGCATTGTTTTAAATTTATTTTCAGTGTGAGTCCTTGTTAATTAGAGTGGGTTTGTGTTAGCGATTAGTGGGGCGTAAGGTTTCTTATCCCAGAGGAAGCGGTCTGGGGTTGGATTTTATTTATCGCCAGGATTTCTTGTTTGTAGTTCAATATCAATTCATACCATGTGGTGTTTCTTCTAAAAGCTCAGGAGTGTCTTTTTCTGGGATTCACAGTAAATAGTTTTTGTACTAGAGGTGTCCAATATTATTAATAAGCGATGGGGGATTTAAACTTAAAACCGTTAAGATTAATGTAAATTAGTTGAGTTATGGATTTATAGATTGTGGATAATACCAGAGCACCCAAATGGAATGAATCATGCTGTCCAACACACTTATATGCATACATATATTCATACATATATATATGTAAATTTAAATGTCCATACATGAAAATTTCTCAGAGTTAACCTGTAGAAAAGACAATATTTATAAATATAAATGACAATAGGAAAACTGTAATAGTTGCCGGCGCGTTTCGTCCAATGTGGCCTTTCTCAAGGCAAAAACCGAAATGAATTTATTCAAACAAGGTAACTAATAATAACAAAAACAAAAAAAAGAAAATATCTCACTCAGACGGAAAATCCTAGAGAGTGCCGCCATTGAACATTACTTAAATCTTAATCTACGCACAGGCTTTTTCCCTATTTCACCTTTCTTAACAGAATTACTACTTTTCCAAACAAACGTACACAACAGTATCGTGAAATCAAAAGAAACTATCTCCATACGTGACGTAATTGACGTACTTTTCAGTTAACTATGAAAATAGCGTTCTCTAAATTCTTCTAGTTGCTGAAGAAATTTTGGTTTTGTTATTATTAGTTAATGTTCATACATATATGTCACTATACGTAAACATACACCCCCGCAGATATGCACATGTATTCTTATGTAAATTCTTGCACGTAAGTAAGTATATTTATACCTAAGGTGTTATAAATACAGTGCCCGTAGCTCTTTTTATAATTACAAATATTTAAGTAACTGCTCTGTTTATAATAAACAGTATTAAACAACATTTACCGGCCTGAATGTCCGAGAAATTTTCATAGAAAATATTCGTCCTGCGGTAAATGTTATTTAATACTGTTTATTATAAAACAGAGCATTTAAATATTTGTATCTATAAAAAGAATGTATAAACATAAAAATGTCTTAAAATAATTCTCGGACTTTGTCCATTTCATAATGTGTGACGTCATTTGTTTACATTTGGATACGCATCGAGCAGATATGAATGTACGAGAGACAATCATGGAAAATTGTAGTTTAAAAACAGTAAAATCGACCTTGCTAACCGAAACGCTCCTCTGTGGCTCAATCGGTAAAATCACGTCAGGCTATATGACGGTTCCGTATAGCATACAGGTTCGATTCCTGTCGGAGGACGAATATTTTCTATGAAAATTTCTCGGACATTCAGGCCGGTAAATGTTGTTTAATACTGTTTATTATAAAACAGAGCATTTACTTAAATATTTGTATCTATAAAAAGAATGTTAAACATAAAAAATGTCTTAAAATAATAGTTATGTATTCGCGTGTCTGGCCCATCAGTTCATTATATTGCAAATGTATAAAATGAACACTTTTGAGGCAATAACTAATTTTCATTTGTTGGGTTCTCCATGCATGAGGCTTGAACTCAAGCTACGCTTAGTAATTAAGAATAAGCGTTTGAAATTATTTCCTGTTACAGTATTGGCAAGAAACTACGATTCTTACGAGAGCAGCGACATTTTCCGAACTTTTAAATTATAAACATTTTAATCAGTAAATCTTCCTGATTCATAATATAGCACGAATGACAACTACAGTCTCGTAACTACAGAACATAGGGATATACCAGCAAGATTTACCGGCCTCGAAGCAGAAATACTTGAGTGATTTTGATAAATACCAAATTTCTTTCCTAATTTCTAGGATACGGTGTTATCAATGTTCAGATTTTTTACATTCGACCTATTGCGCGAAACGTTGTTGTTAATATCATTAATGTTTCAGTCATTGTGCTCTGCGACCTTCTTCAGAAATCTGAAGAACTTAATGGCCGAAACATTGTGATAATAACAACAAAGATGAAAATAGTCCAAACTTAATGAGAAAAATGTCGAAGAAGTCTCGCCAGCTGAATAAAAATCGACGAACTTCGGACGGCCGGTGAATCGGGCAGTACTTCGTGTTGATAGAGGTGGTGATGTCGCTTGTAGCCTTTTTTATTGGCTGATTCTGGGCGCTCATTGGCTGAGTGCTGGTTGGGTCAGGTGTATAAAAACACGGTACGCTCATCTAACAATGGTTCTGTTTTTCGTTTGGGACAGGGAGATTGAGGCAAGAAGTGTTGGTTTGTTTTACCTCGTGGATTCGTCCTACCTTTCTTTTCCTCTGTGTGCTTCCGACCAA
Source organism: Acanthosepion esculentum (assembly GCA_964036315.1). Lineage (NCBI taxonomy): Eukaryota > Metazoa > Mollusca > Cephalopoda > Sepiida > Sepiidae > Acanthosepion > Acanthosepion esculentum. Next base: position 23,963,931 of record OZ038487.1, read on the forward strand.
TTTTTGCAACAATATACACACACACACACACACACACACACACACACACATATATATATATATATATATATATATATATATATATATATATATAAATTTTTTTAACATACAACGTGTGTTAGCACGTGCGATATTCTGTCTTCATCAGCCGCCGACCAGGGGTGATCTCACGGTTTCGGTGGCTATGGCAGAATCGCCACCCCAGGCGCCACCAGCAGCATTTGCCACCAGGCAGGGTATGAAGAAAAGCTAATTGAACGTTAGTCTTTGTAAATTCTCGTAATGAAATAAATAAAACGATTGTTCCTCTTCGCCGCTTCTGTCCGTAATGAAAGTTCCTGAACGCGTTTGCTGTCAATAACGGCAAACGCGTTCAGGAACTTTCATTACGCTCAGATATATATATATATATGTGTGTGTGTGTGATAGAAATTAGGTAATTATATATAATTATAATTGTAAAGAGATAATTATAATTAAGTAATTCATCGAGTCTAGAAGAAACCTCAACAGAATGCAGAAACCGTTTCGTCCTATATTTGGGAGTCATCAGCAGTGTGCATCCACTACCGAGGATTGAAACCCGGACAGTTACGTTATCAGGCAAATGTCATACCAACAGTTCCAATGGGCCTCGGTGACGAAGAGGTAGCGAATCAGACTCGATATAGCGCCGCTCGATCACTTATTCCGTGGTGGAACTCATCCAATTTTCATTACCCATAGGACTGTGCCCTTACGTGCCACGACAACTATCACCAAGCCGCTCCATCCAGAGCATTAGAAGCCGGTTCAAGCAAGGATATACAAGTGATAGAAATTAGGAGAATTTGAGATAATTATAATTAAGTAATTCATCTAGACTCTCTCTCTCTCTCTCTCTCTCTCTCTCTCTATATATATATATATATATATATATATATATATATATATATATTAAAATCGGTATCACCCCAAGCAAGGTAGTCCAGGCACTAACACACAAGGGGTTACAGGATATGGAGGAATTAGGAACAGAAAAATTAGTAATGAGTAGAAAGAAAAAAGAGGAATCAGAAAGACAGTAGATAGTGATTGACATTGCATTTATATTTTTGCAGATTAAAGTTGGCTGAGAAGCATGGAGCCGGAAGAGCGGTCCACAAGCGAGAATTGCGAGAAAAGAAACTGTTAGCATAGAAGTTACGGCTACATCAAGCTAGATTAACCCTAAACTGATGACCGCTCGCTGACACTCTTGTATTGCACTTAAATTCATACAGTCAATATAACAGTTAAGAGCTCATCCAAACAATCGCCAAGGAAGTATATATATATAGATATAAATGCAACCTTACGCCGTTGGGCAAATGACTGAAGCCGAGCCGCCAGATCAGGACCAATAATATTGCTGATACTTCTTTGAATTTTATCAAGAAGCTCCACGTAAATAACAGGGGCACCATGCCATATCGGGCAGCGATATTCTAAACATGATCGAATGGTAGACTTGTAGAAATGCAAGATATATTCAGGAGAGAAAGATTCTCTCGCTCGGCACAGTGAACCGACTTTCTTAGCAGCTGACATAGCAATGGATTCAATATAGTCTTTCCATTTCATATCAGCTGAGAACGTTAGCCCGAGAAGGCGCAACGAATCACTTTCCCGGAGGTTAGAATCAGCCATAATGATGGAAGGCACACACACACACACACACACACACACACACACACATATATATATGTATATATATATATATATAGATATAGATATAGATAGATATAGATAGATATAGATAGATAGATAGATAAATAGATAATATTAGTGGTCAATGTATATATATATATATATATATATATATATATATATATATATAATACACACACACACACACACACACACATATATATATATATATATATATATATATATATATATATATAATACACACACACACACACACACACACACACACACACACACACACACACACATATATATATATATATATATATATATAAATTACCAAGAGGATAGAATCCAGAATGAACTCAATGTCCCGGACAGAGTAAGAATATAGAATTTAAAAGGCTCAAACATTAATATTCCATGGTTATAATTTATAACATTGGAATCGTAATCACGATCCAATTCATCAGACCTACAAATTCAAAAAGAAATTGCAATATATATATATATATATATATATATATATATATATATATATATGTATATATATATATATAACATAACGGATCAAATGATGGTTTCCCCGACAGGTTCGATCCTGCTGGAGAACACATTTTTTTCATGATTTCCCGAATCCGCAGGCCAATAGACGTAATAAACAATAATATTTGAAATCATAAAAAAAAATCGAATTAAAAATAAATCCAATAATTCTTTAGAAATGGCTAGAGATCCAGCAATATTATTGTGCATGTTCTGGCTGCTCGGCTTCAGTCACTTTCCCACCGCCGTAAGGTTACCTTCCTTTATCTTTTCTGTTAATACTTTCATGGGAATAGTTCAGATGAGCTTATCACTATGGTACCTGGACTTAAAAAAAAAAATATAGCGCAGTAATAGACTGGCTTCGAGCTATCATCAATTTGAGTACCGTAAAGTCTATGGTAATAATTTATTTTCTCGCATTTCTTGCTTGTGGAACTCCCTTCTGTCTGCAAAATCTGCAAATTTAATCTGAAAAATTTAAATGCAATGTCAATCGCTATCGTCCTGATTACACTTCTTTTGTTCTCGCTCTTTAGCAATGTTTCTGTTTCTAACTCTTCCATATCCCAGTGGCTTTATTGCCTTTCATGGGTCGAACTCGATATATATATATATATATATATATATATATATATATATATATATATATATATATATATATATATATATGCATGCTTTGTGCGTGAATTTGTGTCCGTGCAACTATGTGGCCTAACCTTGACAAAGCGCCTTCTAGTGTTGTGTTCATAAAGGCGATTGATCGAACCATTCCTACCTACACGATTGCTCGAGCCATTTCCTCTCTAGTACGTGAATATCTTTTCAAGCAGACATTTATAAAAAAGAATTGTTTTCTTGCCTCTTCTCAATGGCGAACAGTGGGTGGGGCACGCATTGCGGCCAATGATTGGTTATTTATGAATAAAACAAAGAGGAACAGGGGAAGAGAAGAAAAAGACAAAGCTGTTAGACATAACTAGACATCTTATATATGAATGCGCACATAGACGCACACACGCACACACACACACACACCAACACACACACCTGCACGTGTTAGAATGTGCGCTTTCTGACGATGGTACCAGGGTTCGAATCTCACCATGGTCTATTTGTCAGGAAGGTGACATCTTGATGTTATCGGTCTGGAGAGGGGGTTTCCCATTGTGCGGCACCTTTAGAAAGTGCCTGAAAACCATATCACGAGTTGACACCAAACTTTGTGAGTGAAACTGGGTAGACGGAACTGTTTGGGGAGTCATCGTGACAGAGGGTTTCAGAGTACTGGCCTTGTTCAAAATGGCGATCACGCCAGTTTATCCGCTGACGTGGACTCTGTGCGGCGTGAACAAATTGGGAATTGGCTAGCCTCTCTAGTACACCGGCATTCTGGGATACGAATCCATTTTTATGTATATATATATATATATATATATATATATATATATATATATATATTTCTCTGACTTTTAAAAAACACATAACTGGTCAGTTTTGTATCCAAACGTAAACAAAGCAATTTGTAAAGAAAGGGAATGCATTTTTTAAAAATTAATTCAACAGATTTTGATTACTTTTAGCGGAAACTCGTATTTATATATTATACTAACATAATAACGTTTAAGTAATAAAAATGTGTCGTTTGATAAAAAAAATACTTTTATATTGACAAGCTCCATTTTTCCCGGGGAGCGAAATTGCCATCAAAATGGGGTACAATTGAGTTTCATTTTTATGTAATTCATTTCTATGCTCTATAATAAATATATTAATCTCTCTTTTGTGGATCAGTTTTAATATTTTATATTATTAGGATTCACTTACTTACCCACGGATTTTTTTAATATATATATATATATATATATATATATATATATATATATATATATATATATATGTATTTATATATTATACTCACATAATAACGTTTAAGTAATAAAAATGTGTCGTTTGATAAAAAAAATACTTTTATATTGACAAGCTCCATTTTTCCCGGGGAGCGAAATTGCCATCAAAATGGGGTACAATTGAGTTTCATTTTTATGTAATTCATTTCTATGCTCTATAATAAATATATTAATCTCTCTTTTGTGGATCAGTTTTAATATTTTATATTATTAGGATTCACTTACTTACCCACGGATTTTATATATATATATATATATATATATATATATATATATATATATATATATATATATATATATATAGGGTGAGCCCAAAAAACGGAAACTTTTTAACAATCCAATAAAACCAAGAGTGATGGAAGACAAATATTTAATTCATAGTAATTGAAACCTTAAAACATGCCATTTAAGAAACAATAATGGAATTTTCATTTTTTAAAAATTATGTCCTGTAGATGGCTTCCTCCTGTACGAATGCATTCTGGAAATCTACTGTTGAGACCCCTATTTACTGATGTAACATCTCAGCTGGGATATTGTGAATTTCATTCTTGTTACTAAAATGGCGAAATGTTTCCTTGCTCAAGGTCACTGTCTCGCAGTGTTGCCACTTGCTCATGTCTGGCAATACGCACTTCAAAAATTCACGTTTTTTTGAGTCACCATATATATATATATATATATATATATATATATATATATATATATATATATATATATATATATATTAGATATGTGTGTGTGTGTGTGTGTTGGCAATAATGACAAGATTGTATACATACATATACAGAAAACAATTAACTGGTTCTAAATTTGTTTTTATCATTCGTTCAGAAAAAGTAATAAATGGATCTGATAATAAATTCAAAAATTTATCAAACATCTGAACCTGATGAGCATTTCGACGAGAAACTCGGCTCAACACATAAGTTACTTGAACTTTCCGTAATTTATGGAGTATTAGAGTACTCGTTATTTACTAAGTGCTTTTTGGTAGAATTTCCTGAAAAAACATCCTTGTAATTTTCATATATTTTTCAATTGTTCCACACACACATACACACACACACACACACATATTTATATATATATATATATATATATATATATATTTCAAGTGTAACGTCAATCGACATCTCCAGTTGCCTTGATCTATCCTCTATCCTTCTCCACATCCTTACCTCTAACACTCCTATTTGCTCTCGCTCCAAATCCTCTGTAACCACTTGCGTGCCAGTGGCTTGCAGCCTTGCCTGGGGTGAAAAGCTTATATATATATATATATATATATATATATATATAATATATATATATATATATATATATATATATATATATATATATCCAGAGGTCATGAGAACGAGAATAATGTAAATTCTAACGTCCACAGCATTAATTCAAAAAAGGGCTCAATACCAAGAGTAGAACAATAATTATTTATTATAGATTTTTACGTGTGGACAAACAACGTTGTTGTTTGTCCACATGTAACAACATACAGTGGTTGGACAAAATAATTGAAACAGGTGCAAATTCCACTCCTATATTTCAAAGACCTATTATATTAAGAACTTTAACTAAAACTTTGTAATTGCAGGTTATATCTATTGTAAATACGTTTATCTAATTTACTGTCTTTGGCTCATTTATTTTTAGAATTTAGTAAAATTTAAGTTAAATTCGTGACCTCTCTGAGTTCGAAAATGGGCAAATTGTTGGAGCTCGCATGGCAAGAGCTTCAATCAATAAGGTTGCTGAACTGTTTGGCTTTTCAAGAGCTACCATATCAAGAACTATGACGCAAGTCGAGAAACAGGCAAAAACCAACGTGCATTGAAACGCAATGTGGCAAAAAATCATCGAACTACTGCGGCCAAAGTGACTACTGAGTTGAATAATCATCTGAATAGTCCAGTTTCTAAGACTGTTCGTCGTGAGCTCCATAAGGCTGCATATCATGGAAGAGTCGCCGTAAGGAAACCTCTTCTCTCCACTCGCAACATTCAGAAGAGGTTGAAGTGGTGCAGAGATCACAATGCCTGGTCTGCAGACCAATGGAAGCAAGTCATATTCTCAGACGAGTCCAGTTTTTCTCTTTTCCCAACTTCAGGGCAAGTTTATGTGTGGAGGCAGCCCAAAGAAGTTTACAACCTAGACTGCCTTCTTCCAACAGTAAAGCATGGTGGTGTATCAGTGATAGTTTGGGCCGCTCTATGATGGAAATGTCTCGGTCCAATAGTTGCACTGTGTGGTAGAATCAACAGCAAAGATTACCTGAACATCTTGGGTGATCATGTTCATCCAATGGCCCAGACTTTATCGCCTGACGGTGACTGCATCTTCCAAGACGATAATGCTCCAATACATACCACTCGAGTGTTTAAGAATTGGTATGAAGAGCATGAAAGTGAGCTAGAACACATGGAGTGGCCTCCCCAATCTCCAGATATCAATATTATTAAACATTTGTGGTGCATTTTGGAGTGACAAGTTAGGAACTGCTATCCTCCGCTGTCGTAATAGCGGACAAGTTTCTTAGTATCCTTTGTAAACGAAAAAAGAAAATTTCCTTGTTGATGTGACATGTATTAATAAAAACATGTTGCAAAAATATACGCAATATATATATATATATATATATATATATATAATATATATATATATATATATATATATACTGTAGTTGTCTGTATATTCGTATATTTTTACACCAGCATCCCCTTGTTGGCGTTCTACATCCTCATAGTTAAATGAAAGGAGGAATCAAAATTATGCTAACATTTGTATGAGAGGAATCATTTCTTCAGAGTTGACTGAACAGTCTACACCTGTCCACCAGCCCGATTGATGCACAAAACCCAGCAATCAACTGTACAATTTATTGCCTTGAGGCTCATTGCACGGGCAATGTTTGATATTACACCTTTTCGTCTGTCCTTGACTTCTTCGATGTCTCTAAATCTTTTGCTATACACGCGATCATTTATCATACCCCATAACGAAGCGTCCGCAATGTGGAATGTTTTTGAAAAAATGTTCTCTGGATTAAACAAAGGTGTTTCGACTCTGTGGAAATAGCTTCTGAACAACTGCCATGGAAATAGCGATAGAGTAGTAACAGGCTTGCAACGTTGCATCTGTTCGAAAGAGGTTACAGTTTGAAAAATAATTAATTTGCCACAAGACAGCGGAGCAGATATTTGAACTTTCTCGAAACTGGAAAGTGAAGACTGATCAACTCCAGGTCAAATATGACAACAACTCCCCATTCTCGGCCTGATCGAATTCTTGTAAAAGTACAATGCCAGAGAAGATTTCTGATACTTACTAAAGCGATAAATTGAGTCGACTATTTTTCTAAGCTTCTTTAGCAAGGTATTGTATAGACCGTATATACTCGTGTACAAGTCGACTTCATGTATTGTGCGACCCCTGAATCTTTTTGTGATTTTTCATATATGATGTATGATGCGAGTGCACCTTTCGACCATAATTCTAAGTATGATGATAAACTACATCAGGCAGCAAGGCGTCTGACAGGGACATTGAATGTTTAAGGGATCCTGGAACTACATCTTAATTGCTCTTGTTCCCAGGTCTACCATGACTCGGCGTGATAGCACCTGTTAGGGTCCCAGCTACGGGTAAAATAATGACCCCCTAAACAAAAACAAAACACTATGAACGTATACATTTTAATTATACTAAAAATACCAACAATACGTATTTATTACAAAATTACGATGGAAATAGCGAAATGACCATTAATACATTTTATAGTAGAATTAATAACAATACATTTTATAACAAAATGACCAACAATACATTTTAGGTTAGAATTACTAACAATGCATTTTATAATAGAATTACCAACAATACATTTTATAGCGATATGACCTATAATACATTTTATTTGTAGTTGACGACATACAATTGAGTTCAAAATATATTTATTTGAATCCATAAAATTGTATTCAAAATATTTAGATTTCGGCATTATATAACACATAGAGATGTTGGTATGCCGCTAAACAAAATCAAATAACCAAAAGCGACTGAGTAATACTAGTAGGTCTGTGGTAGTCAAATATTGCACTAATGGGCATTATCCTGCATATGTTTTTTTAGCAAAATAAACGGTTTTTATACATGTTTGTCCAAAGCTACACTAAAGAATGAAGCGAAAAATCACTCATCTTAAAATATCGCATACGAAGATTTAGATACGGAGCAAACAGAGGCGGCATGCCTAAGAGGTGGCCACAGTTGGAAGATGAAGTAAAGGATAAAGCAGCTTCCCTATAGCGTTAAGGTGAACTAAATGTGGGCCTACCAGGTATAGGTTATGGTGATCGGAAATGCATAAATTTTGACCGCCCCAGAAAAAAATTACCGGTGTGTAATGCAACCGGTTACCGAAAATGCATGGTTTTTAAACTCTTCAAAAATATCGTCTGTACGACATGCTATTTTTTTTTCTTTGCGTAAAAAACTGATTATAAAAACTCGAATTTTACTCGAGTATATACGGAACGATTTTCTTTTTGTTCTTATCTTTTCCATAGAAAAATGGGGTTGGCTCAAGTCTCCTCATCTTAGAAAATAAAAGAAAATGAAAGAAAAAATGAAAGAAAAAAAAATGATAGAAAAATAATAGAAAAAATGAAAGAAAATGAAAGAAAAAATGAAAGAAAAAAATGAAGAAAAATAATAGAAAAAAATGAAGGAGAAAATGAAAGAAAAAATAATAGAAAAAATGAAGGAAAAAATGAAAGAAAATGATAGAAAATATGAAAGAAAAAAATGATATAAAAATAATAGAAAAAAATGAAAGAAAAAATGAAAGAAAAAAATGATAAAAAAAATAATTGAAAAAATGAAGGAAAAAATTAAAAGAAAAAAATGAGGAAAAAATAATAGAAAAAATGAAGGAAAAAATGAGAGAAAAAAATGAGAGAAAAAAATGAGAGAAAAAACAATAGAAAAATGAAGAAAAAATGAAAGAAAATGATAGAAAAAATGAAAAAAATGATAGGAAAAATCAAAGACAAAATTAAAGAAATAGTGAAAGAACAAATGAAAGAAAAAATGAATATCTGAATGAAAAAAACATAAAGAACAAAACACAGCGGCGAAAATTGAGAAATTCTCATTAAAAGAAGAAAAAAATGAAAAATCACTCCAACAAAGAAGAAATGAATATGTGAAGAAAACGGAAAAAAATGAAAGAAAAAGTAAAATGAAAAATGAAAAAAAAATGAAAGAAAAAATGAAAGAAAAATGATAGAACAAAAGTGAAAGCAAAATGATAGAAAAAAATGTAAAAATGACAGAAAAAATGATAGAAAAACATCAAAGAAAAAAATGAAAGAAAAAGTGAAAGAAAAAATGATTATCTGAATGAAAGAAACAGAAGGAACAAAACACAGCGAGAGAAAATTGAAAAAAAATTCTGAAATTATGAAGTACACCAAACATTGTGAATGTTGAAAAAACATCTGGGGAACTAAGAACATGAACATCCACACCAAGATCATAATCGCCCTGAGTATACTGTTGTACGCTTCCTTCATCCGGGAGATGACAGCTGTGGTAGAACGAAATTTGGTGGTCTTTTAAGCTAAGTGCTTCAGAAGAATACTGACGATTTTCTGAAGAAAAACAAACTACAATAAAGAGTTTAGCTGAAGAACAAGTTTATAGACCATTGAAATTATTGCCCCAAAATGTCAGTAGAGATGAATCGGACACGTCCGCAGAATGGTCTCAAGTTCATTGCCCAGGATAGCCCGCCGCTGGATACCACAGGACAAAAGAAACTGCAGGAGAGCTCTGGGGGCCAAGGCATAAAAGAGCAAACATCTCCCCAACACATACAGACAGAGGTGAAATTCTTTCTTCATCTCCTCAAGCATCAGTCGGCAAGAAGAAGATTGAACTGAGCGAGAGTAAGTGTATACATGAATTCCACTTGAGGTCTGGAATGAACTTGAAACACAACTGTGAAATATCAATGTGATCTTAACAATAAGAGAGCTGTTAAATCTTAACCTTGTGCCACATTAATCTAAACTCAAAAACGTCAATTGTTGGGCTTCCCATAGCTAATTATTTACTCAAACACGCAGATTTACTCTTTTAGTGGTTCTGATTCCTTCCATGACAACCCACACTATTAGCCTTGTGCCAGACAAAGCAGTTGTATAATTGTTAATAATAGAAATAAACAAGATGTCGTGTAAAAGCTGGAGTTGCAGTGGAAAATGACGAATGTATTATTTCAAATAAAAGAAAGAATTTCTCTCAATTTACGAACAAGAAGTATTTAATAAATTCAAACGAGTCTCGAATTGGTCCGCTTGCTTCATAGATAATATGAAAGAGAGAGAAATGAAATAAAACGTTTTAACGTGTGAAAGATAGAGATGAAAAAGATTGAGATATGAACGTGTGAAAGACAGGGAAATGAATGAGAACTTGACAGAGGAAGTCGTTAAAGAAAGATTAAGAAATGAAAGAAAACTTAATAAACGAACGCATGAATGAAAGAAATAGAAATGAAAGTTATCTGAAGAAATTAATATGTGAAGAAAATGAAAGAAAAAATGAAAGAAAAAAGAAAGAAAAAATAATAGAAAAATGAAGGAAAAACGAAAGAAAAAAGAAAGAAAAAAATAATAGAAAAACGAAAGAAAAAATGAAATTAAAAATGATAGAAAAAAATGAAAGAAAAATGATAGAACTAAAATGAAAGAAACAATGATAGAAAATATGAAAAAATGATAGAAAAATGATAGAATAAATGATAGAAAAAATGGTAGAAAAGTGAAGGAAAAATATAAAAAATGAAAGAAAAAATGAAAAAAAAATAAAAGAAAAAGTGAAAGAAAAAATGAATATCTGAATGAAAGAAACAGAAAGAAAACACAGCGAGCGAAAATTGAAAAAAATTCTCATTAAAAGAAGAAATAAAGGAAAAATCACTCCAACAAAGAAGAAATGAAAAATGTGAAGAAAATGAAAAAAAATGAAAGAAAAAATGAAAAAAATGAAGGAAAAATGAAAGGAAAAAATAATGATAGAAAAAATAATAGAAAAAAATAAAGGAAAAAATGAAAGAAAATGATAGAAAAAAAATAGAAAAAATGAAAGAAATAGTGAAAGAAAAAATGAAAGAAAAAAATGAATATCTGAATAAAAAAAAACAGAGAACAAAACACAGCGGGCGAAAATTGAGAAATTCTCATTAAAAGAAGAAAACTATAAAAAATCACTCCAACAAAGAAGAAATGAATATGTGAAGAAAACGAAAGAAAAAAAATGAAGGAAAAAATAAAATAAAATAAAAAATGAAAGAAAAATGATAGAACAAAAATGAAAGAAACAATGATAGAAAAAATGTTAGGAAAAATATAAAAAATGAAAGAAAAAATGAAAGAAAAAGTGAAAGAAAAATGAAAGAAAAAGTGAATATCTTAATGAAAGAAACATGAAGAACAAAACACAGCGAGCGAAAATTGAAAAAATTCTCATTAAAAGAAGAAAAAAATGAAAAATCACTCCAACAAAGAAAAAAATGAATATGTGAAGAGAACGAAAGAAAAAATGAAAGAAAAAATAAAAGAAATAATGAAAGAAAAATGATAGAACAAAAATGAAAGAAATAATGATAGAAAAAAATGAAGAAATGATAGAAAAAAATGAAAGAAAAAGTGAAAGAAAAAGTGAAAGAAAAATGAAAGAAAAAGTGAATATTTGAATGAAAGAGACAGAAAGAACAAAACAAAGCGGGTGAAAATTGAAAAACTTCTCATTCTCAAAAAAATGACAAAATCCCTCCAACAACAAAAAAATAGTTTTAAAAGAAAACATAGAACTGAATAAAAATTAAAACAAAGTTGAAAGAGTTAAGAACCAAATGACAACGAAAGAATGAATGAATGAAAGAAAGAGAGAAAGAAAGGAAGGAAGAAAGAATGAAAGAAAGAAAGAAAGAATGAGAGAAAAAAGAAAGAAAAAATGAATGAATGAATGAATGAGAGAAAAAAGTAAAATGCCTTCAAGAAAACTAAAAAGAAAGAAAAACAGAAACAAAGACGGAGAGAAAAAGAAAAGACGAATAAGGAAATAATACGTAGAAAAAGACGAGAAAGAGAAGTTAAAGGTAAACGAGATAGAGAAAGCAGAGAAAAAAACTGACAATATCCATTAAGAAAACAAATAAATAAAGCAACAAAGATAGAACACAGAAATGGAAATGATAAAAAAGACACCAAGAAAGATACGAGAGAAAGAAAGAGAAATTGCGAAAGAAAGAAAGTAAAACTAAACAAATCCTGAAGGAACAACTAAATCAAGAAAGATAATCAAAAGAGCAAAAGAAAGAAAGAAAGAAAGAAAAAAGAAAGAAAGTAAATATGTGAAAGTAAAAAGATAAGAAATAAGAACAAAAATAAAGGAAAAAAAAGAAAGAAAAAAAGCAAAACAACGTACAAAGAAGAGAAAAGGGCTGATGAAGAAAGTAATTGAGAAAGAAATAAAAACAGGTTTGAAAGAACGAAAGAAAGAAAAAAAGAAGGAAATAAATAAAGAAAAACAATATGTGAAAAAAGAACATAAGAAACAAAACCAAAGCCTGAAGGAAAAAAAGAAAGATAAAGAAAAGGGGGAAAATCAGAAAGAAAGAAAGAAAGAAAGAAAGAAAGAGAAAGAAACAACTTAAGAAAGAAGAGAAAATAGCTGATTGAAAAGGTAGTCAAGAAAGACGTTTAAAAAAAATAGAAAAAAGAAAGAAAGAAAGAAAGAAAGACAGACAGACAGACAGAAAGAACAACAAAACATAGAGGAAGTAAATAAAGAAAAGGGGAAAAGTGTAAAGAAAGAAAGAAAGAAAGAAAGAAAGAAAGAAGAGAAAAACAAAGTTGTTAAAACGAAACAACGTAAGGAAGAAGAGAAAAGAAGTTACGGAAAAAGTAATCAAGAAGGAAATAGAAAAGAAAGAACGAAGAGAAAAGAAAATGATACAAAGAAAGAAAGAAAGAAAGGAAGGAAGGAAGGAAGGAAGGAAGGAAGGAAGGAAGGAAAAAAGAAAGAAAGAAAGAAAGAATCCCGCAAAAAGAAGTAGAAGGAAAAGTAGAATCAACAAAAAAGTAAGATAAAGAAAAAACTTCCCGAGATTTTTTCCTTGATGGCGTCAAATACCATCTTTAACTGTGAATCGATTATCATGATAGGATCCGGATATGTTGAAGATCGATCATCAATCAACATGCCATTTGATTTGCATAATTAGATACAATCTCCGCCCCCGTCTCTCGTCCCCCTTTTTCGTTGCTTTCATTCCAGCACAACCTACCTTTTCAGATGTACAGACTCACAAACCCCCGCCCCCCCCCCACACACTTTTTGCCGCCACCCGCACTTCCAAAGTTGTCTCGGATTCCTGGCCAACCCAGAAGGTCATGGCGTCCTTTTAGCTTTCTTTTCTTCAAGAAAGCCAGGAGCGTAGGAGAAAGAAACAGTTTAGAAAAGCGTTTAAATAAAAATGGCACTCTCTTTCGCTTCACTTTGCTTGTGTTGTTTTGAAATGTTGCTTTTTCTCGCGGGCAAAAGTACACTTTGGCAAAGTTCAGAGATACGAAAACAAAACCTAGGAAATAAAATAAATAAGTAAAAAAAAAAAGAAAAAAGTTATCAGAATAAAAAAAACAATAGAATAAAAAAATATATATATATAAGAAAAAAATCTTTAAATTCTATAGTCTTTTTCTTCTTTTTTTTAATGTTAAGAATTTTTATTTTTTTTTTACAATAGCTGTTCTTATACGGGCATTTTTTTTTTTTTTACTAAAGCGATGTTTTCTGGGTATTACTCTTTTTAATTCAGTTTGGTATTTCGAAAGAAAGAAGTGATCTTCTTCAATATGGGAAGGGATAGGATCTGTTTTTAGTGACGCACTAATCTTTTTTTTTTCTTGTTGTTCATTTTATTTTATCTTTACATGTGAAGAAACGTAGTCAAAGGGTAGAGCGGTAACACCCTCGCCTTAAAATAAAATTCATAGTAAAAAAAAAGAAGAAAATTCATAGTAAAAAGAAAAAGAAACCTACACAATCCGTAAGCAGAAATAGTTGTCAGTTAAAGACGACGCTCATAGCTATTTAAAAAATCTATATCAAACAGATGAAAACTAGCAAAAAATCGTTTCTCGAGAAAGATCAGGCGGCGTCGATCATTCATTCAAAGCTAAAGACTGGATTTTTTTTTCTTTTGATTAAACAGAAACGGAAATGTTTTAATGGAGATTTTGATCTTTGTGAAGGTGATAGTTATTCTTGGAGCAGTGGTTGGGATGGAACTGGTGATTATATTGTGTATTGCTGTTAGTTCTCGTGATAAGTAGTGGCATTTACACCGTAGAGTCAAAGAAAACAGTGGTACTATTTTTTATTTATTAGAATTACAATAAGAAAACAGTTCAGGTTCCATGATTTAGCTTGTAACTGAAATAATATTGATGTTTGATAATTAAGATTTCAAAGGTAAATTTTTAATGTAAATAAAAACATTTACAAATATTACAAAACAAACAGTCGAAAGAGTAAGGGCAGGTGAGAAAACAAAACAAAATGCACTCCTTAAAAGTGATGGCTAGTAAAATTATAACAACAAAAACTACGAAAAATGAGCTTATCGATCCTCGCTCTTCAGAGCCAATCGAGGATAAAATATATCTGCACAACAACTAAAAAAGCGAGGGAGAAAAATGATTGCTACCAGTCATTTTTGTCATAGATCGGCTCTGGAGAGCGAAGATCGATTATTGGTTAGCACCGTTTTGCTTATTTTGTTGTTGTTGCTGTTGTTGTTGCTATTGTTGCTGTTGCTGTTGTTAAAAATATATGTGCTCAACGATTAAAAAAGAGGAGAGAGAAAAATAATTACTACCAGTCGTTTTTGTCCTAGATTGGTTCTGAAGAGCGAGGATCGATTAACGGTTAGCCCCATTTTTGTTATTTTGTTCGTCTATGTTATCGATCCAGCACTTTTACGGTGAGGATGTGTTTGTTTTTTATCCTTGCTTTTGATGTCCCTTTCTTTGATATTGATATATACTCTTAAAATCCAGATTAATAATAATTTGCATAATAACCGTGTTCTTCTATGTTACGGGTCCCTTCAGGAAGTGGCTGATCATGGCTCTCCATAACTTCCTATCTATTGTAGTTCATTTGCAATGTTTTTCTTTTTACTATCCGTCCTGGGTAAGACGATAAACTACGTCCAACAGCAAGGCCTCTGATCAGGAGGTTTTGGGGAGCGTGGAACCGCCTCTTAATTGCTGGCATTCTCAGGTCCACCCTGACCCAGGGTGGTAGCACCTGTTAGGCCCCCAGCTATGGGCAAATAGTTGACACCTAAACTAGTGTAAAAATAGGTTTTAATACCAGAAATACTTTGTAATAAAAAAAATATTATCAGCAATAATTTTTGAAGGAAAAATTATTATCAGCAATTCTTTAAAAAAAAAGTACTAGCAATACAAAAAGCTATTCTTTGAAAAAAATATGACCAGCTATAGATTTTTTCAAGGAAAAATATTCCCAGAAACTAATTTTTGAAGAAAAACATATTACCAGCTATAAAAATTTTGTCGGCATAAATAACCCATTGAGGTTGATATGCCGTAAAACAAACCAAACCAAAATTTTTACTATCCTTTACAATCTTTGTTCTGTCATTATTTGAAACAAAGTCGTCAGGTAGGTGATTCATTTTATCCTCCTTGCCTTTATTTTATTTGAGTTCAAAAATTGTATTTTAATTATTCATGCATACTAACGTTAATCTCTTATTAATGTTTGCTTTCAAATCTTCATGCCTTATTTTGATTTTTGATTTTCACCGTGATAATAAAAATATTTAAGATGCATTTCTACAGCAAAAAACAGCCATTAATAATTGTCGTCTGCTTCATCTGGTATCCAATAATTTAATTCCTTCTATGCTAATCGCTTCCTTTATGATGGCGTTGATGTCTAATTTTACTGCCAACGTGTAGTTTCAAGGCTATACCTTTGTGCAAATTGAAACAACCACTTTAGATTCCTTTCTTTCACTATACGGTCAGTTTTGGACCCACTGATTTGCCTCAGATTAGGTCATTTGCAGTGGGGTACAAAAATATGAATCTATTTTCCGGGTCTATGATGAAATTTGTTTCGCCTTGAAAAATATTGCGTCATCCTTGAATGCATTAGATTTTTATCACATCCACACATTATTGTCGATTAGTTGTCCTACGGCCATTGTCTGCGATGGACGTTACTCCAAGGAAGCGTACGAAAATTGTAACGCTGCACGAACACACTGGTAAGCCTTACCAGTGAGCAAATCCAAGTACTATAGACTTGTCCGGAAACTCTCCTGATTTAAATCTAATCGAGAATCTGTGGTCAATCTGCAAAGTACGACTTCGTGGAATGGACATACGAAGGACTAACATGTGCACTAGGTCATGTGTCAATGGAAAAATACGAAAAAAGTAAATAATAACGGAATTATTCGTTTTGTTTCAATTAGAGTGTAGAAGCTTCCAGTTCAGCCAAAACATTCTCTCGTCATCCATTCCCTATCGCCGTTACGTTGGAGTATTTTTCTGTTTTGTTTTAATTTTTTACTATAATGTTCACTCTATACACAGCCCGGTTGCCATTCGTAGTAGAGTGTTACGTTAAGGGGTAGTTTATACGGACAGGTGGGGGATAACGGTTAACTCTAGACTTGAACAGGTTAAGATTGTAGTGATTTGGGAAACACCTTCTTGGGAGTCGGTTCTACAGGGCAGCGGTTCGCGGGAAGAATCAGTTCAAGTGGCACTGACTCCTGACAGATGGAATATGGATGGGATGTTTACTGTTTGCTATAATATAATTGGCATGGCGGATCCTAGCCGTGAAGTTTAGACCTAGTGGAGCTAAGGAATGTAGTTCGTCCGGGCACTTTCAATGGTAGTAGCGGCAAAGCAGTGAGAGACTCATCGAATCCTCCCTGTGTGAAAGAGATTGTGGAGAGGAAAATAATTCGTCACCCAAAAGGACTCGGAGACGCCTTTGAACTCTATGAAGACTGGAAACTGAGTACTCAAGGAATTACTTAATTATATATATATATATATGTAACTTAGAGGGCCAGAGCCTACCTACCTATTTTTCTGTTAACAGATCATCAGGGTAATACTTCTCTACTCAATGTATTGACCACTATTACATTTTAACTTAAATGTTTAAGTTTTAACTGCCGGTGTTTTTTTTTTCATTTGGCTAGACATTGCGGTGCTGATTGATTATTTTCAACCGGCACGGATGTTTTTCGGCTTTTCTTTTTTTATTGAAAAATTTTCCCTGATATTTGTTCAATATTTTTTATTTACAAATTGTATTATCTGTTTTTTTTTCACACAGCTCGAGTATAGATATTAAAATCATATAAACAAATAATATATATATATATATATATATGTGTGTGTGTGTGTGTGTGTGTGTGTGTGTGTGTGTAGTATTGTGCCAAAACTAAGCAAGGCTAAAGAAAGAATGAAAGAAATAAAGAAGGAAGAGGAGAATTTAGGAAGGAAAGAAGTAAAAACAAAAAGAAAGAAAGGAAGAACTATTTTGAGCCTTGACGTTGATACGTATGTCCGGATGAGGTAATTTTCGGTGCCTTGTCTTGCTTTTGCCCAAAGCGACGGAAGAGTTGCTGATTTTGCGTTTGAGGCTAGAACCTTGCGGCAAGAGGAATTTGGACTTTTTGTCGGTTTCTTGAAGAATAAATCCCTAAGAGCATAAAAACGGTCTAAGCTCCAAGATAAACAAACCTATAAAGCCATCGGTTCCTACCGTAGAATAATGGTTTTCGAGCGCGTTTCACATCCTCAATGACAGCTCCAGAATTGTGGCCTTGAGCGAAACGATGCTAACCTTCGTATGAACACACAAACGCACTTATGCACACGCGCACACACACGCATATATATATATATATATATATATATATATATATATATATATATAGAGAGAGAGAGAGAGAGAGAGAGAGAGAGAGAGAGTCACGTAGAGAAATAAAGTATAAATGTGTATTTTGCGATTTTCTATTCTCAGTACCATTATCAAGTAAAGTTTGCTCTGTTTTATGTTTTAGTCAATATCTCCTTTCTAATTCTTGCAAAAAAGCCAAAGGGATGACGACTTCGAAAATGGAACAACACAATGATTGATTTTACTTTGGTAAAGAACATGTAATGACAACAGCAAAAATTGCAATATGAGCACTGGTAAAAATGGTTACTGAAACATTAGGTTTATAATACCCAGAAATTCATACATAGATGTCCTCAAGGACACATGGCACAGTGGATAAAGACGCTGTTTAGATCCAGTGGCAGGACCCAAAGAGTTGTGAGTTCAATACCTGGCCAAGACAGTGGAGAACTTGGAGAGGTGATTTAACATGAGGTAACTGACGTCCCTTAGACATGTCACGTGGAAATACAATAGTTCACGTCAGCGAGCGAAATAAAGGATTCAGTTTGACATCTGAAACACCTGGAGAAGGCCGGAGCGTACAACGGCAGAAACGTTGTGATAAATATGGTAACAAAGATGAGGACCATAGTCCGAATAATGTGAGAAGTTTACCTGATATATACCACATTTTTCTCAGTTTCTTACTCTAACCTTTTTTTCTTCTTTCATATCGCAACCTGACCGATTGTCTCATTCTATCTTCTCTTGTCTTTTGTCCGTTCGTCTTTCTCCTCCCGTCTGTCTCTCTTTTTGGGTCTCTGTCTGTCTGTCCCTACATATCTCTAACTACGTGTTTGTCTCTACCTTCTCATCGTGTGTCTTTGTTTAGATATGTTTTATTGTTTGCCTGTCGCTATTTTTTTAAATCGGTATCACTCCATGCAAGGCAGTAAAGCCACTAAGACAGAAGCGATTACAGAGCGTGGAATAGTTAGGAAGAGAAATATTAATAACTAGCTTAAAAGCCACCCTATCGGGCTGCGTTTATGATAGCTCCTGCGGCTGGCTCTTGATTGAGGCTTCATCATAATAGGTAAGGGAGGAGTAGATCTAATAGGAAACAATAAGCTGCAGAAGAACTCAAAATTGATCTCTGCATTTAAGTATTGCATTATTATTTAAGCTTAACTTTTAAAAGCTCAACGATAATTCTTCTGCCACCACTTAATTTAAAGACGATTTGATGTACGTAGGTCCTTACTTTCCGTACAAACAATCATTTTTATTTCATAGGTCACTTTCTCTGGATTTCACAACCAATTTTAATTATTCCCAAATTTATTTCCAATTTATAAAAATTGATACCGTACAAAAAAAAAAATTCTTTGCAAAAAAATCACGTAAAAAAATTAATGAATTTTAATGAAAACTTAGGAATCCAAAATTTTAGGATTGCGGGTTTGGATTCGACCCGGAATGTATTTAATTTTCCCACGTCCTGATTCTAAAATGCTATAATATGTTGGGCTACAGCCTCTAGTAAATTTGAAAAGGTGTGACACAGTGACAAACTGACATTCGCATTTATTACATAGATGAGCAGGAAGAGGAAGCGTAACCAAGAGGACAGTAGATAGCGATTGACGCTGCATTTAAATTCTTGCAGATTATAGTTGGCTGGAAAGCATGCAGTCGGAAGTCTATCATTCGTTTATACATTGAATATTCCTGTCACATATGATCTGGTGCATCTGCTATGTATTTAGAGATTCTTGATAAAATACGAAGAAGAATATGCAATGTTACTGGTCCTGACCTAGCATTTCGCCTTCAGTCACTTACCTACCACCGTAACTTAACTTCCTTGTGCCTTTTTAATAGATATTTTCATAGTAATTTTTCTGATGAGCTTTCCTCTTTGCTACCTAGAATTTATGTATTGAAGTATATTACTAAACTGGTGGCAAATTCTCATGAACTTACAAATAAAAAGGCAAGATGTAACCGTAAATTATATGCTAAAATTTTCTTCGCTCGAACTCCTTGCTTGTAGAACTCTCTTCCGGCTTCTTGCTTTCCAGTCAAATTTATCTTATCTCTTCTTAATTCCTGTTCTTTTATAGGGCTTTCTCCATAATAATATTTTATTTTCTCATATTCTTACACACTAAATAACAAAATGAGACTTAGTGGTTTATTGCCTTGCTTAGGGCGAAAGTAGTAAAAGCAACAAAAAGATAAAGCAAAGTCGACTTGCAATCCTATAAGTGTTTTAATTTCTACTAATATATATATATGAATTTGAATTTGTTTTTATGTCGATATTTTAACACTAATTCATTTTAAAATGTTGACAAAAACAAATTCAACTTTGCATAATACAGTTTTACTTTAATTATCTGTCCAAAATCACTCTCCTCTAAATTTTCAAATGTCGACAAAACAAAAAAAAACTAATTCTAATTCCATATTGAAATTCCCCCACCTCTAAAACCTTTTTATACTATATTTGGGACAGGATTTTAGAAGTAATGTAATGTTATGCAGCCTAGCATTTTTGTAATTCAGTACACAAGTACTAGTTTATCTACAACAAACTTGTATATCGTTATAATGGGGTCTCACATCAGTGAGGGGGGCCGATGTGCAAGTGAAACCGTTGAGAGGAAGGCCCCGAAACGGTTCACATTCTCTCCTGATGACCCCAATTTAAATATAAATTCGAGAGGAACATATCAAAAGAGATTCAGTGAAGTCATATGCCGTAGAGAAGCTCGGTGGAAATGTCATTGGCATGAGGAGCATTACACATTCAGCTCTCTTCAGGTGAGTTCCAATTACTTTCCAGTAATTTCCTTCTTCATGAGCAGTTACAAATAACCACGAATCACAAAGAATAAGTAAAATATTAAAATATTTTTCTATTTAAATTAGCGGGAATTGCTTCGTCGCTTTGCGCCGTCTCGGATAACTGGGGAAATCTGTATTAATGTAGGTCTTTTGTAAAAGCGGAGTGGTGTAAAGCGAATTTTCAGAAAAGCAGACGATATAGGGATATACCGTATTTGACGGCATATAAGACGCACAGCTCTATAAGACGCACACCAATTTCAGCTGGAAAAATCCAGAAAAAATAATAATTAGTAAAATTATTAGTAAATATTACAGCCTAAGCTATAGTTATGAGATATTATTTTCGTTAAACAAGCCATGATTACAATTAAACGAAAAATAATAAGGAAAAAAGAACACGAGACTATACAAACTTTATTATATCCAAAGGTAAGAAAACAAAATAAAAATCAAGAAATTATTACGATTGAGCAAAACAGTACAGTTACCATTAAAATTTTATTCATCTTCAAATCCATAAAATCCGTCGCCTTCGTTATCAAAACTCATTTTCAATACGACTATCATCGTCGTTAAATAATGTGTCATCTTCCATTGCTAATGCCCCATTTTGTTTTAAAAAGATTTCACAACAATATCTGGTCTCATATTATCCCAAGCTTGCTTCACCCATTCGCAGACTTGTACAATTCTGGGTCTTTTTATTCTTCCTATGAGTGTAAGGTCGTAATCATGCATTGCCATCCACGTGTACCATTGCTCCTTCATGTTTATGTCTAAGCTAATCAGAGTTGCCAGTAGCTAATTTCGACCGACTATCGCGAATTTTAAACCTACATACGGCATATAAGACGCAGGGGAATTAAAAAAGTTATTTCTAATTAAAAAAATAGTTCACCTTATATGCCGTCAAATACGGTAGTTAGCAAAGCAATGGGTAACAAAAATGTAACGATTTTTCTTCACGAATCCTATTTGATAGGTTTAGGGTTAAAAGAAGAAGTGTCTTCCTCATAACGGAATAAAGGGATTTCCGTTGTTGAACAGGTACGAATGAGATATGCCAAATATTTGAATAATGCATAAACAGTGTTTCGCAAATGTCGACGACGTCTGAAAAAAAAAATGACTTTCAAAAGATCACCAAAAGAATGAATCATCAGTGAGTCTTTTTTTTTTCTTTTTTCTATAAAATATATTTTCTCGTCAAAGTTATTTCATCAAAGCTAAAATTGCGACAAGTTTATTCTATGCGCCTCGAGTACGTGAGAAAGAAATGCCGAAAGAAAATATAGCAAACAACTTCAATTGTTCTCGGCTGCTTGCATTGTTTACGCCTATGAAGAATCTACAAGCAAGGACACACACACACACACACACACACACACACACACACACACACACACACACACATTTATAACTTCAAACGTTATTTTTGTTGAAGCCCGTATTTGCTTTGAGGCGCCATTTTTGTTTTAAAGAGAATGTATTTCGTCTACAGGCCCTCAGGCTCGAGAAAGGAACTTATTAAATAAAAAAGTTCTCTGCGGTATGATTTGAAGAAACAAACGCCTGATTCGGCGTGCTTTAACCGCTCGGTTACGATGACCTTCGCAATCAAGCAAGGTTCTTTCTGCTTTTAAAATGCGCTCACTCGTTCAGATTTCTCGATAGGCATACCTGCTCAGTGTCGTATCCGAAATGTAAACAAAGCAATTTCTGAAGAATGAATGGATTTTTCAAAAAAATTTTTATCCGGCATGATCAAGCGTTATTTTTAATGGATACCCGTATTTGAATAGATGCTCCGTTAATTTCTTTTAAAAAGTAATAAATGAATGAATATGTGTGTATATATATATATATATATATATATATATACACTCGACTCTCCCGTCGAATTCAAGGCTATAGAACCCAGTCTGTCCTGCTATTTATCCATAGCTGGAGGGAGAAGATTCACACCTTTCCCAAGTGTATTAGCACGTAAATGAATGTAATGGATTCGACTGTAATTCGAACTCGGCTCTCCGATTCCTCAACCCAAGCCGCTATCCATTACTCCACCGTGCCTCATTCCAACCACCTGAAGAAGGCCGGACCATGCAACGGTCAAAGCATTAGGATAAATATGGCAACAAAAATGAGAACAATAGTCCGAATAATGTAAGTAATGTACATAATACCTCATCTCAGAAATATAGACAAATAATTTCGATAATTTTTTTTTTTACATGTACAATTTGTTTCACAGAAAATGAAAATACTTATTGTTCTATAATCCAATAATAAATATTACCAGTACATATAGTTTTAAGAATTAAAATCAGTTTACATTAACAAGAACACACAACAGGATAATTTCGGATGTTTACCAATTACATATATGTAAAAAGAGAAAAAATTGAAAATAAAGAATATCTAGTATATTTGTGTTATCCAATGGAATTTTAAAATTATCACAATCTTTTCTTGTAACATAGCATGGTTTATGCAATAGGGATATTGTAATATCTTTACGGATCCTAGTTGCAGTGCCTGGTAAATTATCAGATGTTTGGCATCTCATTTCATCCAGGAAATGTCCACATTTCTGCAATTATGGCCTGGATCAAAGTTGCATTCTTCAAGTTCAACATTTAATTTAAGAAGTAGTTTTAGTTTTTTGCAATATTTCAATTTTTCAATAACATTTTAAACTGTTATAAAATATGCATCTCCAGGAGGTTTTCTTAATTTTCCAAACTGATTTTCTAAATAGTCTGTAGAAATTCATCAAGCATAACGAAATTAAACCGACTATTTAGCAAATATCTAATTAATTAAGCCATTGCAGCTATGTTCAATGGCTAAATTAGTATATGTCGTTAATCATTTCATTCTTTTTCTTTGCTTTCCTTCCATTCTTTTTGTCATTTTCCCAAACATTGGAAAGAAATAACAGATGTTCATCATCTAAATCTGATGTCACTTTTTTCAGTGGATCATTGTTTTTAGTCTCAGCATATATTCCTTTGAAACAATTTTCCAGAATGTTAAAACATTTTCAATCAAATTAACTGTTTCTACTGCATCCTACCTATTTAATAATGGGTGTGTCTTACAAGCCGCTACAGTTTGATTACAAAAGTCTTTTAAACAACGTGAAAGATTTTGTCACTCAACAGGTTTGGTGTAAATTGTAATATTAGTTAGTTTCGACAGCTTAATAAATTGACTCAGAAAGACCTTTTACTATTTTCCATTTTGGTGTCATCTTTTTACCTTCAGAATAAAAACAGTAATTCAAACGTAGGTTCAGTAATTCAATTATCCCAACTATTTTTTAAAAAAAGGTGGACATAATCAAAAAGTAAGTACAGGCCATTTTTAAGTATCCATACCTATTAAAACAGTGTCAAATATTATGAAAAAAAGATTGATAGGTCCTGTTGTTGTCAGTTATAACTGTAATTACTTGACCATTTAATTGTTTGATCGCATCAACACTATATGAATTTTTTTCATATGAAACATTTACATCTAAATTTGCAACTGTGATCATTTTAAGTAAAATTTTTGGTCTACAATTTTACCATAATGACCAATACTGTTTTTCCTAATCTCGCAGAATTTTCAGCCAAACCAAATAAATTTCCTCCATAATATTGTAGACCAACATACACCATCAACAACTAAAAGAATATACACTTTATCTGATTTTCAGAAATATTACTAAAATTATCAAGAAAATTAAAGTCATCTAATTTTGAGACTTTTGATGTCAAAGTTTATAATGTTCTCGCACTTGTATCAGAATATTCAAATGCCCTGATAAGAATATCAGAATCATAATATTTTGTCCCAATCTTTTGTGGTGATATAACATTAATATATTCTTTTAAACCATTTTGTTATTAGGAATTTTAACTTACTAAGATAACGAATTGCTTCATTGATTTGTGACCAGCGCTGAAAAATTGAAATTCGACTTTTTGAAAGAGCAAAAATTGTTGTATATATACTAGCATGGTGAATTTGAATCTAGAGTTTTCAAAAATTTTAATTAAAAACATTGGATTACCTACAGTGAAAAAAAATTAGTAGACCGAATGAACAACCAATTGTTTGATATATAGCATGTAACTGCTGACACAGAATCCTTTTGATCAATATTCTGATACAAATTTTCAAAAGTGAGATTTTGTCCTTTTCTCGAAACTGTGTCAACTCATCATTTTGCACATTTTGCACAAATCAAAAGATTTTATTTGTTGTTTTCTGTTCTGGTTGAGGACTAGGAAATGGCAAATGATCAAATACTGATGGCGGATTTCTGGTCGTGATTTTCCTCTAATAACCACTGTTTCAGAATCAAATGAAAAATTCGTATAATAAACAATGATTTATCAGGAGATGTCTCGAGGTATAACCTTTAAGCACCATTCTCACTCATTCTGATTTCGAAGAAGACGAAACACATGAATCTTATTTTGGTAATCATACTTACCACGATAACATGCTACATAATACTTTTTGACCATTTTGAGAAAGGTTTTAGGGTACTGAAATTAAAAGATATTAACTAACCTATTATTCTGTAAAAATTACATAGTGCTTCTAGAAAGCGTATGCAATGTACATTCTAACGTCTGGAGGGTTTGAATTTCGGAATTTCGTTTTCAGAAATTAAAATTTAAAGATTTTATGAATGTGGGAATCTTTTAGAGATATATCGATTAAGAAATGCCAGGACGAAGGAATTTGGGATTCAGGCATGGAAATCTTAAAGTTTTGAAAATTAAATTTTCGCTAATCGTATTCTTCTGGGTGGGGGCGGTTGAGAATCAATCATCTCCTCCCTGATAAAATACGATCACCTAAGCAAAATTAACCAGTTTAATATTTTTAAAGTATATATTTTTTTAAAGATTTCTGTAAAAATATTAAACTATTTAATTTTGTTTTACATTTTTAAAAACAATGCTTGTAAAATCCAACATACATTTTTTTTAAATATCCATGAATAATTATTTTTGAAATTTTTAATCAATGTATTTGCTGTTATGAAGAATAATGTCATAGACAACATATTAAATTAAATATTTTTCAAATGGGCTAATTTCTTTATTGTAAAATAAGAAAATTTTCAGTGCGGAAAGTTATATTTTTGTTTTCTTACAAGACGGTATCTACATATTTCACTTGTGATAAAGAAAACACAAATTATTCATTAAAAATAAATTTTATAATCAAAATATTCGTTATTACGGAGAATAATAACATAAAGAAAAAATAAATTAGTTTCTGTGACAAAATTCTTAATAATGACATTTTTTTGTGAATTTCGTTTTTTAAAATAATCGCAAAACAGTAAGAAAAGAGGAAGCATATTGAAAAAGACAATGTTGTTTCTTTTACATTTTTGTGGTATATTTTTAAGAATAGTAGTAAAATATTAAATTTATTATTGAATTTAATTTTTGACATTAACTTTATGTAATAAATTCTTTAACAACTGTCATTTTTTCATTAATTTTGTAGTGAAAAACATTACATTTTTATTTTTAATGTCTTCTGTAAATTTACGAAGGGCAGAAAAATTCGACATACTTTAAAAAAAAAATTATGTTAAAGAAAAAAAATATTCAAAAGAAATTAATGTTATACTTAATATGGTCATTTTTGAAGAAAAATAGAGAAAATATTAAATTTAAATTAACCTTGTGATAAATTCTTTTCTAAATTATACTTGTGAATTTCGCATAGAAAAAGTTTGTTTAAAGATAGAATATGTAATGTTCAAATAAAATTAATAAACATTATAATTGCTTCAGAATCTTAAATAATAAACTTAAGTTAATCCAAAGACAAAACGTAAAAATTTCTTTAAAAAGAAAAAATGAAAAATTCTTAAGCGAATTCCATCAACGAACTTTTGCGTGTTAATCTTTCGCCCCCAGTCACCTATTGGCCTTACTCGATGTCAAGGCCTGAGTTATGGATAGCATTGAACACTGCACATAAAAGAGGAATTTCTCTTAGGGTCGTCACGCTATACAGGTTAAATCCGTTGAGAAAAAAACTAATCGTTCTAGTTTTCTTCTATTTGTGTATTTTCTCTGAACTATTTTTTATCGGGATGCTTAATGTTTTGGAGACACAGTCGAGTAATTGATAGCGGCTCGTTCTGAGGAATTGGAGAACCAAGTTCGAATTACAGTCGAGTTCATTAGACTCACTCTAATATAATTTGGAAAAATATGAATCCATTTCTTCTCGCAGCTATGCGTAAATAACAGGACGGACTAGGTCCTATAGCCTTGGTTGGCGACTAATCTAGAAGAAAAAAACACTACTGCTATAGCTGCAGTTCATGTAGTTCTCCTACAACCCTAATGGGTTACAGGACACGTGACTGTGATCGATGTTTTTTTTACGCGAATATCTTTTCTGTTAAACTGCAACTTTTCTAATATTTCATGTATCCCTTCAGCAATGGAATCACTGGAAGAGTTTTCTCTATTATAAAATCCTTCCTTACAGGTAGAACCGAGGTTCTGGTGGTCAACACAGGCATCCCTCAGGGGTCACTTCTCAGAGCAACCCTCTTTCTGATTTACATAAATGATCTACCTAAGAATATATTCCGATCATTTGTAAACGTCTATGCCGATAATATGATGATATACAGGCGCATCTCTAAAATGTTTGACGATCAGAGATTGGCAGTTGACTTCTCTTTCAGTATAACACTAAATTCCTAGTGGGGAAAAGACGAACTGATTACATTCAGTGACTCAAAAATCAAACTGGTTGCATCATAACTGGTCAATCGTAACTGGCGGTGATGGACACCGCCAATTACGATGAACGGATGAACGGATGTCCCCTCAAGGAGAGGATATTGGGCCTCAAATTTACACCCGTCCTCAAGTGGAACTCTTATACGCGATCCATCGTTAAAGATGAGGTAAAATTATCTCTGTAACGCCCCCGTAAGTACCTGGCTTCTCATGCTCTCTTCTAACCTTATAAGAGCTGGATCAGGTCAAAAATGGAGTACGGTTGCTATATTTGGATGGGAGCTACCCAGACCTCACTTTCTAGTCTTGATAGAGTTCAAAAGCGTTTTCGAGTCTATGTGAGTGATGAATTATTTTCCGCCCCCAACGTCTCTCACACAGGCGTTATGTGGCGAGTCCTATCGCTACTACAATGAAAAGTTTCGGACGAAATGCATTTCTTGGCTCCACCAGGTTTGAACTTCGCAGCTAGAACCACCATGCCACTTACATAGTATCACCCGCCCACACACAAACACACACATTTCCTCTCTATTCCGTCGGTGAGACGTAAGTTCCAGCTTCTTCCCGCGTACCACCAAGTGGATGTTTCCCCAATAACTATGATCTTAACCTGTTCAGGTATAGAGTCAACCGTTATCCTCAGATAAACTATCACTTAGCGGAACCCTCTACCTCGGGTGGCCCAGGAGCGGCTCTCGGGTGGCCCTCAGGTGGCCCAGGAGCGGCACTCGGGTGGCCCAGGAGCGGCTCTCGGGTGGCCCAGGAGCGGCTCTCGGGTGGCCCACGAGTGGCCGTCGGGTGGCCCACGAGTGGCCGTCGGGTGGTCGTCGGGTGGCCGTCGGGTGGCCCACGAGTGGGTCTTGGGTGGCCCATGAGTGGCCCTCGGGTGCTCTCAGGTTTTGCACAGAGTGAACTTTACTGTAAAAAAAAATCTCTTTGTGCCGTACCCTATCAAATATATTTGTTTTTACATTAACATTTTAACATTTGCATTGCTCTCTCTCTCTGACAGCATTCTGACGATAAAAAGTGTAGCTTTTGTTCTAATGTCTCGAACAAAGCCTCATTATTCTTGCCATGTTTCTGGTCTCATTCTGTTATGATCTCTACTCCAAACAAAAATGATTAGTTATGTAGTTCATGAAGCTGATTGTTCTTTGGAGTTCGCATTCGTCTGCACCCGGTTAGTTTGGCAGCGTTATGAAGATAGATTTAATGAGTCCTTCCGATATTTCACCGTTGTCATATATTCCGTTTATCATTTTGAATTCTGAAATTGTCCAAGTTAGATAGAACCTTCATTATAATCGTTTATGGTTCTACAACATGATTAATCTTTATCTTAACCAGTGCTTGTCTAACACCAAATTTTATTACCACAGTTAATTCTATGTTTTTTTATGGATTATAGTTTTATCTTATCCCTGAATCAATCATAAAAATACAGAATGTGCAAGTAGTAAATACTAAACACTTCAAATATCTCAGCGTATGGATCAGTTGTAACTGATCAGAGGAGATAAGGACATTGAACATAGAATGGTCTGCACTATAGTCTCACCCGACACTTCAAATTGTTACAAAACCAAAGCGTTTAGCTGAAAACTTGAGTCATGTACTTAAATAGCCTATACAGGGCGATACTTTATATAGATGCCATGAATGGCGCCCAACTCGTTCAGAAATATCTAAACTGTCAGATGTATGCAACAACTTTTTCAGATAAATGTTTAAAAACGACTTCGATCGAATGAAGCCTGTATGTCTTAGCGATAATCATTTCTCTTCGAAACTCGTGGAATTGTGTTATAGAATCCCTCACAAAGAACTGTACTAAATAGAAAAAAGCATATCACTTGCGGGCATTGAACCGCAACAACCAACTAAAATGCATATCATATGTAACTCGAATAAAATCTAATGGCATAATCAAGATGCTACTCCAAACTAAAGGCTGGACACTTCGGCGTGGTGTAATGGTTAACAAGCTCGTCTTGCAAGATCAGTTACGACTGAAAAGTGAGTTCGATCCTCACTGGGTGTCCCATACTTTCGGCCTTGTGCTACATCTAAGCTACGCATGGATAATCGCTACTCCAAACTAAAGGTTAAGAAGGAAGACCCTCTCAGTACTGGAATGAATAATAACAGTTAAACCGGTTTACCTGAAAAATTTTCTTAATAGAAAGGTTTTATAAATTTCAACTGACAGTTGCACAAGCTGCTCAGTCAATAAATGCCCAATGTTTCCTTATATGGAAACAGATAATATTATCATTACAATTACATTTATATGTCGTCAAATAAAGAGCTCTTTATTGTATTTTTGAAGTATCTTTCTCTCCATTATGAATTCTTTTTTTCATTATAAGTTCCATTATGATTTTATCCATCTTGACCAATAGTACGTCTTTCTCTTGTTATTTCTTTTGTCCTTTTATGGGTCACAGCTATGGCTATCTTCTGCCATTTTTATTTCTCTTCACATTTAAGACTCGAAACTCTATCCTGGGTATGACGATAAACTACATCTGGCAGCAACGCCTCTAATCGGGAGGTTTTGTGTAGCGTGGAACCACTTCTTCCTTGCTGTTGTTCCCAGGTTCACTCTGACCCAGGGTGGTACCACCTGTTAGAGTCCCAGCTATGGGTAAAATAGTGAACTCCTAAACTGGGGTCAAAACATCAACATTTCAAAATACATTAGAAAAATTACCAGCAATATATTTTCATAATAAAAAAAATAAAATGTACCAGCAATACATTTCTGGAAAAAAATTTACCAAAGCTCACAAGAGAGTGAAATGCTGAATTTAAATGACCCATTAATGAGTTGCTATGTCGTTGAACAAAGAAACCAAACCAAATCAAGTCTGCAAAGCATCTTAGTAGAATTCTGCTTGTCCATTCTTTAGTTCCTCATTTAGCACGTGTCTACGTTACACTCTGACAATACATAATAAATAATGAACTATTTCGTATTAATCGGGTGTAAAGACAGAAAAACGAGATATGTTACTTGGTTTCATGAGAAAAAGAAAGAAAAAAAGAAAGGAGAGAAAACAGAAATGTTTAACGTCTCCTGCCAATATCTGATAAATAATGGATTATTCTATTTTGATCGGGTCGAAAGACGGAAAAGACATATCAGAGACGCTGTTTGGTTTAGTAAAAGAAAGAAAGAAAGAAAGGGGGAAAACAGAAGTGTTTAACATCTCCTGCCAATATCTCATAGATAATGTACTATTCCATTTTGATCGCGTCGAAAGACGGAAAAGACATATTAGAAACGCTACTTGGTTTTAGTAAGAAAAAGAAAGAAAGAAGAGACGATAAAGCTCTTGTTTGTTTAACGTCTGTTTCAGTGAAATGAGAAAAGATTTCAATTTAAATTCTGTTCATTTGTACCCCCATACTTCTTAAAATAACGACCAGAATTCATATTTATGATAGTTATTGCAATATTTTGATGAAGTTGTTAACCTGAACTATCTATACCTGAACAGGTTAAGATCATAGTGATCGGAGAAACATCCACTGGGTTTGGAGGGGGGTCTATAGGGCAATGATTCACGGGAAGAAGCCGGAACTTCTTGCCGAAGGAATGCAGAGGAAATGTGGGGCATAGTGGTTGTGGCCGTGCATTTAACATTGCCATCAGTGAATTTCTACAGATACTTTTATGTTGTAGCGCGATCACGCGAATCCCGTGAACCATCAGGGTCGTAGGAGCATCATATGTACTGCAGCTGCAGTAAAAGTAGTGTTTCTTTGGCAAGATAGCCTGACGGAGACCAACTCGCTCCAGGTCGGTTTTTGAATTCAGAGTTACCTTCTCCTAGACAGGTTGCCACCCAAGGCTATAGAACCGAGTCTATCCTTCTATTTACCCATAACTAGAGGGAGAAGAATCGGATCCATAACTCTGTTGTAGAACTCGTTTAGTTCTTAAGTTAATGCTTGAATAATATCATTATCTTAAGAAATAAGAAACATCAGAATATTAAAATAGGAAAACCGTGAAATTTTCACAGGTATTCCTAGTTATTATTAAGTTGAAAATTAGGCTGGAAATTCTTTCATTTTCCTCGATAGAACATTTATAGATATTATCCTAGTTGCTGCGATGTGTCGGATTCGTTGTGCTTCAGTAAAAAAAAAATAATCGAATGCTGGAAACAGTTTTGCCGGATATCTTTCTTTTTTATTATTATAATTGCCTTAGCAAATCTTTGTTTTATAGTCATCTCCATATTTGGAAATTATTTGGAATGTTTTAAAGTATCTTTATTGTCTCCCTGCCATTTATACTGATTCCAAAGCCACCTTACAATCAACACTATTTTATCAGAGTTCGCCGCCATCTTTCTTGCAAATGTTACTTTTTTTGCAGTCAAATATACAAAAAAAAAAACTGCTATAAAAATTAGTACTCTATTTGTTGAAGTAACAGCCATTATTTTCCCTCACCCGCTGCAACTATTGTTACTGTCACCGTTATTATTGCTGCACACGCCGGCATTTTTCTCGCTACTGACGCCATCTTTGTCACCGCTTCTATTTTTATGGAAGATTCTGTTAAATTACATTTACCTGCCGACAAGCATTTGCTGCTCTCCTAGTCATTTTTGTTTGTGCAAATCTCCATTTTTGTCAAATGTGCCGCTAATTTCGTAATACGTGTTTACATCTTAGACTAATATGACGCCATATTTAACTATATATAACCTATTGCAATTATGTACGTTCCCATCACCGCCTTAGTGTACGTCGGAGCAAAGATTACTTAGGAACATTCACACCGTAGATTTAATTACTGTAAGAATCGAGCGCTTTAATGTTGGAAACTGCCCCACGTACATTGGCTATGACATATAAAATTTAATTCGTTTGATGTAGAATAGACCAGAATTGGGCATAAGAATGCAGTGGCTATGCAGTAGAGATAGGTGTCAACGTTGAGAAATCAAACACGTATCTTGTACTTTCAAGTCAAAATAAATTGACCAGCATGTGCTTCCCGCGGGACAATATAACGGTCATCCAGTCTGTACAACGGAACATTTCTCTTCAGCATCCTGGGAGATCATGGCTCTCTGTAACTTCCTTTGTCTCTCTTGCCTTCATTATTTGTCCTATAAATGTCAATTTTCTCTTTCTGATTATCAGGACAAGGAATAGTAATTTCGAATTGAAGTTGAGTTCGTTACATTCAGTTACGCGTAAATATCCTTAGGGAGGTTATGTATCCGTCTCCTCTGTCTATGGGTTAAATAGTAGGAAATGTATATGATAGAAATATTGTTATTCTCAAAAAATCGTTAATACAATATTAACTCGCAAAAACTAAAATTCTCACACTATATTATATACCGTACCTATGAACACAAATGGGCGTGTCCCAATCCTCATAAATACGTTGGACACTATTGTAAGTGGGGGTAATATGCCGTCTAAGTAGTCCACCATTAGCAGTGGTTTACCTACTTCAAGCTGCCGGCAAGTATTGTATTTTGTTGATGTTAGAAAGATTACCATTTCATTTCCAACCTCGGTTTTGGTTATTTCTCATTCAGTAACCCTTTCTAGGTTACAACAGATAGATAGATAGATAGATAGATAGATAGATAGATAGATAGATAGATAGATATGAACAGAATGAGGTAGATATGAAACGAACTGAGATAGATAGATAGATAGATAGATAGATAGATAGATAGATATGAACAGACTCGCATATGAAAATAATTTAGTGTTATATACCATATCTATGAACACTAATAGGTATATCCCAATTCTTATAAATACGTTAGACACTATTGTAAGTGTATGCTATCTAAGTAGTTCACCACTAGCAGTGGTTTACCTACTTAAGCCGTTGGCGAGTATTGTATTTTGTTGATGTTATAAAGATTACCATTTCATTTCCAACTTCTGTTTTGGTTATTCCTCATTCAGTAGCCCTTTCTAGGTTAAACACAATGTATAAATGGTACAGCTTTAAATAACCATCAACAAAGTGTTGATAAGCCGTAAAAAATCAATCAACCATTCTGATTCTAAGCATAAGCGTGCACTTTGTTTCAATTTTCTCTTAAAATTCCTCATTAATGCAAGCTTTTTATATATTTTTTCTTTGTAAATTTTATAAATGTGTATCTACGGTGATTGGAATGATTTATTTCCAACATGTTTAGCCCGTTCTGGCCGTGTTCCTAGTCGCTATTATTGAGTATTGGCTTTTATTTTTTATCATTAATGCTTTCATTATTTTAAAACCTTTTATACTTTTTATGTCTCGAGAAGAAAATACGTGTACGAATGCAAGATGAACTGAATAAAAAGCTTAATTGCAATACATTGTTAATCGTTCTTTGTATAAAAGAGTTACTGCTGCCGAAATACATAATTATTAAATCTATCTATCTATCTATCTATCTATCTATCTATCTATCTATCTATCTATACCCGGTGTAACAGCAAAATTGTCCAAATCATGTTACAGCATGATTGCCCATCCCACAAAATGTTTAATATCTAAAAAAACTAAACTAATTGGGTTTCTTTTTCTAGGTTTTCAGATAAGACTTTTAACCACTTTGATACCACTTGTCGTAAACTGAAAAACCATTTGAGTTATTCAACGAGAAAGAGAACAGTTTAAAATCGTTTAATGTTAGACCCACTGTCTTCTCAAGGGAGCAATGGTGAGAGGAAAAAAATCATTCAGACCATCAATAATGATGCCAACATTCATACTCTGGCTTCTAGCTTCAAATTCATTCAAGGACGATCAAGAGAATGGTGAATAAGTTTAAAAAGTGTGAACATTAGAGAGGAAAACTGGATTATGAGGTCACAACAGGAAGAGGGATCATCATTTAAACTTATAGCTAAAGATATCAATTAGAAAAGATCCAACTCAATTCATAAGACGTTTAGCACGTGAAATATTGAGTTTCGGCTATGATATTCCAAAGAGCAGTGAAGAAAGACTTGAAAATGAAATCGTACGTAAAATGTATGAGGCAACTTGTTACTCCAGGACAGAAAGTTAGAAAGTTAGAGAGGGCGAAGATCATATTGAATGAGTTGAAAAATGATATTGGAGAATATATATATATATATATATATATATATATATATATATATATATATGAATTTTATTTCAATCCTTCATGGGATTCAGACCCTTAGGTATGGTAAATTAATGATGAACATGTCATTTTTGTTTATAGGTGATTTAATCACCATTTTTCTGTTAAGCTTGGAGAGTAATTATGCATTATTATTGCTTAGAGTCGAGTCCAATAATGTTATAAAGACCATGGCGAATTTCAGTAAGATTTCTAATCATTTCTAAGATACAGCATTTCAAAGGTTCAAATGTGTGTGTGTGTGTGTGTGTGTGTGTGTGTGTGTGTCTGGCTCAATAAATCACAATCATTATGTCTGCTTATTTTTATTATAATCCTTTCATATTCCCGAATATTTTTTCGTACATTACAATTAAATAATGCAATAAATGCACTGTAACAGTGAGAATTATTTCCAGTTTACTTTACATCTCTTTCTGAGATCATCACCAGGGAGAAACTGGTAAGGCAAAAACTATTTGTAGCTATCCATTACTAATTTTTTTTCTTTTGCGTTTAAATGCTATAGCTGACAGTTATGCTTTAGCGCTCATTAGAACGTGAATATTTATCCTTTATGGATTTTTTCTTTTATATTCGAATGTCATGGGGTAGCTTTCATCAAAGTGTGAAAACCGTTTCTTTTTATAGGCATTTTAGAACATTATTACAGTATTCATAGGAGGATTATGATAAAAATAAGCTGACTTAATGTTTGTAATTTATTTAATCAGACATGCCAACCCCCCCATATATATATATATATATATATATATATATATATATATATATATACTCATTAAAAGAGTACATGGAAGAAAATTAGATACATTTTTTGACATTTGGCGAACTTTTATTTCCGGAAAGGAAATAAAACGTGATACAAACAGAAAAAATACGGCGGTTTATGAAGATTTCATAGCTGTGAGTAAAGTTCATAAGCGCTTCGACAGACTCAAAAATGAAAGTTTTGATATGGAAGGCCGACAATGTTTCAGCAAACCGTTGATGAGAATAACTCAAGTCACATGGAACCGGATATCTCAGAGATACTCCATATATCACACATGATCCTTTAAAAGTATGTGAAGACATCTGAATACTTGAAGTGTTACGTTGCCTCACCATTTAACAGAAAAGAATTTAAAGAAGAGCATGTTCATCAGGAATTCTCTGCTCAATTCCGAAAAAAAAAAAACACTTTTAAAAAAAGACATTTTTTAAAAGGAACGATCGAAGACGATGATAAATGGATTGTTTACAACAATAGTGAGCGAAAAAGTCCGAGAGAAAATAAAAATAGCTAACTTTAATCTCGGCAATATCTTTCCTGTATCCGAAGAATATGATGCTATGTATGTGGTCAGGAGGGATGGGCATCGTGTATTACGGGCTCCTGCAAAATCAGAAGTTGAAATCAGACAACTACTGATGCAACTTGTATCGATCCCAGACCCTAATCTATGAACTGGAAATACTTTATCTTCCATCAGGTAAAGATATTACTTCGCATCACTTTGCAGAACCACTTAAAATGGTTCAGCTTACTGGAGATACCCTGCTACACTCGACGCATTCACCTGAACTTGAACTTTCAGGTTACCACCTATTTCGCCTAATTGGAAGAACTTCCATTCACTGGAAGCCTGTAGAAAGCTTTTAGACCAATTCATCACTCAGATGGTTGCAAATTTCTGGGAGGTTAGAATCATGAAGCTGCCTCATGATGTTCATAGGCAGTGAGACAAAATGGCATATAAATGCTTGAATGCACACACACCCACATATACAGATAAAAGTGACTCACCTGAATTTGTTTACTTAAAGTTTTTTTCGCCTATTGTTTTTGGGGTCAAACTAATTTTTAATCTTACTAATATAAAGACCCCTTCCCGACCATCTAGTAAAAAAGTTTACTCACACTAAGGTATTCTATTGATAATTATAATTTTGGATATAAATGAGATTTAGGGAAAAACTCCGTGCAAAAAAAGTGACTGACTTATTTCCTGCAACTAGTAATCAATAGAAACATAACCGAACAGTTTTAAATAAAGAATAATAGAGGAATAATTTATTTATAATAGGTAATATAGTTTGAAATATTTAATAATCTATGGGTCCTCCTTTATTTTGAATAACCTTTTCAACTCTTTTTGGAATTGGCTTGATTAGGTTCTGGCAAATCTCATCTCCAAACATTGAATTCCATTCGGATATGAAATTCACAATCAAATCCTCTTTGTTGCTCAACTGCTTTCTCGAGAGCCTGTACTTTATAATGCTCCATAAGTTTTCTATGGGGTTGAGATTGGAGCGGCCATGTCATAACACTCACCTGTTTCTCATCAAAGTATTCCTTCATCAATTTTGATTTGTGACAGGGAGCATTATCCTGCATAAAAATGAGCTTGGTGGGGTCGATTTGCACCCTTTCAGCAGAAGAGAGCAGACAAAACTCTAAAATTCTCTTGTACTGCTGGCACCTGAGGGTCTTTTCAATAGGTTTTAAGAAACTAGTTCCATGACAATAAAAGCATCTCAAGAACATTATAATGAACCCGATGCTTGACATTACTTACTGCTAAATTCAAAGAGCTTTCAAAGCTTCTTCTTCGGATTTTAGATCGCTTATCCTTTGAATTTAGCTCAACTTTCGTTTCATCGGAGAAGAGAACATTTATTAAAAAAAATCAGGTGAGTCACTTTTATCGAACAGCACTGTATATATTTCTTTTTGAAATTCACTTAAAACTTTACGTTCCTTTGTTCTGATTCAATTTACTCACACACACAAAAACACACACAAACACACACACACATATAAATGTTTATGACTGTGTTAACACTTACAATGACTATCTTCAATAAGTCCGATGTCATCTAAAAATTCTCATGTCCCTTATGCAATTGAGTTTCAAGCATTGGGCTATGTATCCGATTCAAATCTAAGACATACAACCACTACTATATCCCTCGGGTTCACTTAGCAATTCGTAGATCACAGTGTAATCCCCGTCAATATCAGTAAATGCATAACGATTGAGAAAGAAAATCTACATTAACATGAGACATGGTGACAAACAAAAGAAACTTGCACAATAATAAAATAAATAAAGACATTCTAAATATTATAACACGCACAAAAACGAAGAAAAACACCAAAATTAAATAAAATCTGCATTGGAACTGACTTTGAATGGATTCTACAAATGAAATCAATGAATAATCTCTCCAGTAACATGGTAAAATCACCGAGACTTTACTATTGTAGATAAAAAAATGAACTGAAATACCGATCATGTTTTGGAAAGTGGTTTGACTCGAATAACTCGTATATGAATTGTATTTCACATCACTATCCTCTTCAATTTTTAATGCAATATAAAATAAATACTTTTTAATCTAATAATTTATTTGCATACTAGCAGCATGGCCCGGCGTTGCCCGGAAGTTAAGCCGGGTGAGTACTTAGATGGGCGACTACTCGGGAATACCAGGTGCTGTAAGCTTGGATGTGTGGGTGGTGCAGTGGATAACGGATCGGAATGAGAATTCGGTGAGCAGAGTCCGAATTCCAGTCCGGTTCCTTATATTCACTTTTCTGTAAATACTCTTGAGAAAGGTATGAATCGGCGTCTTGTCCTCGCAGAAATCGTTTAAATAGTAGGATTTATATAAGAAACTAGCAGCATGGCCCGGCGTTGCCCGTGCTTGATTCAAAAATCGTACGACTCATACAGCAATCGCTATCACTTGACTTAAAATATTTTGCCCTTCCTTGCCTTTAAAGGAGTGCCCTTTGCCGTGCCGATGTTACTACACGCCTTCTTGCCTATCTCACACTGCGAATTTTTTCTAAGCTCTATACTAAACATTAAATCTGTTACGAAAAAAGAACTAAACAAAATGAACACAAAACGATCAGCTTTAAAAAAGGACTCATAACTGGAAAAACCGAATGAAAAAAGAATGTTAACAAATATTTTTTCACACCCAACCCAGTCCTGCGGAATCAGAATCAACGCTGAGTTTAAGCAAGCGAATGAGCCAATTGGAGTAAAGTGCCATGCAGATTTAAATTTTTTCTACTTGTGAAAAATGCAGCTATCGATTTTCTTAAATCCTAGCATGCTAGTTAACATTCGTGTCAGTCATCTTCCTGCCTATTCGTGGCAGCCAGCTATAGGCTCTGACTCTGGCCAGTAGAAAATGGCTGCAAACTACATGATAACTGCCGTAGAAGCATGAAAAATTCGATTATTTCCACTATCGATGGGAGTTGGGAAATGCAAAGTCGGTCGCTAACTTGGAGCATGTGCATGTAAATTTTGGTGCAAATCCGTCGAAAATTGCAGCCGTTACACACACACACACACACACACACACACACACATCCTGCCTTTTATAGATAGTGATTGGTGAAAATATGAGTCAGCGCATTAACATTCTCTGAAATTCGAAGTTTGAAATAAATAGCTAGTTTTTTATGTTTGAAGCTTGAAAACGGGCCGTAAAGATGACATGTTGGATAAAGAGAAACGTCCTATGAACTCAGTGCTCTCAAATAGCCAACAGATCCAACAATGTAAAACTGACAACTGCTCTCCAAAAGAACATCCAATGGCTTGTAAATGTTAACGCTTTCAAAAGAAGAGTTAATCTTTTTGCTGAGATATTCTAAACTCCAGGATAGCAACACTTTGCACCTTCTTAAGCTCAGGTTTTTCACTGATATGAAGTGGAGTAATTTATATTGAATCAATTGCTAGGTCCGCTGTTAGGGGGGGGGTCACTCTCTTGCCAGAATATTCTTGACATCAGAATCCTTCTTCCATTCTTATAACTCTAACTTTCGTCCGCGCATTGAATGCTGCTGTCATATCTTGTCTGATATTCTTACCATATATCTCAAGATTCTTGCCAAAATTCTAGAAACATTGATATCGGGCACTTTATTTCAAAGACTGCTTTCTTTATATGTTTTTTCTTTCAATGGGCCATTGAGTGTCAGCATTTTTGGCTTCATACTACCTTTGACATCGACACATATATATATATATATATGTATATATATATATATATATATATGTATATATATATATATATATATATATATATATATATATAGTTGACTTCTATGTTCACTTTTATATTTATATATATATATATATATATATATATATATAGTTGACTTCTATGTTCACTTTTATATTTATATATATATATATATATATATATATATATACATATATATACATATATGTATATATCGATATCAAAGGTAGTACGAAGCCAAAAATGCTCGCAGTCAGTGGGCTATATATAGATAGAGCATTGATAGCATTAATGTGAGTAAAAGTTTGTCACGTTGGTGATTGATTTTACTTACAACATCCCGACTCTTGAGTTTCGTAGACGGACCTGTCCATCCACTCTTTAGGGTGTACCAGCAATTTTATCAGTAAATTTCTGATACCCACTGAACAGTGGACGGTCGAATGTAGCATCGATGAGCTAAGTGACAAACTTTTATTCACATTAATCATACACACACCCAAAGAACTAAAAGATAACATACGTTTAACGCATACATATCCCCTTCCCAGCAACCAATAAAACTGTCAAAATGACCAAGAAAGGAATTTTGAGTTGCATGCATTTCCCCAGACTCTAACTTAAAAACAACGTACAACAGGCCGTTTGACCAACACAAGAACTGACTAACGTTAACCATAAAAAACAAATAAAAACTACAGATAAAGTTAATTTTCTTCAGAAAGTTCCTTTAGTTCACTGCTACTAAACAGGATTTTTTTTCTCCTGATGATGGCCATGCTGGCCGAAACAAGTCGAGAAACCTAATTAAAATAATAAAACAAAAAAAATATTAATATACAACCCAGTGTATTTGAAAAGTTTAATTCTTTTTTGATATTTTTATTGTTTCAAACAAGAGAGATTCATAACGATTTTACCCGCCAATTCTATTAATCGTTTAACGTCAATTTGTCTCAAGCATATAAAAATTGGAATGAATAAATTAATAGGACTTTAACTCCATGCAATCCCCAGTACCTTAATTTTTAAACAGAAAATGATTAACTGGGTAAACAAAGACCACAGCTTTTACATGTATATATACACAGAGTGATTCAAAAGTAACTTCCTATTTTATATATGAGCAGCTAGCACGGAATTCTGACTTAACAACGTGGGACTTTTTTCTTTGAGATGGGGTAAAGGAGCAAATCTTCTATACCAAACCAAGACTTTGGAAGAACTTGAAGAGTGAATACAAGAAGTCTAGTCATCTATAACGCAAGAGTTCTTGGTGAAATCAGTTGATCCGATTGCAAGGCGGCTCGTGAAACTAGTAGCAAAATATGGTATATATACAATTTTAAATAAAAGCTCATGCTAAATGCTTTCCTCTCATAGCTACTTCTTGTAAAATTTATAGTTATTAAATATATTATAAGTATTTTAAAATGGGGAGTTAATTTTCAATCATCCTGTATAATGTATTTATTCCCCGTGTAATGGTTAAAGGATAAAAAAAAAATTCTTAGTGTCATTCATTTCATCAAATTACTTTCAATCTCCTCCATATCAACTGTGGGTAACTGTTTGGTCTACAAACTTCATACGTTATTTTTGTTGTGTTTTTAACGATACCATTCTTTGTCACCAACCTAATACGTTTACTACAGCTGCCACCTTTTTCGTTTCAATCCCCGCCAACTACATCGACATGGCGCGTGTCAGTCGCTACTATCTTGGTTATCGCCGTCGTCTTGGTAGTTACAACCAACCCCAACCTACCTTCAGCTCGTTACAACCATGTTGGCATATGCTGAGAAGTCTGGAAATATACGCTGCTCTAAATACAGTTACTGGATTATAGGTAGAGTGGCATAACCGGAAGCGAAAATGTCCTCCTTCTATTTGTCTGTGAGTTCTGGGAAGTGGGGGAAAAAGAATAGAAAATGAAGAATAGATAGAAATAATAGCGAAAAAAAATGGGTAAAAAATATTCAGCTTACTCACTTAAAAAACGCGAAATATAAAAAGCAAGGCGTCCAAAGATAGTCTATCTAAATCAACAATCATCGTGCTGAGTAACAAGATGGAACAGATAGGAGATGAAACACAAAAAGCAAGTAAGAAGGCGCGCATGCGCACTCACAGACTGAAAAATCCATTAATGTGATTGGCTGATCCCTTTCGTATACACACGAATACACGATAGCAAACGCCAGTTGACAAGACGTCAAATATTATCAACGAACGTAATATGCTTACGCTTACAATTTTGCTGGAATATTTTCATATTAGAAATATTTTTTTTTTAAATCATTCATACACCTCTTAAAAATTTAGCATATATTTAATTTTGAAACATTAGTGTAATTGGTCCATGTGCTTGATTCGACATGCCTGCTTTTAAAATAGCGGAATTAACCTTGATTGGCCTACATCATCGAAAGTCTTATAAAAATTCACATCTACTTAATAGGATAAATATATATCTTTTTTTTTAAAAAATAAGTTTTTCGATTATCTAGACTGGTAAACGTTAATTTGATTTGGAAAAAAGAAAAGAAAAAACTATGACTACTCAAACACGCATACCTACTAAAATAGTGTTCATAGTAAGTAAAAAAACATAATGTAGAATAAAATAATCCATAAATTCAACATATATATATATGTGTGTGTGTATACACACACACGCACACACATATACACACACATATATATATATCCATATATATATTTAAAGACATTTATATTATGTTTAACGTTCTTTTTATAGATACAAGTATTTAAGCCAATGCTCTGTTTTATAATAAACAGTATTAAATAACATTTACCGGCCTGAATGTCCGAGAAATTTTCATAGAAAATTTTCGCTCTACGACAGGAATCGAACCTGTATCCTATACGGAACCATCATTTCGCGTGATGGGCCTTAACCTTTCGGCCACAGATGAGCGTCTGGTTAGCAAGGTCGATTTTACTATCTTTAAACTTAAATCTTCCATGAATCTCTTCTATTCATATCTGCTCTAGCGTATCAAATGTAAACAAATGACGTCATATATTTTAGAATTGGACATTGTCCGACAATTTATTTAAAGACATTTATATTATGTTTAACGTTCTTTAAAGAACGTTAAACATAATATAAATGTCTTTAAATAAATTGTCGGACAATGTCCAATTCTAAAATATATATATATATATATACACACACACACACACACACACACATATATATATATATATATATATATATATATACGCAGAAATATAGTTTTAAAGTGTGCTATAGTTATAGGATAAAGTGCTCAATATCAGAGATAGAGCGCATGTTCACTTATATATATATATATATATATATATATATATATATATATATATATATAGAGAGAGAGAGAGAGAGAGAGATAGATAGATAGGTATAGAGAGAGAGAGATTCAAGAATTTAATATTATTATAAATTATTATTAAGTTCTGTTGATTTTGGCATTGAGTGCTCGGTTTTATTTTAAATTTAATATTCTAAGCTTTTACTTTATTTTAATCTTTTTATGTTTATATGTTATTACACACACACACACACACACACACACACACACACACACACACACATATATATATATATATATATATATATATATATATATTCGAGGGTAAAAAAAATTATCTGCATTTTTGTCATAATATAACTGTGTTATGAGTACGGATATTTTTTGATATTCACCTTTATGCAGGGCTTGATTATGATCTGTTGGGTCCCCTAGGTTAGTGAAATTATGTTGCTCCCCTCCCCCCCTCTCAGACGGAAATATCCACTAACTCGCCCGCACCCGTCTCGAATATTTTTTACCTGTGATATGTTTTAGCGACAATGACACAGCTTGAATAGACTTATTGCAAATAGTTTAATAATATACTAGAATACCTATCTTTTATTTGTCAATAAAAGTATTTATTAAGAACCACCACTATTTTATTATTTACGACAAACCAGACTTAAATCTTTTTTATGCCCCTTCAAGACGTGGATGATTATGATTCTTTAAAACGTTCTATTTACACTATTTACATGGCCTACATTGTTTGCTTTTGTTATCACAACGTTTCGGCCGTTGTATCCTCCGGTCTTCCTCAGGTGTATATCAATCTGAGTAACTTACAGAGAATTCCGAACTGAACACTTTATGGAGGTAGACTGTTCTCGTTCTACTAATAATGTCGAGGGATATCTCGT
Organism: Acanthosepion esculentum; assembly: GCA_964036315.1. Taxonomy (NCBI): domain Eukaryota; kingdom Metazoa; phylum Mollusca; class Cephalopoda; order Sepiida; family Sepiidae; genus Acanthosepion; species Acanthosepion esculentum. The sequence goes on from OZ038487.1 coordinate 24,008,134, forward strand.
CCAGTTCTTATTTTTAACTCATTTTACGTTGGGTTAACGTTTCCCGAATTTGCTTAACCCATAATGTGATAAGCGCGTTTGTTAATTTTACACACAAAACCTCACAAACTCAATCTACACTTTGATCTTTTTTATGCCCCTTCAAGACGTGGATGATTATGATTCTTTAAAACGTCCTATTTACACTACAGGTGATGGACAAAATAATTGGAACAGGTGCAATTTCTACTCCTATATTTCAAAGACCTATTATATTAAGAACTTAAACTAAAACTTCGTAATTTGTGGTTATATCTATTGTAAATATGTTTATTTATCTAATTAGCTGTCTTTGTCTTAGAATTTAGTAAAATTTAAGCTAAATGCGTGACCTCTCCGAGTTAGAAAAAGGGCAAATTGTTGGAGCTCGCATGGCAGGAGTCTTGATCACTAAGGTTGCTGAACTGTTTGGTTTTTTAGAGCTACCATATCAAGAACTATGATGAAATTTGAGGAACAGTGCAAAACCTCTAGCAACCATAGCAATTTGGGCCAGACTTGCAAACTTACTGACAAGGACCAACGTGCATTTAAACGCAATGTGGCAAAAAATCATCGAACTACCGCGGCCAAAGTGACTGCTGAGTTAAATAATCATCTGAATAGTCCAGTTTCTACTAAAACTGTTCGTCGTGAGCACCATAAGGCTGCATATCATGGAAGAGCCGCCATGAGGAAACCTCTTCTCCCCACTCGCAACATTCAGAAGAGGTTGAAGTGGTGCAGAGATCACAATGCCTGGTCTGAAGACCAATGGAAGCAAGTCATATTCTCAGACGAGTCCAGTTTTTCTGTTTTCCCAACTTCATAGTGTGTTTATGTGTGGAGGCAGTCCAAAGAAGCTTACAACCCTGACTGACTTCTTCTAAGAGTGAAGCATGGAGGTGGATCAGTGATAATTTGGGACGTCATATCATGGAAATGTCTCAGTCCAATAGTTGCCCTGCATGGTAGGATCAACAGCAAAGATTACCTGAACATTTTGGAAGATCATGTTCATCCAATGGCCCAGACTTTATTCCGTGATGTTGACTGCATCTTCCAAGACGATAATGCTGCAATACATACCACTCGAGTGGTTAAGAATTGTTATGAACAGCATGAAAGTGAGCGATAACACATGAAGTGGCCTCCTCAATCTCCAAATATCAATATTATTGAACATTTGTGGTGCATTTTGGAGCAACAAGTTAGAAGCCGCTATCCCCCACCGTCGTGTCTTAAAGAGCTGGAGAAGGTGTTAATGGAAGAATGGCTGAAAATTCCTTTGGATGAAGTCATGAAACTGTATGATTCCATTCCTAGACGTATTAAAGTTGTATGTGAGGCTAAAGGCCGACCAACTCCATATTAAATAAATTTTCTTTGAATTTAACAAATGTTTCGATTATTTTGTCCAACCCCTGTATTTTCATGGTCGCCATTCTTTGTTTTTGTTATCACAACGTTTCGGCGGCTGTTCACTCCGGCCTTCCTCAGGTGTATATCGATCTGGGTAACATACAGAGAATTCCGAGCTCGAACATTTTAGCCTGTTCTCGTTCTACTACTGATGTCTATGCATATCTAATTCTTATTTTTTTAAACTCATTTTACGTTGGGCATTGATGTGTAAACGCCTCCCGAATTTACTTCTACATTTAACGTGTCAAGCAACAAACATAATTTGATAAGCCAGTTTGTTATTTTTACACACAAATCCTCACAAACTCAATCTACACTAAGTTTAGTTGTCATTTTTGAACCCACAATTACAATAACACCAAATTCATAAATCAACGTTTTAATTCATTGGTCTTGTAGGAGAAAAATATTGTCCTACCCTTTATCGTTCTTTCACACTATCTTCTCCTTCAATTCATCTACACAGGCTTATTAACTAGGATACTTAATATTTCTCTTTGCTTCCCATGCTTTCAATATCTTCTGAGCGTATCATATTCTCTAAGCCCTCTTTCTTCATTATGCGTCCTAGAAATGTCATCATTATATCTTCTTGCAATTTCCACTGTCTCCATCTAGTAGCAAGTATGAGTCTTTTTTTCTTCTAAAATTTCGTCGATACTCACATCTTCGGCCCATGATATCCTAAGCATACTTCTGCCGAAATATATCTCTCTTGCTTCAAGTCTCCTCTACATCGGTGAGGAAATTGTCTAGCACTCACTGCCATATAGGGGGGGGGGTGATACTACATAACTGTTCTTCGTTTCTAATGAAATGTTTCTATTTCTTAATTCTTTGTTTGGCTTTTCAAAAGCATCTTTCGTTATCCAAATTCGCCTGTTGAATACGGCGTCGCATCTCTTAAAGTATTTCCCAGAGATTTAAATTTGTATACTTGCTTGATTTTAGGATCTCCAGTTCGCAGCTTGTAATAATATTGACATTTTTTCTTCACATATTTTAGATTTAATAATGCACTGAACAAATGGAGTTCTTAATGCCTATTGACATTTGAAGAACTCGTCTATTTTTTTGTGCTGTTGTCTTTCCAGTCACTTTGTAAATATCAACACTGTTATACAAGAAAGATAACGAACTGTTTTCCTCATTTTTTTATGAAATAATCCCTCACCACGTTCATTTTCTTACTGTTATCCTTTCATATATTTCCGGTCTTCTGATGTGTCTTTGATGCTTTGCTACAATATGTTCCGTACAGCTTGCTTCAATTTTCTTAATTCTCTTTGTTACTGGGAACGGTGTTATCGACGTATTCAAATTCTTCGTTGTTTTCAATACGTTACCCTTCAAATTGGTTTCACTTTCATTTCAACTGTTAGGCTTCTTTAGGTCCGAAAGGTTAAAAAAAATCACGAAAAGCTTATTGGCTTGGCGCGTATTCTTTTCTACATATTTAAAAAAATAAATAAAATTTTATTAAGGAATTAAATAAATTATATTTTTATTTTATTAAGGAATTAAAATAAATTATAGTAGGCATCCGTTTATCTCCCGAGATAAAGGTAGCGCCTTGTTGGGTCAAAATTCACTCCTTTGGTGACCTCTTTAGGGCGCTAGCTTGGGCGATAGTATATGGAGGCCATACGCTGCCCAGACTACATGACACCCCCTCACTCTCTTGGTCGTACTGGCAAAATCCAAAGGAATACAGGGCATTACATTTGTGGTCGGCTTGGCTGCAGGAATTGCGGGAAA
>OZ038487.1:24016334-24033834 GCA_964036315.1 Acanthosepion esculentum
GGACATTCAGGCCGGTAAATGTTATTTAAATAATTGTCTGACTTTGTCCATTTCATAATGTGTGACGTTATTTGTTTACATTTGATACGCCATCAGAGTTATGAATGTACGTGAAAGATTCATGGAAGATTGAAGTTTATAAGCAGTAAATTCGACCTTGCCAACCGAACGATCCTTAGTGGCCGAAACAGTTAAGGGACGTCAGGCTATATGACGGTACCGTATAGGATACAGGTTCGAATCCTGTCGGACATTCATGTCGGTAAATGTTGTTTAATACTGTTTATTATAAACAGAGCCTTTACTTAAATATTTGTATCTGTAAAAAAAATGTTAAACATAAAAATGTCTTAAAATAATTGTCGGACTTTGTCCATTTCATAATGTATATATATATATATATATATATATATAATTAAAAAAAACAACTGAAAAGTTCCAAATTTTAAAAAAATTGAATGTTTTTTTTGTGAAAGTATTTATATATATATATATATATATATATATATATATATATATATATATATATATATATATATATATATATATATATATATATATATATATGATATTTATGATCGGCCCCGATCTTTCTTCAGAAATGGCTGTTTTCAGAAGTTTGTTAAGTAATTACTTAATGTAAACAAACTTCAGAAAATTAACCTACATACATGGAAAAAGCTTAACAGATCAACCATGTTACATACACAAAAAATTGCTAAGTCAGTGACAGGAAAGCGTATAAATTTCGAAGGAGAAATAATCGTAAATGTTAAATTTCACGGGAAAACAAAAAAAACTCAAGATATACGTAATGAAAGATACAGAAAATCTAGTGGTGACAGACTGGATGCAAAAATTCGACGTTTGGGACCTACCTATCAACTCATTTTGCAAAAAGTTAGACGGTGAACCATCAGATGCGACAAAGTTAAAGGAAGAATTACATAATCAATTTCCCGAGGTATTTGCGAGCGGGTTGGGACGATGCAACAAATTCACAGCTAGAATTGAATTAAAAGAAAACGTCCAACCAGTATTTATAAAAAAGCGAAACGTACCGTTTGCTACTATAGAAAAAATCGGCAAAGAATTAGAGAGACTTGAACAAACTAGGATCCTCTCAAAAATAGGGTTTAGTGAATGGGCGGCACCGGTAGTCTATGTAAAAAAGAAATCAGGAGAAATCCGTGTATGCGCAGATTTTTCGACGGGGTTAAATAAGGCTATAAAAGATCATCATTACCCATTACCGAGCCTAGAGGAAAGATTTACAAAGCTCAACGGCGGAAAGATTTTTCCAAAATAGATTTATGTGAGGCTTATCTGCAAATCCCAGTACAAGAAGAGAGTACGAAAATTCTATGTATTAATACGAACAAAGGGTTGTACAAATTCAACAGACTACCGTTCGGAGTAAAAGTTGCACCAGCAATTTTTCAGCAGACGATGTACACAATGCTCACGGGCCAGAATTTTGTGACCGCTTATCTGGATGACATTCTAATTAAGAGCGACAATGTTGAAGAGCACACATCGCACATAAAGGAGGTTTTCAGAAGACTTCAGGACTTTGGGTTTAAAGTAAAAGGAAAAAAGTGTGATTTGTTCCTAAATTAAATTAAATACTTAGGCCATATAATTAATGAAAAGGGCAGGAAACCAGACCCAGAGAGGGCATCGGCAATTAAAAACATGCCTGAACCAAAAAACGTTGCAGAATTACAAGGTTTCCTGGGCCTAGCTAATTACTATGGCGAATTTATTGATAATATGCATAAATGGAGGGCCCCACTAAATGAGTTACTAAAAAAGGAGAATAATTGGAATTGGACAGAAGACTGTAAAAAAGCGTTTAAGGAAATAATACAAAAATTAACTTCGGAGTTAGCACTGACACATTTCGATCCCGAATTAGAAATCATTATTGCAAGTGACGCGAGCTCACATGGGGTAGGTGCGTGTATTCTACACAAGATGCGGGACGGTACAAAGAAACCCGTTGCACACGCATATAGATCATTATTACCGGCGAAGAGAAACTATTCTCAGATCGAAAAGGAGGCCTTAGGCAAATATTTGCAATAATTCACAGATATATTTAGGGGAGAGAGTTCACGCTCCAAACGGACCACAAACCCCTTCTTACGATTTTCGACTCAAACAAATTTCTACCAGTCTAAACAGCGAACAGACTTTTAAGATGGGGAACTGTGTTACTAAACTACAATTTCAAACTTGAATTCTTATCATCAAAGAAAATTGGGCACGCTGATGGACTATCGCGATTAATACCGGCGAAAAGCGAACCGTTGGAAGACTCGGTAATAGCGGCATTACAAGCTGAAGATGAAATCAGTAAAGTGTTATACAATACAATAAAGGAACTACCTGTGACTTTGATAAATATAAAAAGAAAAGCGGAAAAGTATGAATTTATTCAGAATACCAAGAAAAAAATAGAAGAGAAGGAAAGGAATTTAGCAGACAGCTTCTCAATCTGTGACTACATATTATTGTATAACGAGAGAGTGGTAATACCGAAGTCGCTACGAAGGCGAATCTTGAAAGATTTTCATTTAGGACATCCGGGAAAAACCGGATGAAGGCGCTTATGAGAATTTTTGTCTACTGGCCTAACATGGACGATGATATTACGCAAATGGTGGAAAGTTGTAAAGGCTGTGATGCTGCGGCGAAAGCACCACCCTCTATACAAAAGCCATGGCCTAAAGTTGACAGACCGTGGTCCAGAATCCACGTGGATTACGCAGGACCCATGGAGGGTTACTACTACTTAATAACAGTAGATAGTTTCAGTAAATGGCCTGAGGTTTCCAGATTCAAACACCCGACGACAGAATATACCATAAACTGTATACACGAATTATTTGCCAGATTCGGCGTCGTGGATTGCTTGGTAACTGATAACGGTACACAATTTACCTCCAGTGACTTCAAAGAATTTTGTGAGACATACCAAGTAAAGCATATCAAGATAGCTCCGTACCACCCGAGGTCGAACGGACAAGCCGAAAGATTCGTAGACACACTAAAAAGAGCTTAAAAAAAGCCGAAGATGTACCGACGGAAAAAGCGATACAGCAGTTCCTCCAAGTATACAGAATAACACCTAACGGGAACACACCATCTGGTCTTTCACCAGTGGAATTGATGTTTGCCCGGGGAATACGGTCTGTGTTTGATAAATTATTGCCAAACAAGAACAAAAACCAGTATACACCTATTGTACCAAAGAGATCATTTAAACCAGGAGAACGAGTTTACTTTAGGATGTTCAGAAACAATATGGCTTACTGGGAGCCTGGCACAATAATTAACAGACTGGGAAATGTGATGTACACAGTACAAGGCGAAAAGTTTACCCATAGAAGACATATTGACCGAATACAGAAAAAGACGGGTTGAGGAGCCAAGCTCGCCACCCGCAGAAAATGACGACTCTATGCATGCAATCTTTGAAGCTTTTGAAATTAAAAGACCACAGGAAGATACAGAATTTAGAAGGTCAAACAGGAAGAGAAAATTTACTGAACCTCTGATCATCAACCATAAAAGGAAAAGATACTAACTCCCTATCTAAAGAGGGGATGTTAAGGGGTATCCCCTTTTCACACAAATGGACTCACCCAAGATATACATATACTACCGCCAGTGAATAACTGGAGAGTAGTATTAGAGGAGGGTAGCTCAAGAGTCACCGTCACAAGCACCTAGACTCAGTAAGGAGACATACCGCGATACTTCAATACCAAGACTGTATATATATATATATTATTGCTACTAACCCGCATTCCTGGATCTACTAACCCGTATTACCAGTTTGTATTATTACGTTAATACATTTATTTTCCTTATCCATTCCTGGCGTTTGTTATTCATTGATATCGGATTTTATCCCGGAATGCACAACATAGCATAAACCCCAAATGGGAGAAAGACAGTTAAAGACACTGAAACAAGGAATGGGATAAATGCTCAGAATCTTCAACGACCAACTGTAGGACAGGACCAGACGAGCACCAATCGAGTTTGACTTCAAGTAATGGAAATGGGGATGGATCGGCCACACTTTTCACAAGCCCTGCTTCTAGCGTCACCAGGCAGGCCCTTGAATGGAATCCACAAGGGATGCGAAAAGTGGGTCGACCAAAACAGACTTGACGCAGAAGTGTTGACGCAGAATTGAAGGTAGCCGGCACGACGTGGGCCGAGCTGAACAGGATCCCCCGAGACGGTGTGCGATGAAGAGGTGTTGTTGCGGCCCTATGTTCACCAAGGAATCAAGAGACATAACATTTAAAGATATATATGTTCAGAATAATAAGAGAAAGAGCAGTATAATACAAAAGGATGTTTTATAGATGATGCAAAAGCGTTTTATAAACTACGGCTCGAATTACTGCTTGAACTGGGAGGTAAGCTTTATTTCTTTGGGGGATATATGAGAATCATCCAGAAATTATATTGGGCGCAAAATGCCTGCATACTGAAAAAAAAAAAAGAATTCAGTAGATCCGCAAAAATAGGAAGAAGAGTAGTAAGAGAAGTATTTGAAATTCTGTCCGGACTTATTCAACTTTTACAGTGAGGTTCATTGATTGATTTGTTTAACGGCATATCAACTCCTCATGGGTCATTTAATACCGAAATTTAATCTTGTTGGGACCTTTGAAGTAATAAAAATATGATAATGTTATTCTGCTTTCACAGTTGAATACATGGGAGATTATACTTAACTTTTGTGTATATACATATATACAGTGATGCACAAAAATATGTAAACTCGCAAGATAATACTTAAAAAGAAATTGTCTCTTTTTACAGATGATCAACAGATATTAATTAAACTATATATTCACTAAGAAAAGGCTTTATTAAATCAATCACAACCACTTTCAAAATTTGTATCAAGCTGGAATAAAAGTATTAAGATGTGTAAATATTAGTGAATATCTGGTGACTGCACTTTTTGAGGTTACAGTGTCAACCGATCTATTCCTATAATTTCTAAGAAGTTTCTGGCAGTAGTGAATGCCGATTTTTGACCATTCTTCTTGGCAAAACTCCAACAACTGCTCGATATTACCTGGGATTCTGGTGTGCATTACCTTCTATCACCTGAATCAAAGATTTTCAATTGGGTTTAGATCAGGACTTTGATTAGGTCGTTCCAAGACTTGAAATTTCTTTTACGAACCCATACTTTTGTAGATTTGTTTTGATACTTCAGATCATTGTACTTTTGGAAGTTCCAACCCCGACCTAAACCCAACAAATGAACTGAGGACAAGACACTTTCGTCTAAAATAGATTGGTATGGTGCAGTGCCCATTGTGCCGTCAATGCGTACTATTTGCCTATTCCAGCTGCAGCAAAGCAACCCCAAATCATAATGCTATCACCGCTATGTTTAATGGTTCGGATCAAATTCTTCTCTTCAAAAGCAGTATTAGGAAATCGAGATATACCAATTATTTTTCCTCCCCAAAAGCTCGACCATAAAACCTTTTACCAGAATGTTTCTAGCGAATTAATATGAACTTCGGCCTGTTTGAGGTGAGCATGCTTGTGCTATTTCGTAAAAAATGGCATTTTCGAGGCATTCTGCCATGAAGATCGGCATTGTTCAGATTTCGTCGCACTGTATATGCACATTGATTCCGACATTGTCAAGTGAGCACTGTAGAACCACAAAGGTCACAGCAGATAGATGCCTGCTGGCTCTTGTTATTTTTCGCAGACGGACACTTCTTGATTGTGTCATCATACCAAAGGCCTTCTGTATCTGTCTATATTTCTGAGATGAGGTATTATGTACACTATTTACATTATTCGGACTATTGTTCTCATCTTTGTCGCCATATTTATTACAACGTTTCGACCGTTGTACGATCCGGCCTTCTTCAGTATATGTCTATATTTCTGAGATGAGGTATTATGTACATTATTTACATTATTCGGACTATTGTCCTCATCTTTGTCCCCATATTTATTACAACGTTTCGGCCGTTGTACACTCCGGCCTTCTTCAGTATCTGTCTATATTTCTGAGATGGGGTATTATGTACACTATTTACATTATTCGGACTATTGCCCTCATCTTTGTCACCATATATATTACAACGTTTCGTACGCTCCGGCCTTCTTCAGGTGGTTGGAATGTCGAACATGTCAAGGGCACATGACACAGTGGATAAAGGCGTTAGTTAGATCCAGTGACAGGACCCAAAGAGTGTGAGTTCAATACCCGGTTAAGACAGTGGAGAACATGGAGAGGGGAATTAACAGGAGTTAACTGATAACTGATATCCATTAAACATGGCACGTGGAACTAGAACAGTCTAGCCCAGGTAGCGAAATAAAGGGTTCAGTTCGACATTGGAACCACCTGAAGAAGTCCGGAACGCACAACGGCCGAAACGTTGTAATAAATATGGCGACAAATATGAGGAAAATAGTCCGAATAATATAAATAGTGTGCAAAGGCCTTCTATTTATAAATAATTTGTTGCACGGTGGAGAAGTGTCATTTTGATAGCGTTTGTAGCCTTCTTCATCATTATAGGTTTCAAATATGCGATTTTTTAAAGCTTCAGGATGTTCTGTTGATCTTCGTATAGAAAATCTTATAAAATTTAGTCTAAGTGCACACTTTTGAATACACTGTGATTTATAGTGTTTGACTGCAGTATACACAGCTTACCCCCCCCCCAAAAAAAAAATACGTGTCATTTTGATTTTTATATGTGCACAAAAATTATTTCCATTGGCAATCATGTAAAACAAAAATACAGTTTGTAAATGTAAGGGTTCACTTACTTTTGCTCATCTTAATTTTTAATTAATATATTCATTCCACCCTGATAAAAATCTTTGAAATTGCTTGTAATTCATTTAATAAAGGTTTTCTTAATGAATATATAGTTTTATTAAGATTTGTTGATTATCTGGAAAAAAGAGAATATCTTAAATATTATCTTAGAGGTCACTTACTTTTGCACAGCACTGTATTCACACGTGGGCATAATCTTGGCCGGACATTTAGCCGACGGTCATTTGGCCGAGAGACATTTGACCGAACGGACATTTGGTCGACGGACATTTCACCGAAAACATACAAGTAAACATAGTAACAAGCAATATTTTAAGTATTTGAATTAGCAGTATTATAAGACAGAATAGGACTAATAATTACCTCTGAATTTCAAGTGATTAAATTATTAATATAAATTTAAAAGTTTTGTTATTTCAATATTTGTTTATTGAAATTAGTGTTTTTAAAAATATTTGAGTATATTTGGGTAAAAAGTAGCACCTAATTATTTAAATTCGTATTTAAAAGTAAGATAAAAGCCAGTTCATCCCTTTAAGATAACGATCATTAAAAGCGAAATTGAAAGATCTTTCATATCGTAAAAGCTTAAGATTTTTGCTGTAGTAAATTTCGCTTTTTCTCAAAATACTTAACTTATATTAATATTTGAAGTAAAATATAATATATACAGAAGAGATTTTTTAATAAGTCTTTCAAAAAATTACAAATTAATACAGTAAGTAAATATAAATATATGTAACACATTACGATAAAGAGTGTGGAATACATGTAAGTACGTCATTAGATTTTCGGCTAAATGTCTATTTGTTTAAATGTCCGTCGGCCAAATGTCCGTCGGCCAAATGTCCGTCGGCCAAATGACCGTCGGCCAAATGTCCGATTAGCATTTTTTTTCTATAATATATGTTGAAAAATGTGTAATGGAAAAACAGAACTCAACAAAGTTATTGAGTGAGATAATGTTCACATTATGCATATCAAAGGAGCTTATCATAAAACAATAGTGTTTTCAGAATTAGAAGCGAAGGAAAGGGATTTAGGAACTTGTCTTTACGAGGGGAACGTAAACGTAAGCGACCACGTTCGATCTGTGCTCAAATTTTTGAACAGGCGGGAAATGAGTGAGATAAGAAATATAAACGGAGTAGGATACATCGTAAATTGGAATCTGTCAAGAAATCTCCGAGACAAACAGTGTGATAAAAGCTAGTTCATCCCTTTAAGATAATGATCATTAAAAGCGAAATTGATAGATCTTTCATATCGTAAAAGCTTAAGATTTTTGCTGTAGTAAATTTCGCTTTTTCTCAAAATTCTTATCATCTTACAGTAATATTTGAAATAAAATATAATATATACAGAATAGATTTTAAAACAAACTGTTAAATAAAAACAAAACTTATAAATGAATACAGTAAATAAATATAGATATATGTAGCACATTACGATAAAGAGTGTGGCATATATGTAAGTACGCCATTACATTTTCGGCTAAATATCTATTTATTTAAATTTCCGTTGGCCAAATGTCCGTCGGCCAAATGTCCGTCGGCCAAATGTCCCTCGGCCAAATGACCGTCGCCCAAATGACCGTAATACAGTAAATAAATATAAATATATCTAGCATATTAAGATAAAGAGTTTCCGTTAAATGTCCATTCGGTTAAATGTCCGTCGATCAAATTTTCAAGTACTGGACATAATGATTAGAGCAGACGATACGTGTTTTATGCTTTAGTTTTATTGAAGTTATATTTTGGAGTAAAGTTTTATTTAAGAAATTGTCAGAAATTTTATGGATTAATGTTATGAAAGGGTTCTTTCATGTTGGGTGTTTGATTTTGTTTAGCGGCATATCAACAACTATGGGTGATTTAATGCCGAAATATAAATAACTAACTTCAACTACATTTTTTTATATTTAAACTTTATTTATACGTTCATAGTGTTTTGTTTAGGAGGCTCACTATTTGCTCATAGCTGGGACACTAACAGGTACCACCACCCCGACTCAGAGTGGTGTTGAGAACCACAGAAATTAATCTCCCGATCAGAGGCCTTGCTGCATTTTGCTTGGGTTCTTGAAATTTTTTAAAATGAAAGTCAATTTTTAACTCTGCGTGCGTTATTGCAATCGTCACAGCTGAATGCTGGCTTTCTTTCCATAAAACTGTCAACACTTTTCAATAGCTTTTTCAATTTCAGTCCAGGTTTCATCAATTATATATTTTTAATTTCCTTGTTAACGGTGACAGTGTGAATGCTGGAGAATAGTTTCTTTGGAAGATTTTATATCATACAATGTTGACTTTCCTATATTGAAGTCAGCCATTAGTTCCAATGAATTTTCACCAGCGACAAGTCTGTTTAAAATTTCCGCTTTTTTCGATAACTCCAAAGTTGTTCTTTTCCTCTTATTCTCATCATCTTTTGCACCAATCCAAACCATTAGGGTGAAATAAGCAGAAGCAATTATCCAAAGTATATTTCCTGAAAAAAAAAAAAAAAATTTCAGATCAGTTACATATTTACCCAAATAGTATGCGGGATTCCGGATATGATCGGCACTCCGGATACGAGGGATTCTACTGTATATCGTTGTCAGTAGGAGGAACATGCGAACCACGAATTAGACACACAAAAATCAATAAATTATAACAGTTTGAATATGTTTTAACAGGGGATCGTAAGATGTGGCACCGAAATTCGAAGATCAAAATCTAAGCAAAGAATTAAGAAACAGGAATATTCGTTAGAATCAAAGACAAGAGCACTGAAGCGTTATGTAAAATCGGTCTTCCTATGAGGTATTGAATACTGAGCAAATTCCTCACAGATGAAGAAGAAAGCTGAGGCAAAGGAAATGTGGATGTACAGAAGGATGCTGAGAATACCATTGGTTGAACATGAGAGAAACGACAAAGCTTTTGAGAAAATGGAAACAAAGAGTAAACTTATACTTAACAACAAAAATAGAACAACAATAATACATTAGATGCCTCGGTCACATATTGAGGAATGAGGCCTTGGGGAATTTGACACTCACAAAATGTACTGAATGCAAGATAGACAGGGAAAGAAGCTAACAAGTCTATCTTCCGTTCTTGTGTAAATGGTTGACAGAAATGAGATTAGGAGAGATAGCAAAAAGAGAAAAACTTACTAGGAATAACAAAGTACAGGAAGTTGTGGAGAGATATAATCAACCACGGCTTGAAGGGACAGGCATGTAGCAGAAGGAGTCACTTCTTCATCTGTGAGAATATTCTTCTGAATTCACTACTATATAGGAGATTAAATATTACGTAGCAGTTCCGCAGTTTTGTTTTTTTTACAAAATATATTATCCTATATCGTTGTACTTTGCTTAATTTCTGTCAGTCATCTTTCGCATTTCCTGTCACTGCTATGTCTTTTTCTATGTACCGTGTCCCTTCAAGAAGTGAGGGATCATGGCTATTCACAACTTCAAATCGTTTGTAGCTTTCAGCAATATATTTTTTTCTTACTATCACTCCTACTCCTTGTTCTTCCATCAATTTACTGAAGCTCATTATGTAGCCTGCTCGATGTTTCCCATTTTCCTGTGAGTATTAAATTCTCTAAACTGTCCTTCCTCATTATGTTTACTAGAAATTTTAACGGTCTCTTTCTGGTTTGAAGTATAAGTGTCCATTCTGGTTCTAGATTCCTTAAAATTTTCAGTTTTTTTAATAATTTGCGTTCATTGCATTCTCAATATAATTTCTGAAGAATACCATCTCCGTTACCTTGTTTCCTCTTCATCTGTAAGGGAATTGTCCAGTATTCATTGCCATGGAGAAAGATTCGTATTACATCGGATTTCAGCACGTTTCTTTGTAATTAAATTTTCCTGATACTTAATGCTTTGTTTAGTTTTTGTAAGAATGATTTCGCTTTCTAAGTTATAAATGTTGAAATAATATTTAACGTTAAATTCAAATCTCGTGTTTCAATTCTAAAAAAGTTAAAGTCAAATGAAATTAGAAACTTACTTTTAGAACATTTTATAGATTTTAAGTCTACTGCAGAAAATTCCGAGATGACGGATTTATAAGATTAACAAGCAGCAACATTGTTTTTTTTACAGAGCGTAACGATAAACGGATGTCGCTTCGGAGAGGCGCCGTGTCTTGAAAAACTATGGGGCCTTAAACTCACACCTGACCTCAAGTGGAACACACACAGATGAACCATTGCTAAAGATGCAGGTAAAATGACCGGCTCCCTGCACCAATGCAGTAAGGTCCTAACTCTATATGCTATCCTCTACATTTACAAGAGTCAGATCAGGCCAAGAATGGAGTACTGTTGACATATCTGTGCGGGAGCTGCGAAAACCTTACTCTCCAGGTTCGATAGAGTCCAAAAGCATCTCAGAGTCCTTATGGTTGACGAACTATTTTCTACCCTCCAAGCTCTCTGTCGCAGATGGTATGTGGCAAGCTTTCACTGCTTTATCGCTACTTTCACAGAAAGTGCTCGGACGAACTACATTCCCTTGGTTCTACCAGGGTTATGCTTCACAGCTATGAACCGCTACGCTTCTTACATTGTGGCAAACCACCGACATTCCCTCCGTATTCCATCGGTGAGAATTTCCAGTCGAACAGCTTCTTTCAGAGAACCACTACTAGTGGAACCAACTCCCAAGAGGATTTTTCCCTGATCACTTAACCTGTTCAAGTCTCGGGTTAACCATTGCTTTCCTCTCCTATCCGGTACAAACCACCTCCTAACGAAACCCTCTACCTCAAGTGGCCTCCGGACCTTGTGCAGGGTGAAGCTTACTGTAATAAAAAAAAGTTTTTTTTATTATAGTTCACACATCACAAGATCCAAGAGCCAACAAGGTTAAGAGGTGAAGTCGTTTTACGGGCGTACATCTGGTATGGATAAAGGTTAACCCTGGACATCAAAAGGTTAAGATTGTAGGAATCGTGGGAGCATCCTCTGGGAAGTTCGTTTCATAAAGCAAAAATTCTGAGGAAGAATCTGTGTGTGTGGAACTTCCTCTTTACCAATGGAATACGAAGGGAATGAGGATGATTCAACATTGTGGACGTGACACGGCTGTGAAGTTCTGAACTGGTGAATGTAAGCGATGCAACACAACTGAACATTTGCCATGAACATAGTGATAGAAAAGCAAAAGGAGGGGTAAGGAGTTGTAGGGGGGGGATAATGCATCACCCACAAGGCTGCATAATTACTTTTGAACCTTGTCAAGTCTGGTAAAGCGAGGATTGGATAGCTCCAGCCTAAATGGGGCAGCAATTCTCTACTTTGGTCTAGTCGGACTCTTGTAGAGATGGAACTTGGTAGGAGTCTGGTACATTCTGGAGTTGTACAAAAAACTGACCAGTTTTCCAGCATCTTCAACAATGTATTAGACGTATGGATTCCACTTGGTGTGTTCAATTACAAGCTAAAACACCTAAGGTTTTTCCAAACGAGCATAACTATTTATATATATATATATATATATATATATATATATATATATATATATATATATATATATATATATACTAGCAGCATGGCGCGGCGTTGCCCGTGCTTGAGTCAAAAATCGTATGACTCATACAGCATTCGCTATAACTTGACTTAAAATATTTTGCCCTTCCTTGCCTTTAAAGGAGTGCCATTTTCCGTGCTGGTGTTGCTACATGCCTTATTTCTTGCCTATCTCACACTGCGAATTTTTTCTAAGCTCTATACTAAACATTACATCTGTTATGAAAAGAGAACTAAACAAAATGAACACAAAACGGTCAGCTTTAAAAAAGGACTCGTAACTGGAAAAACCGAATGAAAAAAGAATGTTAACAACAAATACTTTTTCACACCCAACCCAGTTCTGCGGAATCAGAATCAACGTTGAGTTTAAGCAAGCGAATAAGCCAATTGGAGTAAAGTGCCATGCAGATTTAAATTTTTCCCACTTGTGACGAATGCAGCTATCGATTTTTTTTGCATACTAGCATACTAGTTAACATTCGTGTCAGTCAGCTGTTGGCTCTCACGCTGGCCAATAGAACCTTCCTGCCTATTCGTGGCAGCCAGTTATAGGCTCTCACTCTGGCCAGTAGAAAATGGCTGCAAACTACATGAAAACTGCCGTATAAGCATGAAAAAATCGATTATTTCCACTATCGATGGAAGTTGGGAAATGCAAAGTCGGTCTTGGTCTTTCCGCTAACTTGGAGCATGTGCATGTAAATTTTGGTCGAAAATCCGTCGAAAATTGCGGTCATGTATTCGTTACACACACACACACACACACACACACACACACACACACACACACACACACACACACACACAGCTTTATATATATGTATGTATATATATATATATATATATATATATATATATATATATATATATATGTGTGTGTGTGTGTGTGTGTGTGTGATTTTTTGAAATATTCAATACGGGAATGCGAAGAAAAAGAAACCATTCTTTATCACATGGCATATATGACAGGAAGTTACCTACATAAACACAAACAGAATGAAATAAGAGAATTCAACTATAATAATAAAAATGTCCGTGTTTTGCAAAACAAACTGAGTCAACTCATTAACAATAGCAAATGGTCCAATGTCGGCAGAAAAGACCTCATAACAAACTTATCCAAATTCCAACTATCGGACACACAATTGGAAGCCCTCAGTTTGGGCCAGAAATTAGCCACTGGAATATACATATATCTATCTATCTATCTATCTATCTATCTATCTATCTATATATATATATATATATATATATATATATATATATATCGAGAGAGAGAGAGAGAGAGGTTGTTAAAGGGTGTAAAAGGAGGAAGTGCTAAGTGCAGATTATGAGGATATGTAGGATAGAAAACGGTTGATCCTAGACTTGAAGATGTTAAAGTTGTAGCGATCAGGATAGCCTTTTTCAGGTGTCTGTTCAACAACGTAATATTTCTGGAAAAGTAGCTGTCTTCTGAGTGTAACTTCTTCCATACCAATGGAATATGAAGGGAATGAGGATAAGTCGACTCCGTGTTCGTAGTATGGTGAGCCCTAGCTGCAAAGATTTGAACTGTAGGAAGGAACCAAGGAATCTAGTTCGGTCGAACATCTTACCACGTAAAGAGCGATAAAGTAGCGAGCGGCTAGCAATGTTTTGTCCGCGGGAAAAGGCGTTGTAGGGCGAAAAATAATTAATCACCCGTAGGCGCTTTTGGACTCTCTGAAGACAGGCAAGGGAGGACAGGCCAACTCCAGCTGAAAATATAAATTTACGATTATATTCAAATAACTTTACTGCGTTATATATTCAGCATTATTTGCACTGACTTGTCGCCATTTCGTCGTCGGCTTCATCTAGTATCCAAGAATTTAATTTCTTTCTTTCTTTCTGATCGCTTCCTTTATGATGATGGCGTTGATTACTAAATAGACCCATCCTTGCATTGAAGAGTCGTTGGCATTGACAGCATAATAACATCGATGGGGGATGAGGTCGATTTTGTCGAGACTTTATTTCTTGTCGTTTTACTACTTCCTGTTCTCTCTGGTGGCTTCAAAGTTTTTGGTTCCGGTGGTGATAGAACATCGCCAGTTTGTACCAACTTGTGTTTCTGGCTCGATCCCAGTGGCTGAAATTGTTTGAAACATATCCACATATAATATATATATATATATATATATATATATATATATATATATATATATATATATATATATATATATATATTACATGTAATATATATATACATCTAGATGTAATATATATATATATATATATATATATATATATATATATTATATTTATATATATATACATATGTATATATATATATATATAGTTGACCCTGACGATCCGTATAGGTGAAACCTAGGTAGGTTTGCTTGGCTCTTTAGGTTCATATTTAGGTTTGCTCTACTTAGCGTATTGAGCACATTACGTACTTACTTTTGCTTTACTCGTTTTGGAGTTTTTTTTTCTTTGGACTCTGGGCTTGAACTCTGGATGATTGTTTTCGCCTCAATTTCATTTTCTTAGTTCTTTCTTTTTTATCCCTTATTTTCCCTTGGGCATTGGTTTGTTCAATTACAAGCCAAAACACCTAAGATTTGTCCAAACGAGCATAACTATATATATATATTGCATATCCGTCTCTGGATCTTATCAAGAACCCTGAGGCAAACAGCAGGGGCTCCAGACCATATATGGCAGCAATACTCCATGCAAGGGCGAATGGTCGATTTATAGAAAGGTATGAACCCTCGTCGTCTCCCTTCAGCTATGGGTAAATAGCAGGCCGGTTTCTATAACCTTGGATGGCAACTAGTCTATCGCAGAAAGAAATGGTAACCTACTGCGGGAAAAATCTGCCTCGTCAGTCATATATTGAAAGATACATGATCACCAAATCCTGTATCACTCATGGCCTATAACTGATTGATTGCTAGTTACTTAAAGCCAGAAAATAGATTGTATTTTTTAAAGATAATAATGGTTTAGAAATATAGATTTTCCTAATTAACCCATACCTGGGGAGAGAAGTGGTGGATTACTAACTTTCTTATGGGTTTTTGCGTGTAAGTGAATATAACGAATCCAATGGGAGTTCAATTCTTTTATTAACAATTCCGAGACATTAATTATTACACCACCCGCACATCCCACGCTTACTGGTATTTTTAAGCAGTCACCTATCTAGGTACTGACCATTTTCGACGTTGCTTAACTTCGGTAATCGTATGGTGAGATGTGACCCTAAGCAGAAAACTCAGAGTCTGCTTTGTGCTGATGAATCACTATTAGCTAGGTCTTGGGGGTATCGAATATTTAAGGCGGGGAAAAGGTTATACATTGGTGTCAATGAAGTTGGTGGAAGTGAGAAGGACAAATTGAGGCTGTCAGAGCTGCTTCCAAATATTCAGCGTGAGACTTGACGAATGCAGTATATGCATTCCTTAAAAACAATTAAAAAAAAACGAAGAAACATTCCAAGGAATGTTTTTTTTTCACTGAATTCTAAAAGACTCAGAATACACCAAAAATGGAATTCTCATTTCTTTCCACCTCCTCGTTATAGAATCTGCGTAGATCGTTGCTTTTTTTTAAAATTCTCGATCATCTTGACGACGCCTTACTGTAGTGACTACTCCGATTTACCACGCCCACAAAATACTCAGTTATAATTGGTTAGAAAATAAGTACTGTTTACAACAGGACAATTTACCTATCGCAGTATCCACACAAAATTTTCTGCCATGACTTTGTCTAACTTGGTTTTGTAAAAACAAATCAGTGATTGGTCAATTTTTATCCAATCGTGTATTTTAGATATTCCTTTCGATATTTTTCCCGCTTCTCTCTAGAGCCTACCCAAAAAGTATTTAAACAGTTCCTACTCCAGAAATAAGGTAGTAGAACAATAAACCAGCAGAACTCAGCAACGCACGCGTATCTACATTCTTCTACTCACGCACACACAGACACAGAACTACCATTACACTACACTGTTAACTGTCTGTCACAAGCCAAGTCACAAACAAAATTCTATTATCCTTTTTGTACAAACTTTTCATTCTTGAATTCAAATCTTATTTGTTCACTGAACTCTGAACATTTCAACAAGAAAATTCTTAAGTACATTATTCCTATCTTGTATCAAATATCAGTAGCTACTTTTCTCTCCCTAAATATTAATACATAAGCACAATTGTTGTACTCGTTGATTTTCAATATATATTTTATTGTTGAATGCAATTTGATCCCTTGTTCTTCTTTCCTTGTGTTTTGCAAATTTAAATGTATGTGCTCTCACTAAAAACGCAGCCTCACTAACAACCTTATTAACAATTTTAAAACAAATCAGAGCGGCACACAACAATTCAAGCCCTGTTTAACGAAATAATTGTAGACTGATTATTCTATTCCTATTTAAAATGTCTAACACCGAGGCATGAAAACTTATTTACGTGTTCTCAACAGAATTAAAATGTCTTCAGATAATAAAATGTCTCCAGATAATCATATTTTCTGGGATATTAACCTTTTCAGGGATTTAAAAATTGGATTATAAGAAACAAAACGTTAATATTAATCTGGGATTTCTATTCGTATTTGTATTTTATTTCTGATTTTTCTGAATTTATTTACAAATTATTTACATAGATATTCCGTCCTCTTCGAAAAAAAATATTCATTTGGTCCGAACTTCCGAGAAGATAAGGAAAATGAAAAGAATATTCTGGGAAACAGATAAACCACATAGGAGTTTTTTTCTGGTTATTTGCCTGGAACAATTTAATTTCTTTGATAGTTTCTAAAGCTGAGAATTTCGGAACATTGACCAGCCTTTGATGTCGAAACATTATATTTTGACAAAGAAATGGATCTCTCTATATCAGATGCGAGTTTAAACGCAATGAAACCCGGTTAATGTGTTCTTTTCCTCATTTAATTTACATTTTCTTCAAACATATTGTGTCATCCTTCCTCTTAGTTTAGTTTAGTTATTTTTTGTTAGCTTCTTCTTCTCCTTCTCCTCATTCTTCTTGTTATTATTATTCCTCTTCCTCTTCGGCTTCTTTATTCGTTCTCATATATATTGTTAATTTCCTCTTAATT
>OZ038487.1:24038834-24041334 GCA_964036315.1 Acanthosepion esculentum
TAACCGTGACGCTCTAACTTGATAAGCTTTGTATTGGTTAAATTTAGCTCGACAAAGAAAAGCTGAATGTTTACTAAATTTGAATAGAGAGTGTAGAACAATCATAAAATGAATTTGCAATCAATGGCAAGATAAGAACAATTAGTGGCAAGATAAGAACAATTAGTGGCAAGATAAGAACAATCAGTGGCAAGAGAAGAACAATTAGTGGCAAGAGAAGAACAATCAGTGGCAAGATAAGAACAATCAGTGGCAAGATAAGAACAATCAGTGGCAAGAGAAGAACAATTAGTGGCAAGAGAAGAACAATCAGTGGCAAGAGAAGAACAATCAGTGGCAAGAGAAGAACAATTAGTGGCAAGATAAGAACAATCAGTGGCAAGATAAGAACAATCAGTGGCAAGAGAAGAACAATTAGTGGCAAGATAAGAACAATCAGTGGCAAGAGAAGAAAAATTAGTGGCAAGATAAGAACAATTAGTGGCAAGATAAGAACAATCAGTGGCAAGAGAAGAACAATCAGTGGCAACAGAAGAACAATTAGTGGCAAGAGAAGAACAATCAGTGGCAAGAGAAGAACAATCAGTGGCAACAGAAGAACAATTAGTGGCAAGAGAAGAACAATTAGTGGCAAGATAAGAACAATCAGTGGCAAGAGAAGAACAATTAGTGGCAAGATAAGAAAAATTAGTGGCAAGATAAGAACAATCAGTGGCAAGAGAAGAACAATTAGTGGCAAGATAAGAACAATCAGTGGCAAGAGAAGAACAATCAGTGGCAACAGAAGAACAATTAGTGGCAAGATAAGAACAATCAGTGGCAAGATAAGAACAATCAGTGGCAAGAGAAAAACAATTAGTGGCAAGAGAAGAATAATTAGTGGCAAGATAAGAAAAATTAGTGGCAAGATAAGAAAAATTAGTGGCAAGAGAAGAACAATCAGTGGCAAGAGAAGAAAAAATCAGTGGCAAGAGAAGAACAATTAGTGGCAAGAGAAGAACAATTAGTGGCAAGATAAGAACAATTAGTGGCAAGATAAGAACAATCAGTGGCAAGATAAGAACAATCAGTGGCAAGAGAAGAACAATTAGTGGCAAGATAAGAACAATCAGTGGCAAGAGAAGAACAATCAGTGGCAAGAGAAGAACAATTAGTGGCAAGATAAGAACAATTAGTGGCAAGATAAGAACAATCAGTGGCAAGAGAAGAACAATCAGTGGCAACAGAAGAACAATTAGTGGCAAGAGAAGAACAATCAGTGGCAACAGAAGAACAATTAGTGGCAAGAGAAGAACAATTAGTGGCAAAATAAGAACAATCAGTGGCAAGAGAAGAACAATTAGTGGCAAGATAAGAAAAATTAGTGGCAAGATAAGAACAATCAGTGGCAAGAGAAGAACAATTAGTCGCAAGATAAGAACAATCAGTGGCAAGAGAAGAACAATCAGTGGCAACAGAAGAACAATTAGTGACAAGATAAGAACAATCAGTGGCAAGATAAGAACAATCAGTGGCAAGAGAAGAACAATTAGTGGCAAGAGAAGAACAATTAGTGGCAAGATAAGAACAATTAGTGGCAAGATAAGAACAATTAGTGGCAAGAGAAGAACAATCAGTGGCAAGAGAAGAACAATCAGTGGCAAGATAAGAACAATCAGTGGCAAGAGAAGAACAATTAGTGGAAAGATAAGAACAATCAGTGGCAAGAGAAGAACAATTAGTGGCAAGAGAAGAACAAACAGTGGCAAGAGAAGAACAATTAGTGTCAAGATAAGAACAATCAGTGGCAAGAGAAGAACAATTAGTGGCAAGAGAAGAACAATTAGTGGCAAGATAAGAACAATTAGTGGCAAGATAAGAACAATCAGTGGCAAGAGAAGAACAATTAGTGGCAAGAGAAGAACAATTAGTGGCAAGATAAGAACAATTAGTGGCAAGATAAGAACAATCAGTGGCAAGAGAAGAACAATTAGTGGCAAGATAAGAACAATTAGTGGCAAGATAAGAACAATCAGTGGCAAGAGAAGAACAATTAGTGGCAAGAGAAGAACAATTAGTGGCAAGATAAGAACAATCAGTGGCAAGAGAAGAACAATTAGTGGCAAGATAAGAACAATCAGTGGCAAGAGAAGAACAATTAGTGGCAAGATAATAACAATTAGTGGCAAGATAAGAACAATCAGTGGCAAGAGAAGAACAATTAGTGGCAAGATAAGAACAATCAGTGGCAAGAGAAGAACAATCAGTGGCAACAGAAGAACAATCAGTGGCAAGATAAGAACAATCAGTGGCAAGAGAAGAACAATTAGTGGCAAGCGAAGAACAATTAGTGGCAAGATAAGAACAATCAGTGGCAAGAGAAGAACAATCAGTGGCAACAGAAGAACAATTAGTGGCAAGAGAAGAACAATCAGTGGCAAGAGAAGAACAATCAGTGGCAACAGAAGAACAATTAGTGGCAAGAGAAGAACAATTAGTGGCAAGATAAGAACAATCAGTG
>OZ038487.1:24046334-24078834 GCA_964036315.1 Acanthosepion esculentum
GTCGGTGGAGAAATTGGAGAGGGGAATTAAAAGAAGATAACTGATAACTGAATCCGTTAGACATGGTACGTTGAACTAGAACAGTCTACCCCAGTGAGCGAAATAAAGGGTTTAGTTCGACATTCCAACCACCTGAAGAAGGCTGGAAGGGTACAGCAGCCGAAACGTTGTTATAAATATGGCAACAAACATGAGGACAATAGTCAGAATAATGTAAATAGTGTACCAAAATATCAACTTGAAAACTACAGTCATGTACTAAAAAATTCTGTGGCTTCCGTTAGTTCCTCCGTCCGTCCGTTACCCCATCTAGATTAGTCACACATTGACAGATTGAAACCAAATGTTGTGGAGAATTGCAAAAGGTAAGTGGGTACAATGTACTGTTGGTTTCACTAAGGTACGTTGCTTGGTACAATAAATTTTCATCCATTTTTTTGGAAAATATAAAACTTTTATTATTTAAAATACAAAATGCCCCTACCATTTAATGATTAAAATAACAAATACTTATTTAATAAAAATGCAATACTTTCTTTGCATATGTTTTCTCTAAGTTTTTATATACAAGAATCCAATTTCCAGGTCGCCCTGCGTTAGCGAGAACAATAAACAAATCACCAGGTAAAACCC
Organism: Acanthosepion esculentum; assembly: GCA_964036315.1. Classification (NCBI taxonomy): domain Eukaryota; kingdom Metazoa; phylum Mollusca; class Cephalopoda; order Sepiida; family Sepiidae; genus Acanthosepion; species Acanthosepion esculentum. The sequence goes on from OZ038487.1 coordinate 24,046,968, forward strand.
CTCAAAAATTTGGCTCCAGAAAGAAATATTTATGCATGGCCTGTTGTATGTTTCATGCTCAAGAGTAAGAAATCCCAGGAATTTATTCTTCGTTGTTAAAAAAAGGGAAGAAAAGAAATTTTCTTAAAAAATATTGTTTACAATGAAGTCATATTAAATTACAGAAATTATCAAACCACGAATTAGGATTTTTTGTCAAAGTATTTTTTCAGGAAAATTGAACCATCTGCTTCCATGTAGGTCTTGCCTCTTTACCACTTTAACTAAGAGGTTAGACGTGATAACCTGAACATCCCCAATGCAATGAAGCGAAAAGCTATTTTACTATTTTGCCCTTAATGTCACCATGAACAATTGTGAAATGAAGGGGTCTGTTGACCACAGCGGCGGAAAATGCACTAACTGAATAAATGATGATGATATAAAACTTTTAAAAAAATTACTTACGCATAGATTGCTGAGATGCAATAAATGCTGTTGAATATGTATAAAATTTTCACAAAATCAATAAATGGTAAATTGACGAAGGTCACAGAATGTCTACGAGACCGTATTATAATTTCAAATAACAAAAGAATAATTTATTGAACTATATGGGATATTGTGATAATCAAATATAGGTTTCTGCACTCTGTAACGTTTGGATTGTTTATAAATAAATAATTATGCTTTTTCATGACAAAACTACGCCAGCTAAATTAATATATTTTAAAAAGGAAATGTATGGTCAGTTGATACTGACGTAATATGGTTCTCATATAAATAGTAACATATCCTGAAAACTTCAACGTTAATTGGCTAATAGCATTTTATTGAGAAAGTATTGGCTTGAACAATAAAATCTGACGAAGGGGTCAAACACACATACATACGCAGAACACACATATATATACACACACAAGCACGCGTGCGTGCAAGCATATATACACTTTTATATTTCTTTTTTGTAATCATAGACAGAATGGTATAAATATATAATTTCATAAACATATTATTTCATACACACACACACAAACACACACACACACACACACACACACACACACACACACATATATATATATAAATATATATATATATATATATATATATATATATATATATATATGAAACAAACGAGGATGTGTCGGCCGAAAGGTAGCTTAAATTTTAATCGACGTGATAATTTTGCATCATTTTTTCAAAATATGATCCCTTTTCTTAAGATCATTTTATCCTGGTGTGGTAAGAGTAATTTGTTTATATCTATATATATATATATATATATATATATATATATATATATATACGGATCTAACGGATACAGTTTCTATCAAATATTATATAAGGCATGATGTGTTTGTGTGTGTAACGAATGCACGGCCGCAATTTTCGACGAATTTGCACCAAAATTTACATGCACCTGCTCCAATTTAGCGGAAAGACCAAGACCGACTTTGCATTTCCCAACTCCCATCGATATTGGAAATAATCGATTTTTTTCATGCTTCTACGGCAGTTTTCATGTAGTTTACGGCCATTTTCTACTGGCCAGAGTGAGAGCCTATAGCTGGGTGCCACGAAAAGGCAGGAAGATTCTATTGGCCAGCGTGAGAGCCAACAGCTGATTGACACGAATGTTAACTAGAATGCTAGCATGCAAAAAGAAATCGATAGCTGCATTCGTCACAAGTGGGAAAAATTTAAATCTGCATGCCACTTTACTCCAATTGGCTCATTCGCTTGCTTAAACTCAACGTTGATTCTGATTCCGCAGAACTGGGTTGGGCGTGAAAAGGTATTTGTTGTTAACATTCTTTTTTCATTCGGTTTTTCCAGTTACGAGTCCTTTTTTAAAGCTGATCGTTTTGTGTCCATTTTTTCCTAACAGATTTAGGATAGATCTTAGAAAAAATTCGCAGTGTGAAATAGGCAAGAAGTAAGGCATGTAGCAACATCAGCACGGCAAAGGGCACTCCTTTAAAGGTAAGGAAGGGCAAAAAAAGTCAAGTGATAGCGATAGCGGTATGAGTAGTACGATTTTTTAATCAAGCACGGGCAACGCCGGGCCATGCTGCTAGTATATATATATATATATATATATATATATATATATATATATATATATATATATATATTGAGAGAGAGAGAGAGGGAGGGATGCAGAGATATAGTACGTTCAACCCATCTAAAATGTATACATGTGAGTATGTTTAATGAATATATATATATATATATATATATATATATATATATATATATATATATATATATATATATATATATAGATAGATAGATAGATAGATAGATAGATAGATCTATGCTACTTTTATATTTTATATATCTATTATAGATAAATGATGTGTTGTATGAAGCAATATATCTGAAAATCGACCTTCACAAGACATATATGATAAACCATATAACTACATATGTATGTATATGTATGTGTGTATATTTGCGTGTGTTATAGAGAGAATGAGAGGGCATGCTTACAAACCTATCTCCACACACAGTTTTATAGCAAGACATACGCGCACACACAGATATATACATATATAAATATGATGCTATCATATCTTTTCATATATATTGCTTTATATAAGGCGTCATTTTCTATAATAATATAAAAAATATACGGCATCATATATATATGTGTGTGTGTTTGTGTGTGTGTTTGTGTGTATGTATGTGTGTTCTCACAAATATATGCGTTGTTAAACTCACCCCCCCCGCCCACGCGTCTTCCCTGACACGAAACGAATACTTTGCTTCGGCATGTGCAACCTCTATTTCCCGGCTTTTAATTAAGCGACAATGTTATGCTCCAAACGCTCCTCGGGCCCTCTTTTCTCCGGAAAGCACTCGCTACAACTGATTCGCAGTCAGGTTACAGCGGATATAGAAAATGTAGGGAGAAAAAAGAAAAACGTAAACTGAAAAATAAATAAAAATATTTTTCTGTTTACTTTGTAGTTTACGGCTCTCCTTCCGCTCTGCTTGCCAGCCTTCTCGCCTTCTTCCTTCCGCTCCACTTTTCTTTTTCCTTTATTCTTTCACTTTCCTTATTCTCTTTCATTCTACATTCACTTTCTTTCGCTTTACTCTTCTTTATCGCTTTCTCCCTCGTTCATTTTTTCCCTCTTGCTCTTTACTTCTTATCCATGCGCTTCTTTTCTCTTTTATCCTTGCTCTTCATTTCTCTTTCATCCTTGCTCTTCTTTTCTCTTCCATCCTTGCTCTTCTTTTCTCTTCCATCCTTGCTCTTCTTTTCTCTTTCATCCTTGCTCTTCTTTTCTCTGTCATCCTCGCTCTTCTTTTCTCTTTCATCCTTGCACTTCTTTTCTCTGCCATCCTTGCTCTTCTTTTTCTTTCATCTTTGCTCTTCCTTTCTCTTTCATCCTTGCTCTTCTTTTTTCTTCCATCCTTGCCCTTCTTTTCTCTTTCATCCTTGCTCTTCTTTTCTCTTTTATCCTTGCTCCTATTTTCTCTTTCATCCTTGCTCTTCTTTTCTCTTTTACCCTTGCTCTTCTCTCTTTCATCCTTGCTCTTCTTTTCTCTTCCATCCTTGCTCTTCTTTTTTCGTTTATCCAATTTTTTCTTCGTTAATTTTTGTTCATCTTGTCTTCTTCATCCTTTTTCTTTTTTCATTCACCCTTATTTTTCTTTGCTTGTTTATACTTGCCCTCCTTTTCTTGTTCATACTTACTCTTTTTTGCTTATTCACCATTGCCTCTCTTTTCACTTTCATTCTGGTCCTTCATTTTCCAGTTCATCTTTGCTATTCTTTGTTTGTTCATCCTTGCTCCTCTTCTCTCGTTCATCCGCGCTCTTCATTCTCGTTTATCCTTGCTCTTTGATATTTGCAATGTTTTCTTGATTATCCTTTCTCTTGTTTGCCTGTTCATCATTTACTTTCTCGTATCATTCATCCTTGCTCTTATTTTCCTGTTCTTCCTTGCTCTTCCTTCATTCTTGCTCTTCCTTTCTCGTTCATCCTTGCTCTTTGATATTTGCACTTTTTCTTGTTTATCATTGCTCTTCTTTGACTGTTCATCATTTACATTCTCTTATCATTCATCCTTGCTCTTCTTTTAACGTTCATCCTCGCTCCTTTCTTCATTCACTCTTGCTCTTCATATCTCGTTCATTCTTTCTCTTCTTTTTCTCTTTTTTTTTTTTTGCTTGTTCGCCTTCGTTCTTGTTTGCGTTTCCTTCTTTCTACTTGGTATTTTTTCTCTCGTTTTTAAGTGACATTGTATTCTCTTTCTTTATTTTGTTTTCTTTCTCCCTCCTTCTGTCTTCGTTGTCTCGCTTCAACGCTTTTCTCTCAACTTTTTTGCTAATCTTGGATTCAACTCCTTGCCTTTTATTTCTCAGATCTTTGCTAGTACCTCTCACTATATATTTTGCCTCAGCTCTTCTTCCTCTTCCTTTTTGCTCCAATGTCTTGTATCCTTCTTGTTCGCAAATCTTTTCTCGCCTTTCTATTCTCCTTCGTTTTTACTCATTTTATCTATCTTCTAATTGTCTTTTATTCATGGGATTTTCTTCATTTTTCTCTTCTAAACTAAAGAATATATGTTACCTTCTTACGATCTTTCTTTCCCACCCCCTTCTTTATTTCTTAACTCTTCTCTTTTCTTCTCCTAACCTCTTACATAAACAGTGTCTGTTTTTCAAGTTCGCTTTCATTTATCTCCTATTACTGCACCTCATTATTCCCCTTTATCATTACCGTTACTTTCTCCCTTTGGATCTCTATATCCCTCTCCTCCCACTTCTCTCTCCTTTTCTCTCTCTGTCGATCTTTTCCTGTGACGACTGATTTTCTTTTTGATTCTATATATTCTCTGTCTGTATCTCTGAGATGAGGTATTATGATTACTTGCATTATTTACCTTATTCGGACTATCAAGGTCCAGTGGATAAAAACGTTGGTTAGTGACTAGACCCAAAAGAGTTGCAAGTTCAATATTAGGACACAGAGAAATAACTAAGACATTCGGAAGAGGCATGACACGTGGAACTAGAACAATCTACCCGGTGGACGAAATAAAGGGTTTCGGTTCGAAATTCCAATCACAAGAAGGCCGAAGCGTACAACGGCCGAAACGTCGTGAATATGGCAATGAAGATGAGGATAATGTAAATAATGCAAATAATCTATATATTCTCTTTAAAAAATTTCTTTATCGTATTTCTACCTGTTCTTTTCGTTTTTTTCTCAACATCTTCCTGTTGCTTGTTTTCTCATCCTTCGCTTTCCTTCATTTTGCCTTCGTTTTTCTTACTTTGACATTTGTCCTCTGCCGGTTAGCTTACACTTCTTTTTCATCTATTTAGTCTTAATTATAAAATATTATATATTATTATAAAATATTATATATTATTATAAAATATTATAGTTCATATATATATATATATATATATATATATATATATATATATATATATATATATTATAAAATAGATTATACTTAATCTATTTAGTCACTTCTCTGAGTTTTAATATTTCTTTGGCTCTTTTAATTTTCCCCGCCCTCTTAATTTACCTCCACGTTGGCGTTCCTCTTTTCTACTATGCATAATTACTTGCATTACTTATTACTGAGAAGTCTCTAAAAATGTTCTCAACCATAAAAATATAATATAATACAAAAGTCCCGATTTTTTCTTTTTAGAAAAATTTTAGGGAATAAATCTAGTTGGGATCTTTTTAACATCGACTCGTATAACCTGTTTCATTACTAAACTCTCTACCTTCCCTGATTCATGAAAGCAGTTGTAATAATTGTTCTATTGTTGTTTAGACATTACGGTTATTAAATCGTTTCTGTGATATTTCTGTTTTCGATCCGTTGTTGTTTGCATGGTGAAAGATTTTTAATGCTTATGTTGTGTTCATCCTGGTCTCGGCACCAATTAAATATCATTATTTTAGACGTTGCTGTATTGCTTTCCTTCTTTTACTTTCCTGATGTCGGTGATGTTTTACGGATTCACCTTACCTAATGATTCTTGCAGCTTCAATCCATCGCTATTTTACAGGTAAAAGATTTTGCGAGCTCGTCTGGGACTAATCCTGATCTCGGCACCAAATAAATTATTATTACTTTATATATAACAGCATGTTTTGTCGTCCCTTTCATTCTTTTACTCACCGATTCCGCATTATCAGTAAGATTTGTTCTCTGTCTCCATTTACCTCTATTTCGTATTTTCTTTGTATAAAGTGTCTCTCAAGATAAATGTGCTTGGGAGATCTAATTGTTGGATAGTTCCTTCTGGTCAGTGATCAAGACAAGGCAAAAATAACAATTTTTGATATTAATTATCAAGTTATGTAAACATCCCGCAAACCATTCTTCAAACACAATTTGGCAGTTTGGTCTTGTACCATAACATCAGGGAGGCACGGTGAAGAAGAATCGGTGAGCCGTGTATTAATCGTCTTCTTCTCCCCATGGGTAAATAGTAGGACAGAACTTGGATGGCAACTGGTCTATCGCAGAAAGAAATAGTAACCTACTGCGGGAAAAATCTGCCTCATCAGTGAAAGATACATGATCGTCTAAGCGTGTATCGCGCATGGCACATAACTGACTGACCATACCAATGCTAATAAATACACAGAATACTTATAACTAGTTTTCATATCCTTTACGTTGTTTCAATGGTCGTTTGTTAAACTTACCTAGGGGTGAACTATATGTAATCTTAAGAATGTTTTCTTTGAATAGAAGGAACGTTATACTGGCAGACCCCTGATAAAATTTGATATCATACGAACATTCGATCTTGACCGCCTTATGATAAAAACAAATCACAGCGTGGGATAAAACAAGACAGGGAATGAAGCGATCACTTCATTGATCAACCGCGGTATTGGACGTCTTGTACGACTAGGGGTGTAGGGCGATATTTGGTTGCCTTGAACCAGGATCGAACCTGAAGACCAAATACGTTTCTCTCGTTTTTTTTAAATTTTATTCTCATCTTTCCGAAGTGCAATCGTTCCCTTTCTTTTCTCGTTTCTAGTCCATAATCCTTTATTTAGTTTCTTTTTTCTTATCAGCCTTCTCCAGACTCGCTATCTTTCTCCTAACACGTGTTTCTGTTCTCGCTCTTCTCCTTTTGATCATTTCTCCTTAATATCCAATTTTTCTCCCATTGTTTTCTCTTTATTCTTTTTTGCTATCTACTTTCTCTTCCACGTTCTTAATTGCTTTCTTTTTTTCTTCCTCTTTACTTTCCCATTCCCCTCCTTTTTTATCCCTCTTATTCTTTTCGACGTTGTCTTATTATTTCCTCTAATTTATCATCTCCTGCTAAGAGTAAATACTGAAAAGTTTTCCGTGTCTAACCGAGAAACCTTTTCAAAAAAAAAAATCTGTCACTGAGCCATTAGGGCTGCTTTTCTGCACCCCTACGTTGTAAATTCCTTTATTTTTGCTCGTGCCTTCTTTTCTTTGTTTCTGATCGTTACCATTGGTCTTAGTCTAGCCCTACGTTTCTATTCAGAAGACAGTTATTTAACATTGTCCGCACACAAACTGATTTATTATGTCTACAACAACAAGACCTTCGACACGCAAATATCTTCGCAAATCAGCGATGGTTTCTAATTGGCAGCTGGCACAAAATATCGATGTGTTTTGGTAACAATGGATTCTGCAGAATGATTCCACTATCATCGGAATTATTATTTTACCAAACCAGCATTTCATTGATAGAGACAAGGATCACCAACGACGTTGTCACTACTGACTGTATTATTGATGCTAGTAATAAACTGAAGAGCAGAGAGAGAGAGAGAAGAAGAGAGAGAGACAGGCAGACAGAGAGGGGGTGGGAGAAAGAGAGAAAGACAGAGAGGGGAGAGAGAAAGAGAGAGAGACAGACAGACAGAGAGGGGAGGGAGAAAGAGAGAGAGAGAGGGAGGGAGAGAGAGACAGACAGACAGAGAGGGGCAGATAGAGAGACAGACATACACATAGATAGAGAGGGGGAGAAACAGAGAGAGAGAGACAGACAGACAGAGAGGGGGATGGAGAAAGAGAGAGAGCCAGACAGACAGACATACAGACAGAGAGGGGGAGACAGACAGACAGACAGACAGAGAGGAGGAGGGAGAAAGAGAGAGAGAGACAGACAGACAGAGAGGGAGGGGAGGAAGAGAGAAAGAGAGAGAGACAGACAGACAGACAGACAGAGAGGAGGAGGGAGAAAGAGAGAAAGAGAGCTAAAAGCATGTCATTCCCACCTTCGTCATAATAACGATGGCTACATGACGTGGCACTGAGTCTATGAGGTGCAGGGTTTGTGGTATGGATTTATACGGGGTGTCCATAAAGTTCGTGTGCACTTTAAAAAATTTATAACTTTATTTGTATTTGCGATGGAAATAATTTCTAAAAATGATTAGAAAGAAGTCAATCTATATTTTTTAAGGTTTTATTGAAATTTTATTTAAGTTTCCACATGTCCTCCATCATTAGCAATACAAAGGGTAATACGATTTTGCAGTTCACGGAAAACATTTGCCAACTGATTTACAGTAATGCCTGAAATCACATTGGTTATTTTAGCTATACTTAAAATTAGGTACATAAAACTTTATAACATTTTTTACAGATTATTTCTATCGCAAATACAAATAAAGTTATAATTTTTTTAAAGTGCACACGAACTTTATGGACACCCTGCATATTCAGGCCTTTTCATGACTGTCCATAACTTAGTTTTCTTTGTTGAATTTAAAGCATTTTGTGAGATTTGAAATGTCTCTAAGATATGCTCAATTGGATATAATTCTGGTGAGCACCGGAGATAGTGGAGTACTTGGAAGTCATCAGTCTATATTTGTACCCAATTTAATTTTATCTGAGCAATGTGATGCGTGCGTTATTTTGTCTCGTACAAACCAGTTCACTCATAAGGTGATGATAAATAATGGTCTGCAATAAACGTACTATTTTTAATCACTACCCGCCCCCGCCAAAAGTAAGTCAATAGTTCTACTAGAATGCGGAGGATTACAGGGAGAATGAGAAAACTTTAGTGAGAAGTGAGGAAAAGGACAATAAAAGAACAAATCGGATGATAGCATTCGTCTACGCTCTCCGTCTGGTCAGTTCTGGCGAAAAATAACTTTTGGGAGATACCTCACCCTACCTCGGCTCGACCTGTTTTCCAAAGGTGACTGATAAGTAGATAAGAATTAACTGTTAGACCACCTAACAAAACTGGCCGCCCCAGCCGTTTCCATAGTAATTATTTTGCGAACCAACACGCTTATAAATATGCGTAAATGTCCAAATTTGGTTATTCCTAAATTTTCGCTTGAGGATGAAACAGGGCTTGATACCTTAATTCAATTTAATTTTAATAATTATATTGAGGGTTTCGGCTCTCGTTTTGGAAACATGAGAACTCTTATGTAGCGAAGGAATCATTTTTTTAAAAATAATTATAATTTAAGCTCTACTTATATATATATATATATATATATATATATATATATATATATATATGCACATTTCATTGAAAACGACAGACAAGGTGCTTTTATTTAGTTTTTTATACAATTTCTCATGCGATCTAATAACATTTTTTTCTTTTCGAATGATAAATTATATAAAAACTGTCCGAATGTTCTTTTTATCCGAGCGCTTTCGGCTATACATTTAGCCATTTTCAATGATTATATTTTAACTGTTAAAATAAGAAATAGTTTGTTGTATGTAATTTTAAAAAAATGTTTTCATTTTTCAAAACACGGTCAAGATATTATGTCCATGTTCAAAGTTAATATTATTAAGTGTTGGTTTGTTTGACACGCAGACTCAGTCTACACCTTTCTGACAATAGCTCAATTAGATCTCATTTAAATATTCATGGAGACCTACCGGACACTATTCGGAACATACTCGTTGACAATACTAACATAATAGCAAAATCTACATACAAAAAAGGCTAAAAATAATGGAAGCCTTATTAATAAAAACGAACAATAAACGATCAATAAAGAATCATTCCCAAGGATTGAAAACGAAAGTAATTAAAGTTTAGTGTCAAGCATTTTATCGTTTGTAAGTTAGTGAATTAGCTTTTAATTAAGAAGATCAAAAAGTAAGAACAGTTTTGTGACAGAATGCCAACTATAATAAAAATGAGGACTATTTTTGCTCACCTGCCATTGAGTAATGGTTCCTGAGCAAACCATTACAACTTTGTATTGAGTTCAATCCTGACTAGGCGCTCTTCATTTTGTGGCAGACTAGGCTAATTTTAGTTTTTCTATGATTTTTTAGCGGCATATGAATATCTATGTGGGTTATTTGAAGCCGAAATCTAAATATTTTGAAGAAAATTATATGCCTTTAATTACAGATAAAATGTATTGTTGGTCATTTTACTGTAAATATATATTGTTGGTCATTTTACAATAAATATGTATTGTTGGTCATTTTACTATAAATATGTATGGTTGGTCATTTTACTATAAATACGTATTGTTGGTAATTTTACTATAAATATATATTGTTGGTCATTTTACTATAAATATATATTGTGGGGCATTTTACTATAAATATGTATTGTTGGTCATTTTAATATAAATATATATTGTTGGTCATTTTACTATAAATATATATTGTGGGTCATTTTATTAAATATGTATTAATGGTCATTTTACTATAAATATATATTGTTGGTCATTTTACTATAAATATATATTGTGGGTCATTTTATTATAAATATGTATTAATGGTCATTTTACTATAAATATATATTGTTGGTCATTTTGCTATAAATATGTATTAATGGTCATTTTACTATAAATATATATTGTTGGTCATTTTATTATAAATATATATTGTTGGTCATTTTACTATAAATATCTATTGTTGGTCATTTTACTATAAATATATATCGTTGGTCATTTTACTATAAATATATATAAATGGTCATTTTACTATAAATATGTATTGTTTGTCATTTTACTATAAATATGTATTGTTGATCAGTTTATTATAAACCCCACTTCGTTTTGATCTTTTTGTTGACGGGGTCGATTCCATAAAGAGACAGCATTCTTCTCTCTCGGCCGTCTTCTTCCAACACGGTAATCGCTAGTTGGTTCTTTTAGTTGGGAGGTAATATGGGAACTTCAACAAATCGGATTTTAAACTTATCTATTTTATAAAAATATGTCGACTACATTTTTAACTAGCCCGTGGGGTCGCCCTATCAGCCCCGAGACACGAAATAACCACGTCTAATGTGTATGGCGTGTAAAACTTAATTCGTGGAAGATACTTTCTAACATTCCCACGTTCAACTCAACCAATCAAAACTGAGTTCCATATTTTGTCTACCATCTAACCTTAAGGTCAGTCTCAGAAGGTATGAGGCAAATACACTGCCACTCAAAAATAATAATCTGATACTATTATTTAACATGTATTGTTGGTCATTTTACTGTAAATATATATTGTTGGGCATTTCACTATAAGTACCGTGCATATATAATATATAAATAATGCATATAAAAATTGCATATATATATATATATATATATATATATGTATATATATATATATATATATATATATATATATATATATATAAGTATAAAAGTGAACATAGAATTCAACACTTAGAGGCGACAGTCTGTTTCATGCTAGTGCAATCGTCAGGCAACTAGTGCTGTTATTTTTCTCGGCTAGTTATATATAAGGGTCAGTGGTGCATTGTGGGTAATCTATTTTTACCGGAAGTCGCTTATTTTTTTTTTATTTATCTAAAATTATTTTGGTTGTTTTTTTTTTGTTTTTTTTATCTTATATATTTATTTATTTATTTTTTGTTTTGATCGGTGTTTTTTATTAACGTAGTAAAAATTTGTTTATATAGCTTATTGTTGGTAGTCTATTATGGCGGCCATTTACCGGAAAGTCGATTATTTGCTTATTATACCCTTATACCCTTATATATAAATAGCCGAGAAAAATAACAGCACTAGTTGCCTGACGATTGCACTAGCATGAAACAGACTGTCGCCTCTAAGTGTTGACTTCAATGTTCACTTTTATACTTACACACGCTCTATCTCTGATATTGATCACTTTATCCCATAAATATAGCACACTTTAAGACTATATTTCTTCATATATATATATATATATATATATATATATATATATATATATATATATATATATATATATATACAACTGTACGTCACAAATATATATATATATATATATATATATATATATATATATATATATATATATTTGTGACGTACAGTTGTCGTTAGTGATTAAGTATAACACAAGACTTCAATATTAAAATAAAACAGTATTTAATTACAGTCACAAATATATACTTAACAAGAACAATGAAATAAAAGTCAACCAAAGATAATTAACCATTTCAGTGCATACCTTGTTTGTAGCTTCTCGGCTTAACGTCCGGTAAATCCTAAATCAAAACCCAAATCATCGACACCCAATAATTCACACTAATTCGACTGGATAGTTCCACTCAATAGTCACTCAATAATCACCGTAGTCAGTAGCCTGACACCGCTATTTATACACTTGGCGGGAAACATATATTGATAAGTCTAAATTGTCGCTCTTGAACCTCGGTGTCGGTAGTTACTAATTTTCTTCCTATATGACACACACACACACATATATATATATATATATATATATATATATATATATATATATATATATATATATATATATAAAGTATAACGGATCAAATGATTGTTTCACCGACAAAGTGGGACACAGGTTCGATCGTGCTGTAGAACACATTTTCTTTACTAGATTTCCCGAATACGCAGGTCAATAGACGTAATAAACACTGTTTAATAAATGTGGCGCCTGTTTTAAATACGAAGTATCCACTTTAATAACATTTGAAATAATAAAAAAATGTCGAATAAAAAATCAATCCACTAATTCTTTAGAAATAGCTAGAGATCCTTCATAAAATGCAAAGAAGAACCAGCAATATTATTGTGCATGTTCTGGCTGCTCGGCTTCAGTCACTTTCCCAATGCCGTAAGGTTGCCTCCCTAAACGTTTTCTGTTAATACTTTCATGGTTATAGTTAAGATGAGCTCTTCACTACGGTACCTCGACTTTTTAAAACCTATGCACAGCAATAGACTGGCTTCGAGATCACATCAATTTGCTGCTGAGTACCGTAAATTCTAAGGTAACAGCTTATTCTCTTGCACATCTCGATTGTGGAACTCTGGCTCCATGCTTTCCAGCCAATTTTATTTTTATATTTTTCTTGTGTTCGTACAAGTTTTTATTTTTCTGAACACAAAGTGTGTAAAAACGGTTCAAAATTTCAGCATATCCGAGCGTTTCGGCTATTCTGTTAGCCATTACCAAGGACGATTTTTATTTTTAACTGAATGTGTGTTGTTTTTTATGTATGTGTCTGAAGTTATAGGCATGATTCATTTTCCAAACACGGTCAGCACATTGTGGCTATGTTCGTAGTTAATATTCTAGTGTGTTGGCTTTTCATTTTTTTTTTATTAGCGCTTCCATTATATTTAATCTTTTTTACATTTGAATGAGACTATTATAATTGTAATTTCATCTAATAGTTCGTTGCAGATAGAGTTTGGTATGCTTGCGTATTTGTTTATGTGCTAATCGTAAATACTGAATTGTTGGAGTAGCTTTGAATTATTTCTTTGCCTTTACAAATGAGATCACTTTAACAGAACAGTGAAGGAATTTGTTAAAGATTTCTATTTTTAATCAGACGACAGCATTAGTTTGCAATGGGATCGCTTGGAAAAAATATTTATTCCCACTTTTACGTTTCTCACGTTATGGGCATTGTTATATCCAGTATATAACAACGATATTTCACGGAACGAAATGGCTGAAAGGAAGAAGAATGACAAAAATGCTTTATTCTCCGAGAGACTCTTATAACACTAAGACTTACACAAAAACATATATATACATATATACACATGTTCCACTATATATCGCATATATCTACACAGCAAATCAAAGTATAAGGAAGAAAAAAAAGAAAAGGTTTTACATATAATTTCGAGATACTCATGACCTGGAGACGCCATTTTTAATATTCCAGATTTAAACGGGCAGGGTCCGTCTATGTTGCAAAGAGAAACTGCAGCATGTGCTTGTAAGCTGCTGTGTATTGCATGCAGATTTTACCTCAGCCTGTGCCCTTTGGCCCAGGCTAAAAGGAAGTAACGTTACCGTTTGGTTGCTGTCCCCAAACTAGAAAATGACTGCTGCTTTGGTCACTGTATGGAGTGATGTCCTGAATATATCCGCCAAAGGGAGATAACCGCCTTCTGTATCCCTACAAGTTCAACCCTGTGTTAACAATACAATTTGAGAAAACTGTGGACTTGATTGATTGATTTGTATTTTACGATTTATTAACCTTTTTAAGGTTATTTAAAACCGAAGCATATTTTTTTATTTCAACTTTAGGACCCTTATTATAATAATCTCTATCTATAAAAGGCAGGATGTGTGTGTGTGTGTGTAACGAATTCACGGCCACAATTTTCGACGGATTTGCACCAAAATTTATATGCACATGCTCCAAGTTAGCGAGAAGGCCAAAACCGACTTTGCATTTCCCAACTCCCATCGATAGTGGAAATGATTTATTTTTTTCATGCTTCTACGGCAGTTTTCATGTTGTTTTCTACTGGCTAGCGTGAGAGCCAATCGCTGACTGACACAAATGTTAACTAGCATTCTAGCATGCAAAGAAAATCGATAGCTGCATTCGTCACAAGTGGGAAAAATTTAAATCTTCATAGCACTTTACTCCAATTGGCTCATTCACTTGCTTAAACTCAACGTTGATTTTGATTCCGCAGAACTGGGTTGGGCGTGAAAAAGTATTTGTTGTTAACATTCTTTTTTCATACGGTTTTTACAGTTACGAGTCTTTTTTAAAGCTGATCGTTTTGTGTTCATTTTGTTTAGTTCTTTTTTCGTAACAGATTTAATGTTTAGTATAGAGCTTAGAAAAAATTTGCAGTGTGAGATAAGCAAGAAGTAAGGCATGTAGCAACATCAGCACGGCAAAGGGCACTCCTTTAAAGGCAAGGAAGGGCAAAAATATTTTAAGTCAAGTGATAGCGATTGCTATATGAGTCGTACGATTTTTGAACCAAGCACGGGCAACGCCGGGTCATGCTGCTAGTTTCTTTTTATAAATCCTACTATTTAAACGATTTCTGCGAGGACAAAACGCCGATTCATACCTTTCTCAAGAGTATTTACAGAAAAGTGAATATAAGGAACCGGACTGGAATTCGGACTCTGCTCACCGAATTCTCATTCCGATCCGTTATCCACTGCACCACCCACACATCCAAGCTTACAGCACCTGGTATTCCCGAGTAGTCGCCCATCTAAGTACTCACCCGGCTTAACTTCGGTGATCGACCGATTCGAGCAGACTTGATTCATTAACCTCAACTGGGAAGGTTGCAGACATGGTTGAATAATGTATTGATTTCTTATTAAAAGAGAATGTTGTGCTTTTATCACAATGTCATCTGTGCACATACCTCGGCGATGCTGCATAGCATCCACTCTATTCTTCTTTTCAACATGATAGTCTTCAGCTATTGTGTTGTCTCCACCTCTGTGTCTTCTAGCAATGCGTCTACGAATGTTAGTCTGTTTATTCCCTTTCTTGTTCTTCATTCGCATGGTTTCCAGAGTACCAATTTGCAGCCATCTTTGTCATCATGCCTGGTTCTGTCAGACATTTGCTTCATTGCTACTCAACTGATGTTAACTTGGCTTGATCCCCGTATATTTTAGGATTTGTGTGTCTTTTGTTGCACACATTGCGTTCCTTTCTGAGTATTCATATGTAACATTAATTTAGATTTTACTTCAGAGATCCGTCCTGGGTATGACGATAAACTACATCCGCTTCCTGGGTATGACGATAAACTACATCCGCTTCCTGGGTATGACGATAAACTACATCCGCGTCCTGGGTATGACGATAAACTACATCCGCTTCCTGGGTATGACGATAAACAACATCCGCGTCCTGGGTATGACGATAAACAACATCCGCTTCCTGGGTATGACGATAAACAACATCCGCGTCCTGGGTATGACGATAAACAACATCCGCTTCCTGGGTATGACGATAAACAACATCCGCGTCCTGGGTATGACGATAAACCACATCCGCGTCCTGGGTATGACGATAGACTACATCCGCGTCATGGGTATGACGATAAACCACATCCGCGTCCTGGGTATGACGATAAACTACATCCGCTTCCTGGGTATGACGATAAACTACATCCGCGTCCTCGGTATGATGATAAACTACATCCGCGTCCTGGGTATGATGATAAACTACATCCGCTTCCTGGGTATGACGATAAACTACATCCGCGTCCTGGGTATGACGATAAACTACGTCCAACAGAAAGGCTTCTGATCAGGAAGTTTTGAGAAGCGTAGAAACACCTCTTAATTGCTGGCGTTCCCAGGTCCACCCTGACCCGGGGTGATAGCATCTGTTAGGGTCCCAGCTCTGGGCAAATAGTTGACACCCAAACTTGTGTAAAAATAGGTTTTAATACCAGAAATACTTTGTAATAAAAAAATATTTCCAGCAATAATTTTTGAAGGAAAAATTATCAGCAATACTTAAAAAAAAAAAAGTACCAGCAAGACAAACAGCCATAAATTCTTTGGAAAAAAAAATATGACCAGCTATAGATTTATTCAATGAAAAATATTCCCAGAAATAGATTTTTGAATAAAAACATATTAGCAGCTATAAAAATTTTGCCGCCATTAAATTGAGGTTGATATGCCGTAAAACAAAATAAACCAAACCAAACCAAATTTAGTTCAGAGATTTAGTCATAATCCACGTCTCTGCTCCAAAGAGCCAGATTCCAATATTGGAACAAAAAAAAATCGGATTTCTAATCTTCTGAACCTTTTTCAATTTGTGACATTCAGTCTAAATAAGAGGAACTCCGGCTCTTCGTTAAGACATTCTCTAGGACAGTTATTCCAAAACGGTGTGACATGCCTTATAGCTGTGGCAGAAGAGGATAGCAGGTGAGGCGGAATAATTGAAGGAAAATCAAAGATTTAGAAGCAGTTTCAAAACATTCATATGTCAAAAATACGATTTCAAAATATTGAATGTTGTTATAGATTACTTGTAATTTCATGCATGAGTCCCAGTATAAATAGATTTAGATAATTATTGACAGATTTTATCATTGTGATATTTTTGCATTATATCAAGTATTAAGTATATAGTAATTCCGTTCCGCAAATTGAAGGACAGAGTTATCAATGATAATGTTCTGACTTCGAATCCGCGGTTATCTCCCTTTAAGACTATCTCTATTTTTTTTATTGTACTTTTTATCGCATATAATTTGGTGGCCAAGAGAAAAAAATTGTTTGGGAATCACTAAATGGACCAACATCCTGAGTGATAACCAGTTTGGATTTCGATCTTCTCGGCCCACAGCTCATGTCTTAACTGTCATTACTAACAGGATAAGTGAGACACTAAACAAATTGTTCTCAACCTTTTCTATTAATGGCCCCCTTTGATTGATGATTTTTTGCCCCCCCCCCCCTAGCCATTTAATTTAACAACATCTCATTTTTCAATTTCTGGAACAAATAAACAGTGATATTTTTCCATATAAACTTCAAAACTGCTTGTTGAGAAAACCAGACTAGTTGAATAAAATAAACTTTTATTTTGGCAAAAAATGTCCTGCACATAAATGCACACAAAAATTAAAAAGATTCTGCAAAATAAAAAATAAAGTGATGCAAAATACAACATCTCTGCACATAAATGTTGCTTAAATGCAAATTAGTAACATAAAAGATACCATAATAAAACATATTTGGTAATACATAGTTAATGTGTAAAAAGGAAAACATTATCATTTATTTAATCATTAATGAGGTCCTTGAGCCTGATGTTCATCGGCAAGCATTTCAATAAACCAGTTGTGATATTGGGACACATATATTTGAAGTTAAAAGTGGGAATGATTGAGTACAATTAAACATTTAAAAAAACAACTTCATGTACACATTATACATAGAGTGTTAGACAAAGCATTATTGCGACATCGTTAGACAAAGCATTATTGAGACATCGTTAGACAAAGCATTATTATGACATCGTTAGACAAAGCATTATTATGACATCGTTAGACAAAGTATTATTATGACATCGTTAGACAAAGCATTATTGTGACATCGTTAGACAAAGCATTATTGTGACATCGTTAGACAAAGCATTATTATGACATCGTTAGACAAAGCATTATTGTGACATCGTTAGACAAAGCATTATTATGACATCGTTAGACAAAGCATTATTATGACATCGTTAGACAAAGTATTATTGTGACATCGTTAGACAAAGCATTATTATGACATGGTTAGACAAAGCATTATTGTGACATCGTTAGACAAAGCATTATTATGACATCGTTAGACAAAGCATTATTATGACATCGTTAGACAAAGCATTATTGTGACATCGTTAGACAAAGCATTATTGTGACATCGTTAGACAAAGCATTATTATGACATCGTTAGACAAAGCATTATTGTGACATCGTTAGACAAAGCATTATTATGACATCGTTAGACAAAGCATTATTATGACATCGTTAGACAAAGTATTATTGTGACATCGTTAGACAAAGCATTATTATGACATGGTTAGACAAAGCATTATTGTGACATCGTTAGACAAAGCATTATTATGAGATCATTAGACAAAGCATTATTGTGACATCGTTAGACAAAGCATTATTGTGACATCGTTAGACAAAGCATTATTATGACATCGTTAGACAAATCATTATTATGACATCGTTAGACAAAGCATTATTATGACATCGTTAGACAAAGTATTATTGTGACATCGTTAGACAAAGCATTATTATGACATGGTTAGACAAAGCATTATTGTGACATCGTTAGACAAAGCATTATTATGAGATCGTTAGACAAAGCATTATTATGACATCGTTAGACAAAGCATTATTGTGACATCGGCTGGTAGTTAATATTAATAAACTAAAAGACTGTAATTGTGACATTGAACTGGAATGGTGTCGTGCTAAAGAGATTTCATGATGGACAATGGATCAAACCTAATTATTCCGAGTAAAATGAAAACTCCGCAAAGGGGGAACAACTACATTAAATTAATAGCTTCATCTACCGTAAGGAAAGTTGATTCTCTGTATAGTACCAGAAAGTTTTTCTTGTCTGAGTCCATCCTCAAAATCTACAAATCTACCATTCGCCCTTGCATTGAATACTGCTGCCATGTATGGTCTGGTACCCCGCTATTAATCTCGAGGTCTTCGACAAAATCCAGAGACGGATATGCAATATGATAGGTCCTGATCTGGCATATGGCATCTACAGTCATTCTGTCTTTTCTTCAAATAATTACATGGTAACTGCTCTAACGAGCTACTTTCACTGGTACCCCATCTGCATGAATTTAAGAGAGCTACTAGGTTGACATCTAGGTGCTACCCTTTCACTGTCGAAACAGTTAAATGTAACAACCTCTTCTACTCCAACAGCTTCTTTTCTCGCACTTCCCGGCAGTGGAACCCCCTTCCTTGTACTTCCTTCCCTGATAGCTATAATCCTCAAATATGAAAATGTAATGTCAATCGACAACTTCTGATGCCTTGATCTTGATCCACGTCCTACTCCATATTCTTTCCTCAAACAACCCCCTTTTAATTTAACTTTATAATATTTATAAATATATATACATATATATATATATATATATATATATATATATATATATATATATATATATATATATATATATATATATATACAGGGTGTCCATAAAGTTCGTGTGCAGGGTGTCCATAAAAATTATATGTAAGAAAATCATGGATTATATATATATATATATATATATATATATATATATATTATCCATGATTTTCTTACATATAATTTTTATATTATTCACAATTCAAATTCAAAGACAAATTCTATGTATATAAATGCCAGTATGAGGAGATCTTGTTTCAATCTGACCTAATTCTCAGTATTTGGTAAAATACCAAAGATCCGAATTTATGTAGAAATCAGTTTCTTCGTCGTCAGACTGAAAATTTTTTAGGACCCCATGGCCAACAATACATTTTATCTGTAATTAAAGGCATAGAATTTTCTTCAAAAAATTTCATTTCGGCTTCAAATAACCCATAAATGTGTTCATATGCCGCTAAAAAAATCAAAGAAAAACTAAAATTAGCCTAGTCTGCCACAAAGCCACAAAATGAAGAGCGCCTACTCAGGATTGAACTCAATACAAAGTTGTAATGCTTTGCTCAGGAACCATTACTCTATGGCAGGTGAGCAAAAATAGTCCTCATTTTTATTACAGTTGGCATTCTGTCACAAAACTTTTCTTACTTTTTGATCATCTTAATTAAAAGCTAATTCACTAACTTACAAATGATAAAATGCTTGACACGAAACGTTAATTACTTTTGTTTTCAATCCTTGGGAATGATTATTTATTAACCATTTATTGTTCGTTTTTATTAATAAGGCTTCCATTATTTTTAGCCTTTTTTTGCATTTAGATGATGCTATTATATAGCATATAGTGTTGTCGACGAGTATGTTCCGAATAGTGTCCGGTAGGTCTCCATGAATATTTAAAATGATTATTTCTGGAGTATCCATTTAGGAATAAAGCGAAATATTATAATATATGAACTTAACTGATTTTTTATTTGTTATTGAATACTGCTGCCATATATGATCTGGTGCCTCCTCTCGAGGTCCTAGACAAAATCTAAAGACGGATATGCAATATGATAGGTCCTGAGCTGGCATCTCGAAGCTACTCACTTTCTCACAGACGTGATGTAGCGTCCGTCCCTCTTTTTTACAAATATTTTGAGGGCAACTGCTCTGACGAGCTATTTTCACTGGTGCCTCAACTGCATGAATTTAAGCTGGTTACTAGGTTGGCATTTCCGTCCCATCCTTTCACTATCGAAACAGTTAAATGTAACCGTCACTTCTACTCCAACAGCTTATTCTCTCGCACTTCCCGACAGCGGAACTACCTTCCTCTTACGTTCTTTCCTGATAGCTATAATCTTCAAATATTCAAATGTGATGTCAAGCGACATCTTCTGGTGCCTTGATCTTGATCCCCATCCTTCTCTATATCCTTTCCTCAAACACCCCTCTTTACTCTTGCTCTCACTCTCTGTAACCCCTTGCGTGCTAGTGGCACTCCTGCCTTGCATGGGGTGAAATGTTTTAAAAACAAAATAAAAAAATAAACAAAACCTAAAGATTAGCGTCTTGTTTTTCCTAGTATATACACAATCGAAAGCCCTCTGATGATACACGTAAAGAACACTTTGCTTAAAGCCTCTGACCAAACTATTTAACTCAGGGGTGGGCAAACTACGGCCCGCGGGCCACATGCGGCCCGCCAAACGATTTCGTGCGGCCCGTTTTAAAATGTTATTTATTAAAACTATATTCTTCCTTTAAAAGCCGTTTATTTTGCCAATTTTAAATATCAATTATTTTGGTTTATATGTACTATGCGGCCCAATAAAACTATAAATTTTTAGAATGCGGCCCTTGTACTAAAAAGTTTGCCCACCCCTAATTTAACTGGTTAAATGAAGCAGATTTTAATATTATAAGTTTTACACGTCATACACGTGGTTATTTCGTGTCTCGGCGATGATAGAGCGCACCCCCGGGCTAATTAAAAATGTACACGTCGACGTATTTTTTTATAAAATAGATAAGTCCCTTTTGTTGAAGTTCTCATTTTACCTCTGAACTAAAAGAACCAACCAGCGATCTACCCGGCTGGGAGAAGACGGCCGAGAGAGAAAAATGCTGCCTCGTTATGGAATCGTCCCGTCAACTAAAAGAACTCTCCAGAACTTCGTGGGGTTTATAGTAAAATGACCAACAATAGATATTTATAATAAAATGAGCAACACTAAGTATTTATAGTAAAATGTCTAACAATTTATATTTATAGAAAAATGACCGACAATATATATTTATACTAAAATGACCAACAGTACATATTTATAGTGGTGGAAAGGTTTTATAGCTTATGTAAAAACAGTCGGTCACACAAAGATTTATTATAATTAAAAAAATAAAAATAAAAAGATACAAGCAAGAAGAAATGGAGGCATAAACTTGAGCCCTGACCATGATGATATATTTTGATGTAATCAAGTTTTGCATATGGAGGAATCAGAGATATTATTATCATTGATGATAGAAAAGGCTCACTAGATATTTATCTCTTCGTCTTTCCAGCTGAGATTCCATTAAATGCGCAATATTCCGTTATCACCATTTGGTTTATTAATTTAAAAAAGAGATCATTGCGTTAACGGTTCTTTGTGATTATAATGTGGAGAAAAGTTTAGGAATGTAATGGAGAAAAATATGGAGGAACAATATGTTGGGAAAGCCGAATATATTTCCTATCGAGGTGGCATGTCGAGGTTTTGCAATAATTTCTTTTCAGTATATCTTATTCAACTTGGTAAAGAAAAGAATTTATTAAGAGGTTTCGAGATCTGTCAAAGACTACATCAGTAGAGGTCTGTTAATTTCATGGTTGAAATCCGTAATTATTGATGGTGGAAACCTGGGTTATTTTTAATGATATTTAAACCACGAATGATGATGATGACGACGACGACGACGAAGAAGAAGAAGAAGAAGAAGAAGAAGAAGAAGAAGAAGAAGAAGAAGAAGAAGTAGTAGTAGTAGAAGAAGAAGAAGAAGAAGTAGTAGTAGTAGTAGTAGAACAATAAGAATAAGAAGAAGTAGTAGAAGAAGAAGAAGAAGAAGAAGAAGAAGAAGAAGAAGTAGTAGTAGAAGAAGAAGAAGAAGAAGAAGTAGTAGTAGTAGGAGAAGAAGAAGTAGTAGAAGAAGAAGTAGAAGAAGAAGAAGAAGAAGAAGAAGTAGTAGTAGAAGAAGAAGTAGTAGAAGAAGAAGAAGAAGTAGTAGTAGTAGTAGTAGTAGTAGTAGTAGTAGAAGAAGAAGAAGAAGAAGAAGAAGAAGAAGAAGAAGAAGAAGAAGAAGAAGAAGAAGAAGTGCAAATGAGAGTATCTACGTGGCTGGAATTTTTCCGCTCATCTATAGCATCTTCCACATTCATTTACTACATATTCCTGTAATGAAAATCGCTTTATTTTCCTTGTAGACTGAAACTCCAGGAAAAAATGTCCGAGAACAGTGGCAGCTACTCTTCTTCATCTTTTGGGACTCTTGCACAGCCTTTGGCAAGGTTCCCCAACTAGCGATGGGATCTGTACTACGTTGCATTGGTTCCACCTATTATATCGTCGACATCATCATCGCGTTACATGACGGCATGGTAGGACTCGTCTACCCGCAGAATGCACACTCTGAACTATTTCCCATCCTCGAAAGCCCGAAACAAGGCTGCGTACTGGCTCGAATCCTGTTCCCCATCTACCTGGCGGCGATGCTCAATGAGATCCGATGTGAATCTCCTGGTGATGACATCCGATATCGCCTGGACGGCGGAAACTTTAAAATCACGCACCTGAAATCCAATACTCGAACATCGGAAAGTAGCATCAAGTAACTCCAGTACGCAGATGACAATGCCATCCTACCTCCGCTGTTGCCGACCTCTAGCGCTGTTCGACTCTCGTCTCCAAAAATTACCATCGCTTTAATGTGTAAGTGAAAGCGGTTCAAAGGAAGACACTTGAGCAGCCTGTTCTTGAACAAGAAATAACAGAAATTATTATTAATGTAAGGGATTTACCTTTGGAAGTTGTCAGTACACCAGCAGCACCCTCTGGCAATCTGAAACATGCGAAAGAGACATTGACTACGGCACCAAATCCACTCATTGGCTCTTCGGAAAACTCGGCCATGAAAAGCGCATTTTAACAACCATGGACTCGCCCTCCGAACAAAATTTATGGTGTTCCGCGCCGTTGTCGTTTTCTCCTAGCTTTACGCTTGTGCGATATGGACCCATGTAGAAAGTCCCGCAAAAAGCTTCAACAATTCCAAGAAGTCAAGCTGTGGCAGATCCTTAACATCAAATGGTAGGACCTCTATCGCTCGGAAATGCCGTTCATTGAATCTGCCTTCATCAAGCATCGCCTCAAGTGGTCAAGTCATGTCACCCTAATGGCCTCTAAGATTCCCGCAGACAATCCTTTATAGCGATCTCGTCAATGGTAAACGACGTCGCGGCGCTCCCAAACGCAGATTCAAAGACCAAGTGAAGTCTTTCCGCCATCAAGCCGCATTCAACCCTGACACCTGGGAAACAGTTGTCGCCGACAGTCCATTCTAGCGAAGTGAAATTCATTTAGGTCTTTCCACCATTGACTGAAGAGGAAGTAAAAAGAAGTCAGGACCCGGCAACTCCAGACAAATTTCCCAAACAAATAATTTTCATAATATGTTATCTACCATCGCCCGAAGAGGAACGCTTATAGTACCGAAACATGAAAGTTTTTGTGTAGCGATGTGAATTTTTTATTGTAATCTATTATAATAAAATATTTTAATAATAATAATAATTATATATATATATATATATATATATATATATTAATATTAATTTTTATTATTATAAACGTTATATTTAGTGCGTACACGTAGCAATAACTGTTTTTTTTTTCAGATCTTCATCCTCAGTCCTGCAAACAAATATTTACACTTAAAAATAGAAGCGATATCTTTGTGTTCCCCAAATATAAATTTTAAAGTAATAAGGCGCACACACACACACACACAAACACACACACACACACACACACACACACACACACACACACACACACACACATATATATATATTATATATATAATTATTTATAATAATATTATAATTATTTTCTTTTTAAAAATATAATTCCATCGCGGCACAGAAAATTCCCATGTTTCAAAACTTAAAATAAATTTATAAATTTAATTATAAAAATTAAACTTAAAAGCCATAGTCTGGTTCCATTGTCAAGCGATGCTAGGAATAATTTACTATATATATATATATATATATGTGTGTGTGTGTGTGTGTGTGTGTGTGTGTGTGTGTGTGTGTGTGTGTGTGAATAGAGAAAGAAATGAGCGTGGACATAGCAATCAACACTGCATATTGACTGACACTTTCAAGACTTAAGCGATGATTAAAATATGTTATTCATCTTTGTCTGGTGTTTACATATCCACAATTGAGGACTTACTGGAAATTTTGCCAAAAGGGAAAAGGGTATTTCCCAGTTTCTTTCTAAAGAGCCAATCTTTTTAATTATTTATAATCTCAAGCTTAAGTCTTTCTCATTTAAATTTAATTTTAATTAATTTTTATTGATGTTGCTTATTATTGTAGTCCTCTATTTTTTCTTTATACATTTTCCTCAGTTCTAAAGTTTAGTATTTTCGTTTAAAAACTCAATTAGAACCCAGTCATGACTGCCAGACAATTTCTGCGTCCACATCAGCCCTTATATCTGGCTACCTAACTCCCGAGACTAAACCTCACTTGATTATTATGTCTGAGACACAGTTGAGAGAGAGAGAGAGAGCAAAAAATTGATTTAACACTAAAGATGACCTGAAAGAGTATGACACGAACTTAAGCAAGGAGACCGTCCAGAAGAGATGCGGAAGATTCTGAAGTCGTCTGGAGGGCATGGTTGAAGGCATGGCGATTTCATTGGATGAATTTATCTTTAGTATTTCAAGATATTTTTGTGTAATTTTGTTAAATACAACTGTTCAAAATAAGATGTCAATGGTATTGTCATTTTTGCTTAATTTACACGAAAATTTATCCATCGCACCCCGCCTATAACAGTCATGGACGCCAATTTCATATTAAGATTTTTCTTATTTTAGTTCGTTTTGCAGAATGATTTTGATCACTTCGTAACTCCAGATGACTAAATAATAATAATAATAATAATAATAATAATTATATATATATATATATATATATATATATATATATATATATACAAGTATAGGATTGGTATATACGGAATAAATTCCAATAATCAACAATTATTATTCTTAAAAGAATGCTCAATACAGAGTAGACCAGATATAATTATTTATTTATTTAAATATTATAACAAAAATATGTTATAAAATCACTACAAAAATAGCCATTCTGTTTCAACACTTCTGGTGTCTTATCAAGTGATGATGATTCTACATTCAACATCATCACTTGATAAGACACCAGAAGTGTTGAAACAAAATTGCTATTTTTGTAGTGATTTTATAACATATTTATGTTATAATATTTAAATAAATAATTATATATATATATATATATATATATATATATATATATATATATATATATATATATATATATATATAGTTGTTTATTATAAGTTTATCATATAGACGAAAACAATTTCAAGGATGCAACTTTGGTTCTCAACAGTCGAGGTGCAATTTAAATGCACCGAAACGAAGTTGCATCTTTGTAGTGAGCCAACTGATTTTGTCTATATGATAAAATTATAATAAATAATTATTGCTCTACTATCGATATCGAGCCCTCTTTTGAATTAATGCTGTGAACGTTAGAATTTATATATTATTTTCGTTCTCGGAAACATATATATATATATATATATATATATATATATATATATATATATATATATATATATATATCACAGAAATAAAAGTGTGAAGCTTGATATTACCAGACATATTATAAACGGGCGAAGCAACCGGTTTTCGCTCCCGCTCTTCAGGCTTCCAATGAGAGATTTAATTTAAATTAAAAACACAGAAGATGTACAATGAAAAATGTACAATGAAAAAAGAAATGTGGAGGAGAAAAAAATTATGAACAAAAGGAGCTAGAGCTAAATGACAGCGAGTCCCAACAAACACTCACGCTGTTTACACAAGGAAGGCTTGCGGGACCTGATGTAAAGTGCCTCCAGCACCTTGAGGTGAAATAAAGAGTGTGACCTGGACACCCTCTGCTATTTAACAGGTGCTCACATATGGCGGAACCGTAGGTGTTTGGGATGAGTCCATACGACGGCAATGTGTGATTCCTGATTTTGGTAAGAACGTGCTGTTTAATTATCATGTCCAGGCATTGTGTCGTCCTCCCTATGTAGTCAGCACCGCAACTACAAACGCTTACGGTTCCGCCATATGTGAGCAAGCCTTCCTCGTGTAAACAGCGTGAGTGTTTGTTGGGACTCGCTGTCATTTGCCTCTAGCTCCTTTTGTTCATAATTTTTTTCTCCTACTTTTCATTGTAGATGTTCTGAGTTTTTAATTTAAATTAAATTTCCCTCCCGTTGGAAGCCTGAAGAGCGGGAGCGAAACCGGTTGCTTCGACAGTTTTTAATATGTCTGGAAATATCAAGCTTCACACTTTTATTTCTGTAATAAAATTTTGTACCTTCAAAAATTATCTTTATATATATATATATATATATATATATATATATATATATATATATATATATAAAATATATATATATATACAAGGTAACCAAAAAAGTTCTGTCCGTTTTTTGATTAGTCATCGAATGAAGTTGACATATATACGAAATGCGTGTAGCAATTGTTTTCAAATTCGGACAGCCGGAAGTAGGAACATCAAACGTTATAAAAAACACGCGCACCGTGCCCGGCCATCAGTTATAAGACGGACAGCTGTGAGAAGGATGGAAGTGTCTAGAGATCTTGTTCGGGGCTGTTTACTTTACGACTTTAAAGTGGGCTTATCAGCAGCTGCATAAAGTCGCCGCGTATGTCAAGCGTTTGGGGATAGTGTTGTAGATGGACGTACTGCAAGGCGTTGGTTTCGAAAATTCAAGTCGGGAGATTTGTCTCTCCATCATGAGCCTCGCAGTGGACGATCACTGGTCTTGAATGACGGAGTCCTGAAGGCGGCCATTGAAGAGGACAGTAGTCTAACGTGTGGCGAACTTGCAAGACAGTTCAACGTTTCCGATGAAACAGACTTCACCTGCACCGCCTAGGTAAGACGTACAAGCTGAGCAAGTTGGTTGCGCAAACGCTGTTGGAGGTCCACAAGAGACAACGAGTGGCAGCCTACGTATCGCTGCTTTCTCGCCACCGTACCGCATCCTTATTCAATCGAGTGCTTACCAGTGATGAAAAGTGGGTTCTGTACGAAACTCCCAAGCGTTCCAGACATTGGTTGTCTCCTCAGGATGCTGCCCCTCACACCGCAAGACCTCCTATGCACCCACACAAGATTATGCTTTGTTTCTGGTGGACAGGTCGTCAAGTGGTTCATTATGAAGTGCTACCAACGGGCCAAACGTTCACTGGAGACGTATACTCGCAGCAATTGAAACGTATGCAACAGGCATTGTACCAGAAGGAGCCAGCACTGGTGAATCGCAAAGGTGTGCTTTTCCTCCATGACAACGCCAGGCCGCATGTCGCGCGAGTGGTCAGGGATACCATACAGCAACTTGGGTGGTAGACTTTGTGCCATCCACCTTATTCACCTGACCTTGAGCCATCCGATTACCACCTCTTCCACTCCCTGGGTAATCATCTTCGTGGGAAATCCTTCACCAATGAAGCAGATTTGCTCAAAGCCCAAACGGACTTCTTTGCGTCACCCCTCCCCCGAGTCCAACCCAAAGGGCATTGAACAGCTGGAGACACGTTGGCAGAAGGTGCTGGATGCCGAAGGCGATTACTTCGAAGACTAAATATAAGTTACACATACTGTGAAGCGTTTTCTTTTTTTTTCTTTAAAAACGGACAGAACCTTTTTGGTTACCTGATATATATATATATATATATATATATATATATATATATATATATATATATATACATATATATATATATAATCCAGCATATTAATGGGAGACCCAGTGAGGGTCGATATCACTATGTTTTTGTTTTTTTAAATCACGCTAGAATTAGCGGTATGATATTTTCAAGACTTGGCATAGTCAAGCCACAAAAATTGGAGCACTCAGTCAGAATCAAAGTCACTTTTCTAGCGAATAGTCAACTGTGTCTTTCACGCTTTGTATAATCTGTACAATATATGGTATTTATTATTGTGATTATAGTTTGACACAAGGTCTCAGTAAAGGGCGCGGAACTATCGTGCTGAACAACACTCTACGTGAGCCAATAATTTACTTAGCTATAACTAGCACAACGCTTACAAGCGAAGAATTCAGTGCATTTGAAATTAGTGCAAGAGAATTGGTTTGCTCATAAGAATGAGGTGCAATTAATCGTCTCTGGCTTCTTCTATGCGCGAGCATGGCTCTCCACAACTTCCCGTCGTTTGGAGCTCTTAGTAAATTTGATCTTTTTCCTATCTCCCCTAAACCCTGTTCTGCCAGCCATTTACGCAAGATGGTTAGGTAGGTTATACATTGTTTTCCTCTGTTCTTCTTGCGTTCAATATATCCTGTGAGTGTCTCTTTTCATTTAAGTGCTTATCGTCTTTGCAATGATTCAGAATTTTTTTCTAAGCATTCAACCCCAAGCAAGGCGGGAAGCCACTAGCACGCAAGGGGTTACAGAGAGTTGGAGCGTGAACAAAGAGGAGTGCTAGAGGAAAGGATGAAGAGACGGTTAGGGGATAGATTAGGGCATCTGGAGACGTCGATTGACGTTACATTTGAATAGCTGGAAATTATAGCTATCAGGAAAACAAGAAATACGGAGGGAGTTCCACAGGCGAGAAGTGCGAAACATGAAGCTATTGGAGTGTAAGAGACGGCAACATTTAACAGTTTCGACAATGAAAGTTTGAGAGCGAGATGCCAGCCTAGTTGAGCGCTTAAATTCATGAAGTCTGGGAACCAGCAAATGCAACTCATCGGAGCAGTTGCCGTGAAAGTTTTTGTAAAAAGACATAGGGAGGCAACGGCACGTCTGTGAGAGAGCGACTGCAGACGAGATGCCAGATCAGGGCCAACTACATTGCATATCCGTCTCTGGATTTTATCAAGAACCTTGAGACAAACAGAAGAGGCTCTAGACCATGTATGGCAGCAATACTCCATGCAAGGGTGAATGGTTGATTTGTAGATTTGAAGGATCGCCTCCGGTGAGAAAAATTTCCTGGTGCGGCACAGGGAGCCAATTTTCGTTGCGGTGGACGAAGCTATTGACTCAATGTATTTGTTCCATCTCAGGTCAGCAGACAATGTGAGACCGAGTAGTGGCAAAGAGGTGGTCTTATGGAGTTGAGCGTCAGACATTTTAATGGGAGGCAGGGTCGGTTCTTTTTGGTGAGTAATAGAGAACAGTTTTGTTTTTGGAGGTATTAAAGTTAACCAGCCAATTCCTGCCCCAGTCCACAACCGATAGGAGGTCCTTTTCAAGACAAACGGCCAGGTTAGTTTTGTCGGCGACACTAGATTTGTTTTAGAGGCAGGAGTAAATAGTCGTGTCGTACGCTAGATGCCTACTTGAGAACCTATGACATTAGGAAGATCGTTAATGAAGAATACAAGCGAATTTAGAAGTAAATATGAAAATAATTTTTACTGTGAGAGTTTCAGGGAAATCGACAGGATAATCATTTGCTTCGTTCGAGATCTTCGGGTAGCATGAAAGGTGCAGAAAATATGGTCCGGTTCATTTCCCAACAGTTAGCTGTAAATTCATGAGTCATTGTTAGTAACTGGGGGTGTGGTGAGAGTTTTATTTTCATGAGCACTGGGTTTTGAATCAAACGACGTGGGAGAGACGATCCTCGAGTGCGGCGTTGTTGGGAAGAGTCTGAAAAACATACCAAGTGTTCATCCAAGAGTTGTGATTGCAAATGTGTAGACGACACTTTAAAAAATCGTCGACGCTTGTCACAAATCAGTGTAACGGAAGGTTTAAATTTATTGGATTTGATAAGTTATTGATCACACCAGATTATGCACTCTCTCCGGGACACTCTAATTGCGTGTTTCTCAACCTTTTTCACTTCACGGCGTGCTTGTAGAATAACTGAAACTCTGGGAAATACTTTAAAATTTAATAAAGTAGAATTTGTTTATGAAATTTGAAAATAGGGAAAGTTTCCTGAAATAAGCATTTATTTTTAAGACGTTACTCAGTGTCACTAGCTTTTTAAAAATAAAGATTTTTAAGCTTAAAAACAATTAATAAATTACACTCCTGTTAACTTGGAGTCACCTGGATACCTCTTGAGGCGTAGTAGTATGACTCTGTGCATCAGTTGTGAATCTCAGCTCGAACTGATCGGTATAAATTAATTACAGTACCAACAAAAGCTTGGCTCTTTGAGTGTTGATATAACACAAATGAGTCTGTAACAGGGATTAGCTAGTCACCCAATCAGACACGGGCAGGCTGCTATTATTACGTGTAACAGCCATCATTTCTATGGCGTTTAAATAAGTCATTAGAAATTCATTAGAAAACAATGAAACAGTATGTATTTATTTATACATTTCCTGTGTATTTTTTTTAATATATATCCTGTCCCATCTGTGGTGGCAAAGGGAGGTAAATCAATTTAAATTATCAAATTTATGGGATATGTCTTCCTTGAGTCGCTCGGAGCTCATATATTTTCTATGAAACTTCTCGGGTATTCAGGCCAGTAAATGTTATATATATATTTAAAGACATTTTTATGTTTAACATTCTTTTTATAGATACAAGTATTTAAGTAATTGCTCTGTTTTTATAATAAACAGTATTAAATAACACATACCAGCCTGAATGTTCGAGAAATTTTCATA
>OZ038487.1:24091334-24118834 GCA_964036315.1 Acanthosepion esculentum
AAAGTCTGTGACATATAGGACATTGAAACAAATATTAATTTCCATTACTGCAACTAACTTAAATCTTGAACAGATTGAAATGAATATTTGTCATATTCAATGTGTGTTGTATAATTTTATGATTCATCCATTATTTGATATGACGGTTGTCAAACGTTTTGAATAATTTCTGGTAATTCTTACTTTTTTTTGTTTTGTAGTAATTTACTCTAATTGTAATCAACACTTATACAAAAATCATCTTCAAATCAGTCAAGTTTCCTGGATTTCTTTGATGAATTTAAATTTTAATCTCCTTCTACATATTTTATACTCCGGACAAACTTTCGAGCGTCCTGGGTATGACGATAAACTACATCCACGTCTTGTGTAAGACGATAAACTACATCCGCGTCCTGGGTAAGACGATATTCTACATCCGCGTGCTGGGTAAGACGATCAACTAGATCTACGTCCTGTATAAGACCATAAACTACATCCGCGTCCTGGGTATGATGATAAACTACATCCGTGTCCTGTTTAAGCCGATAAACTAAATCCGCGTGCAGGGTAAGACGATAAACGACATCCGTGTCTTGTGTAAGACGATAAACTACATCCGCGTCTTGTGTAAGACGATAAACAACATCCGTGTCCTCTGTAAGACGATAAACTACATCCGCCTGTTGGGTAAGACGACAAACAACGTCCGTGTTCTGTGTAAGACGAGAAACTACACCCGCGTGCTGGGTAAGACGATAATCTACATCCGCGTGCTGGGTAAGAGCATAAACTACACCCGCGTCCTGGGTAAGACTATAAACTACATCCAACAGCAAAACCTCTAATTAGGAGTTTTTTTTAGGAGCCTGGAACCACTTCTTAATTGCTAATGTTCCCATTTTCACTGTGACCCGGGGTGGTAACACTTGTTAAGGTCCCAGCTATGGGCAAATAATGACTCCCCCAACAAAAATCCACAGTACATTTTTTATACTAAAATATCCAAGAATATGGTTTTACAGAATATGACCAACAATACATTTTATAACAATAAAAAAATGTATAAAGAGAAATGTTTATAGTAAAATTACCAGCTATACATTTTTATAAAATTTACCAACAGTACAGTGAATTTATCAGCAAGAGACTTTTAACATATTACCAACAATACATTTTATCATCTACAAATTATATACTGAGTTTCATATGCCATAAAACAAACCATATCAAATGAAATTCTTGAACTGATCCAGTATTTCATATCAAATGGTGAAATGAAAATTAACCTGAACAACCATTTTTCCAGATCCTTTTCTAGTAATGCAGGTATCCCCCAGGGCTTTATCCTTGGTCCGACTTTGTTTTTAATTTTCATTTATGACCTTCCCGATGTCAGCTCTCAACGTGGTATCAATGTTGGTGACACAGCCATTTACTCCTGTCTGGAGAGTCAGTCCTCTCAGCACGATATGTTCAAAATGGCCGCTGATGTCAAAAACGAAATTCAGTCTGTCGTTGACTGGGGCAGTGGATGGCTTGCTAATTTTAAGGCCCTCAGTACTAAACTGCTCTCTATTAATCATTTGAGAGACCCCTTTTTTGCTTTCCATCAGCATTACTGATGCTAACCACCAGAAGAGTGATTCGTGGCGCCATTTTGTGTTAACCTTCCCCGCTGACAAGAAGTGGAAAGACTACACTGAATCGATTGTTAGGTCAATTACTAATCATTGTGCTGTGATAGATAATTTTCTTTCTCACCAGAATCTATTTTACATATCTATAAGCGTATTATTCGTCAATGATTAGCATATTGCTGCTATATAGTTCCGATGCAAACTATTGAATCAAAGGAATGAAATAGTTGTAAAATGTCGACATGAAAATAAATTCAAATTTCCATAATATATAACTTAACAAGAATAACAAAATCCCTTCCCTTGGCATTTTACAAACACTATCTCATTTACTAACTGTACATATTTAAAAAAACAACCAGCAAAAACTCTTGCACTCTTAAATATAAGAGGGAATGTACTAATTACTACAAAATTGCACTTACAGAGAATTTAATTTTGCCTTACCAGTTGTACCCATGATGATGATCTCAGAAAGATTTGGAAAGTACCTGGAAGTAAAAATGATTCTCACTGTTACAGTGCTTTTCTTCATAGATAGATAGATAGATAGATAGATAGATAGATAGATAGATAGATAGATAGATAGATAGATAGATAGAAACAGTATTAGATAGATAGATAGATAGATAGATAGATAGATATGAACAGTGTTAGATAGATAGATAGATAGATAGATATGAACAGTATTAGATAGATAGATAGATAGATATATACATATGAACAGTATTAGATAGATAGATAGATAGATAGATAGATATGAACAGTATTAGATAGATAGATAGATAGATAGATAGATAGATAGATAATGAATAGTATTAGATAGATAGATAGATAGATAGATAGATAGATACGAACAGTATTAGATAGATAGATAGATAGATAGATAGATAGATAAAAACGGACAT
This sequence comes from Acanthosepion esculentum, assembly GCA_964036315.1. Classification (NCBI taxonomy): domain Eukaryota; kingdom Metazoa; phylum Mollusca; class Cephalopoda; order Sepiida; family Sepiidae; genus Acanthosepion; species Acanthosepion esculentum. The sequence continues at coordinate 24,093,862 of OZ038487.1, forward strand.
GCTTTAGTTAGTATGCAGCGCACATTAATCTCAGCAGCGTTTACTTTTGCATTCGAAAAATCTGTCCAATTTTCACCGATCCTTTTAGACATCAAAATAAATCCTGTGTTAACATCTTAAATATTTTCCATGCCTTGTATTAATGTCGATTGATTTATCCTAATAACTAATCTCAGAAGAATTACTTGTGTGTGTGTGTGTGTGTGTGTGTCTGTGATTGCGTGTGTGAGTCTGTGTTACGTCAAGTATTATTATACTGGATACTCATAATTGAAATAGACGTCTCATTTTTATTTTTGTTTTTAACAGTGTGCATTACGATTATCAGCCTTGCGTTCAGTTCATCTGGCGTTACAAGGAGTTTTGTTGGACTCTCGCTCAAATGGGCCCCACACATAATAATCAAGGTGGTTGTAGTTTGCGCACGTATAAGAAAGCGTGGACAACAGACAAGGCGTACTCTTGACTGCGAGCAGACAGCTCGATTGTTAGCACCTATCTCTAACTTATTCCGTTACAATTTACATTACGAGGTAACAAAATCCACTGAGGCGAGTATTAAATGAATGTGTGTGGTGCAGAGAATGTGTAATGTGTAGGTATATGTAGATATCAAAATATGGCCATGAACATTACTGACGAAGAAAAATACTAACAAACCTTTTAGGCGCTCTCCTTGTTTGAGTTCGTCAATGCTGCCATAATCGTTGCATTTAGCTCATCTTTGGTGTTACAAGGAGTTCTGTTGATGTCTCGAACAACTGCGCCCCCCACATAATAATCAAGGGGGTTTCAGTCTTGGGAGTTAGCTGGCCAAATGTAAGGGCTGATCCGATCGCTGTTTGACAGCCATGACTGTGTTCTCCTGCAGTTGTGGCATGGTGCAGAGTCCTGTTGCCAGTCATAGAATCTTGCAATTCCCACCCTCTTGACCCAGGGTAGCACTAGGCTCTTGATGCAGGTCACCGTGTTCAGTCTGAGGCCCTCTAGGAAGATGTATGGGGGCATAACGTCGACATCACTAATGATTAGTCCCAAAAACGAAGATGTTGACTGGATATATCATTCAACTCTTTCCAAATCCTCTGCACTGTCCTCAGATAGATACCAAGACACTCTGAAATGTTCGTATTGGTGCCCAACTGACCTTACTATGAAGTGCAGGCAACAAAATCAAAAACAAATATCGTGTATGAGCGAAATTAAAAATATAAAATGACGACGATTTACCCATCGCACACTGTGTATATGGATATCTGAATTTCTGGGATTAGGAGTTAACTTTATTTTATGTTCTTTTCTTATCGGAACGATCAAAGTGAGTTTTCCGAGCTGCTGTACCTTGGCAAACACCTTTAGACTCATCCAACTCTTTCCGAATCGTCTTCACTGTCCACAGATTGACGCCCAAACACTCTGAAATTGGTGCTTCCGGTGCGAATGCCAAGCAGTACAGCATGCTGTTTCCAAATTTCTGGCGGAGTGAATTGCGTCATAGTTCTCTTTTTCTCACTGACGGTGCCTGACTGATCCAGCGGTGCAGTCGACAAAATCAAAACCAAATATAAAATGGCGACAATTTATCCATCGCATCTCTATGTATGCACATATAGACACTATGTTTTATTATATATAAATTATTATCTGTAAATTTGAAATTCATGAGTTGCGTCTGTTCTGTAATAAGATCGATTAACCGAGCGTCTGACACTAACGATGGATTTGACGCGAAACTCTGGAGTCGGTCAAGAAGATAAGTCGTTTATTGATTTACTGCATATTATTGCTCTAGTTATCTACTGAGCTATTTAGCAGATCTGCTGTCTAAAAATATGCTTAGTCCTGTCAATTTTACGTATTTTAAATTGGCGTATTTGAGTTTTATTACATAGATAAAAATGAACTTAGATAGGTAGATAGATAGATAGATATATATGAACATACTGACATAGATAGATAGATAGATAGATAGATAGATAGATAGATATGAACAGACTGATATAGATTTTTAGATAGATAGATCTGAACAGACTGCGATATATATAAATATAGATAGATAGGTATGAACAGACTGATATAGATTTTTAGATAGATCTGTACAGACTGCGATATATATAAATATAGATAGATAGATAGATAGATATGAACAGACTGAGATAGATAGATAGATAGATAGATAGATAGATAGATAGATATGAACAGACTGATATAGATTTTTAGATAGATCTGAACAGACTGCGATATATATAAAGATAGATAGATAGATAGATAGATAGATAAATAGATATGAACAGACTGATATAGATTTTTAGATAGATAGATCTGAACAGGCTGCGATATATATAAATATAGATACATAGATAGGTATGAACAGACTGATATAGATTTTTAGATAGATCTGTACAGACTGCGATGTATATAAATATAGATAGATAGATAGATATGAACAGACTGAGATAGATACATAGATAGATAGATAGATAGATAGATAGATAGATAGATAGATAGGTAGATAGATAGATAGATAGATATGAACAGACTGATATAGATTTTTAGATAGATCTGAACAGACTGCGATATATATAAAGATAGATAGATAGATAGATAGATAGATATGAACAGACTGATATAGATTTTTAGATAGATCTGAACAGACTGCGATATATATAAAGATAGGTAGATAGATAGATAGATAGATAGATAGATATGAACAGACTGATATAGATTTTTAGATAGATAGATCTGAACAGGCTGCGATATATATAAATATAGATACATAGATAGATAGATAGATAGATAGATAGATAGGAACAGACTGATATAGATTTTTAGATAGATATATCTGAACAGGCTGCGATATATATAAATATAGATAGATAGATAGATAGATAGATAGATAGATAGGAACAGACTGATATAGATTTTTAGATAGATAAATCTGAACAGACTGCGATATATATAAATATAGATAGATAGATAGATAGGAACAGACTGATATAGATTTTTAGATAGATAAATCTGAACAGACTGCGATATATAAAAATATAGATAGATAGATAGATAGATAGATAGATAGATAGATAGATAGATAGATAAGCAGAAACCTTAACGTCACAAGTAATTGACATATAAACTTATGAAGCTCCGGATTTGTACATAAAAATGCGCGCATATGTTCACTTTAAATCCATTAAATATATTTGTTTCCATTTTGAATATTTTTTCATCTCATTTTATTAACCCGATTTCTTGGAGATAATAACCAAGAATCACGTCTTCACAGAGGTGCATTGCGCATGCGTGCTTTCCAATGCACTCGCAAACTCGTGTCTTTTCTCGTATAATATGGGCTTATTTTATAATCATTACCTTGCAGTGAATTATATAATGAATGCTATTGTATTACAGCTGATGTAAAAAGTTGCCAAAATTTTCAACAGCATCTATATATAAATCCATGTCGTCGTTATTCACAAATTATAGCTTGTTCCCTTGCTGTTTATGACCTTATGCCATTCGTCGATAAAAATGGCTATTCCATCATAAAGAATATTTCCAGGTTTGATTGGTTGAATTCTTCGATGAATTGTTCTCTGTCAATGGCAAGTTACATGGCGTCAAAGGAATAACGGAGAGTTAAGGTCTTGGAGAATACGAAGCATGTGGAAGAATTACTATTACTAAACTACGCTGCGTTTCTGCTTAAGTAAACTTACAGTCAGCTTTATTTTTATTTATTTATTTTAAGCGTTTCACCCCAAGGCGGGAAGCCACTAGCACGGAAGGGGTTACAGAGAGTTGGAGCGGGAGTTAATAGGAGTCAAAGAGGAAAGGATGAAGAGAAGGATAGGGGATAGATCAGGGCATCTGGAGACATCGATTGACATTACTTTTGAATAGTTGGAGATTATAGCTATCAGGGAAACAGAAAGAGGGAAGGCTTCCCATATTTAATACTTCTCGTTTTCATTCTTGCGTGGTCATGTGTGACGTCACGATCTACGATGCGATTTTCGCTTCCGCGTCTCGAATAGAGGAGTGTGTAATTACTTAGAAATTTTTCATGCAACAAAAACAGACTATCATTATTGTTTCGTCCGTGTATTGTTTGATATATTGAAATGTAATTGTCATCTTTGATAATGGCTTATGTAAGCCGAAAGCTTAGATTGGATTTAAACATGTATCATATGGTAATTTCCTGTCGTCTTTCAGTGATAATGTTATTAAGCTTATCAGACAATATGAAAGGAACTTACTTAAAATGGACAAAACTTGTCTATATTATTTAATGAAACATGCATCAATATATATATATATATATATATATATATATATATATATATATGAAGAAATATAGTCTTAAATTGTGCTATATTTATGGGATAAAGTGCTCAATATCAGAGATAGAGCGTGTGTAAATATAAAAGTGAACATAGAAGTCAACACTTAGAGGCGACAGTCTGTTTCATGCTAGTGCAATCGTCAGGCAACTAGTCTATATATATATATATATATATATATATATTGAGTCATTTGTTATTACAGAACGTTTCTTTTAATAATCTTTCTTTCATTTTTTTCTCGCTTTTTCGCAAGTTTGGGTCCAAGTTATTGAAAAAACACAGTCCATTTTTTTTTGCTGAGCGCATTTTATTGTCATCAACCGTCATCAGAGGTGCTATGTGTTTTCGTTTGAGGTAGGTTGCTTTTTATTTTTATTTTTTTTTATCGATAATATTTTTGGGTATTCAGGCAGTGTTTTCGGATTGGTTCATTAGAAATTGGGAGGGGTGTGGTTTTTATTATTTGGAGGATTAGTTATTAAATATGTTTAAGATGTTGCTGCCAGGATTAATTCCGATTTTTTATGTCGAGTTTTTGATTTTTTTAATTGTGATGGCTTCAAGAATTTGTAAGCGGTTTTTGCATTTGTTTTTGTAGAGGATTGAAATTGGCAAACTTAGATACAAATATAAACAAACTTGTGAGAAAACAAGAAAAAAAAACTGAAAGGAAAATTATTAAGCGGGAATGTTCTGTAGTCTTTAATAAGACACATGCTTCAATAATGACAAACTTCCAATATATATATATATATATATATATATATATATATATATATATATATATATATATATATATATATATATATATATATCCAATAAGCTTGTGTAATAGTGATGTGAATGCATTTGTTCTGTGATTTCAAAGTTCCCTTCCGTATGGTGCCTCCTTATTTGAATTCAGACTTCCATGAATCAAATATGTGTAGCGATCGTTGCTACGCCATACATCAGTGTCGAAGTGAACTGATAAATTGGGACTTCACTAAGAAAAATAAAATATATTTTTCTCCTCGTTTCATTTCTGAATACTTTTGTAATAATATTAAACTTGATAACATTTATTGACATTATTCGGACTAGTGTCCTCATTCTTGTTGCCATGTTTATCAAAACGTTTCGGCCGTTGTACACTCCGGCCTTCTGGTTAGAATTTCGAACTGAACCCGTTAATTCGCTCGCTGGGGGGTAGGCTGTTTCTAGTTCCACGTGCAATGTAAAAATGGTAGCTGTAGACATTAGGTTTATAATACCCAGAAATTCATACACAGACACATGGTACAGTGGATAAACGCGTTCGTTAGATCCAGTGATGAGAGTCAGTTCAATACCCGGTTAAGGTGGAGAACATTCAGAGATAAAAATTAACAGGGGATAACTGATAACCGACATACATTAAACATGGCATGTGGAACTAGAACAGTCTACCCCAGTGAGCGAAATAAAGGGTTCAGTTCGACATTCCTACCTGAAGAAGGTTGGAGCGTACAACGGCTGAAACGTTGTAATAAATATGGCGGCAAAGATGAGGACAATAGTCCGAATAATGTAAATAATACCTCATCTCAGAAATATAGACAGATATTGAAGTCATTTATTTACATTGTCCTCATTTTTGTTGCGATATTTATCACAACGTTTCGGCCGTTGTACGCTCCGGTCTTAAAAATCGAAAACTGAAAAAATAAATAAGTAAATGCATAAACAAACAACATGACAATAAAATAAGCAAAATAAATTAATCCAAACAAATTTTTAAGTCTTCTGGTTGGAATGTCGAACTGAACCCTTTATTTCGCTCACTGGGGGTAGACTGTTCTAGTTCCACGTATCTAACAGTTAATTTACCACTTTAAGTTCTCCACTGCCATAACCAGGCATTGAACTTTAGGTCCTGTGAGTAGATCTAACCAAGGGCTTTATCCACTGACAGGACCTCTGTGTATGAATTTCTGGGACTTATAAACTGAATGTCTTCAGCCATCGCTTTTTACCAGTGCTCATATTGCAACGTTTCATATTGCTGTTTGCTAACGAACTCCTCATATGGAGTTTGGAGATAACTATACATAACTAGACATATTCTGAAACCACATTACCCAGGGTACTTCAGTATATTTAATTTTGGTCAAAGGGGGTCCCGGGGAGAGGCACCACCCACTGAATTCTTTTTTCTTTTGATATAAATTAAATTTAAATTTGAACAAGTGAATGACTCCTAGGGTACTTAGATAAGTATATTCCATTTCGATCAAATGGCGTCCCCGGGGGACACAAAACCCCGCTAATTTTCCCCCCCTTTGATTTGAATTGAATTTGAATTTGAACAAGAGAATGACTTCTATCCAAAATATAGAAGGAGAAATCCAGAAGATGGAAGTCAGATCGGGAAGATCCTCAAGTAATATTGAAATGCATTATTTTTTCTCCACAAATTATAACGATGATTTAAAATCAGTCTTCATTTTCTATCAAAAAGTAATGTGCGACACGCAGTCAGGCGCAGGTAATTCGGTTATTTAGAGGATAATTACTGTTACATCTAGCTATTTCAACAGTAAAATGATGAGACCTAGTTGCCAATCTAGTAATACGCTGAAGTTAACGCAGTCGAAACGCCAAGGAGGAAAGCTGATTGCCATGAAAATATTTGTAGGAAACGAAATAGAGGGAAGCCACTTTATAGCGACAGGAAAGTGCCTGAGCTCGAGATACCAGAGCTGGATCAATGATATTACAGTGAATCCTTTGGATTTTGCCGAGAATCTCGATATTACATAGCCAGAGCACTGGACTAAACATTGGCAACAATATTCAATGCAAGGACGTATGGTAGATTTATAGATGTGCAAGATGGATTCTGACTAGAAAAAAAAATGCCTGGTACGACATAGGGAACCAAACCTCTTAGCAGCGAACCTCCAACTGATTCAATGAAATCGCCCCACTTCATGACAGTAGAAGATGAGAGACCAAGAAAGCGCAATGAGGTTCGCATCAGCCATGCTGGGGGAGAGCAAAAATGGCTGACTGGGATGATTGAGGGATATCAGTTTCGTTTTGGAGGCTTTAAAATTCACAAGCCATTTCTTGCACCAGTTAATAATACCTTATTTTCCATGGAGCTTAGCCTTGAGGAGATTTAACTTCGTCAGTCCGCTGCCTTTTGCGATGAACATTGTCGTATGTTAATATATGTTGTAGTACACCTACGGATGATAATGGGTATATCACCATTGATATAAATACAGTAGTAAATACTGTATGTTGGTCTACAGTTAAAGATTCGTCTCCAGCTGGGCTGGTCAAAGTCTCTGCCTCCGGGCAAAGAGGATCCCCAGACGAGGCTATATCGAAGGGCAGCTATCCGACCCCCTTTTATACTTCTTCTACGCGCCGCTGGCGAATCTTATATGTGTTGTTCTTTTCGTAAGTATTATCATTCATTACCAACTTTCATGTGATTATTCTATTCAGTAACCTTCCCTAGGTTACAACATTTTGGCGACGAGGATGAGATAAAATTACAACACTATATATCACATTTATTCTAAAACTGCTAAGTGTGATTAGTAACTAAGTTGCAACATTCTTTATTACAATTGGCTCTCATATTAGACATTGCTTATAACTCAATCTAATATATAAGGCCTCCATCCCTCATATAAGCAAGGAGTATGAAGAAGAATTGTTGAATTACTGGAACTTGGCAAAATTTCTCTGTTTGTTCCAATTCACATAATTTTCTTTTATACATTTATTGAAAAATTATAAATCGTTAATAATTGGAAAAAAATGATTTATATATGCAATCAATGACTGTATTTTTAAAGATTTTTTAACGTATACTTCAGGCTTCCAATATATCAACGCACAAATTAACTATCGTCTAACCATGTTTTCGTGAGATACCGAAACAAAATATATTCCTTGGATGGAAATTAGTCTTTCTCGTTACACAGAGAGGGCTTTTATTTTCTTAATACATATTGTCTATCTTTCTTAGTGACAATTCTGTTTAATTTATTAACCTCGATTTAGTTCTGTTGAGCGAGGTTCGAAACCGGTTAGCCTAGCCCGTTTTACAGTTTTACTTTTTATTTATTATCATCATGAGTGGTAATAAAAATAATTTTTGTCTTTTTATGGCAGTCATATATATATATATATATATATATATAGTCATCCACAGACAGACTGTTTCGCTGTATCACAGCTCATCAGTGTGGCAAGACGTCCGGTTGCCTCTAGCTAGGATCGAAACCCGACTGAATTGGCGTCTGTCGGAGATTCTACCACTAATCCTTTGGCGCACTGCAGGGGTTAAGGTGAATGTAAGCGTATTTATTTTTAGGTAAACACACTGTGACTGAGATAACTCAATTCGATTTAACGAAGAGTCTTGCATTATTAGCCGTAATAGTCACTGTTTACAAACCCACACTTCCTCCCCAGATAGCTCAACAGAAATAAACTTTACAGGAGCATATATATTGTCATCCACAGACAGACTGTTTCGCTGTATCACAGCTCATCAGTGTGGCTAGAGGCCCGGTTTGTGTATTTGGGCAGCAACCACTATTTGATACAAGTTTTATTAAAGACTACTGACAAGGTACTGCGATTAAGCTTTTCGTATTTAATTTTTCTTGTGTTCGTACAAGTGTTTTCTTTTCTGGACATAAAGTGTATTGTTCAGATGAATCATTTATGAATTCACATGTCGTTTAAGGAACAGCGTTCCTGATCAAACTACTTTCATGAATAATTATATTGGATATACCACTACATGCCTATCAAGAAGGCTCACGTTACACATCTCGGACCACAGATCCATTAGAACTCATTTAAACACACACGGAAACCTACCAAACTCCATCCAAATTATACTAGTAGAAAATACAAATATAATAGCCTCATCCACATGTAAAAAAAGAGACTAAAAGCACTAATGGAAGCACTAATAAGAAAAGCCCAACAACTAATAACATCAACTATGAACACGGCCAAAATATGCGGACAGTGTTTGGACTAAAAAAAAAAAAAAAACATTCACAACACTCTAGAAACATTATTTACATTGTTCGGACTATCGTCATCATCTTTGCTGCCGTATTTATCACAACGTTTCGGCCGTTGTACGCTCCGGCCTCCTTCAGGTGGTTGGAATGTCGAACTAAACCCTTTATTTCGCTCGCTGGGGTAGACTGTTCTAGTTCCACGTGTCCTGTCTAATGGATATCAGTTGTCAGTTATCCCCTGTTAACTCCCCTCTCCAAGTTCTCCAAACACTTAACCGGGTTAACTCACACTCTTTGGGTTCTGTAACTGGATCTAACTAACGCCTTTATCCACCCACTGGGCCATGTGTCCTTGAGGACTCTAGAAACATATAAAAATCTACACATTCAATTTAAAATAAAAAAAAAATCAGATATAATTAAAAATATATCTGTAAAAGGACAATAGAAATAAAAACAATGTTTTAATTTTTGATTATTCATATATAAATGAATATATATTGAGGTGACTTACATATGAAATCAGAAAGACTAAAATAGCTACGGTTATTACCCATGAGGCAGTTGAGTGCCTACTACTTCCCTTGAGTCAGTAAGACTACACCACACCACAATGGCGTCATCGATATCTAAAGAACCGAACGAAGAATTATCACTGGATAATTACGAATACACACAAGTCATGGCTTAGGTTACTAGCAGCTAAAGCTAGAACAAAAAAGCTAAAAGATTTAGAATCAGTTAATGGAGAAAATTAAATAACCAATCTCTTCTTGACAACTGCTGGTTGTGAGGCCACTATAAAATTATCAGAAACTGTACACCAAAGACATTTGGAGAAAATTATGTTTAACGATATCAGTCAAATAATATTGAAAAACATAGGAGGTATAATTTGTTTATTTAACCAAAAATGTTTGAATGAACATTTGCTGCCAAAACATACACATACAAACAATTTCATATTGTCAGAGTTTTATTTTATGGAATTATTTTTAAATTTACAAAGTTATAAATAAAATAATTATGAGATTACAGCAGGTGAAACCAATTCTTTTATACACATAATTTTTTTACCAATTACCGAGGTAAACTGTGAGAAGAAACATGGTCTCGTCGAAAGCTGTTACGTATTTGTGCGGTTAAAATTGACCGACCATCCCATTTGGTACTCAAATGTTCCCGCTGGGTAGCAACGATCGCCGACCGACCGTGTCACATCTTGGTGTCAGTGACTAAGAGTCAGCCCCAGAACGCCACAGTAGGTGTCACACAGGAAGTGACATGATGTTGATACCCAGATATTCTGGAAGAAATTAGGAAAGCCAAGATTAAAGAAAAGCCTTGTCCAATAGATGCAGTTTGACTAATCCATGATAAAACTGTTGGGTTATTTTGAAGCCGACATGTAACTAAAAAAATAAGTTTGATGAATTACCAATTATAGTGGCAAACTGAGAAGAATTACGGCATAATAGGAAATGATGTATTGAACATAAATTCAACAAAACCAGTAAACAGAGTCAAGGTAGAAGAAACAGAAATGCTAAAAAACTATGAAGCAAAGTTCAGACTAAAGGAAAATGTCTCCCCCTCATATTTTGAAGCCTGAAACGTGCCAGTTCCTCTACTACTAATAGTTGTGGAAAAACTTTTAAAAAATTAACGGAATAAGATCTACTTGAACAAGTTTTGCCAGAAGGGAGCAAATGGGCTTCTCCGTTTGTAATTTTAAGAAAGAAGGATGGAGATCTGCACATTTGTGATGACTACAAAATAGGTGTAACCCACAACATATGTGCAGATTCATATGTTATTTCCAATGTAGAATGGGCCTTGAGCTCCCTTGATGGGTATGAAAACATTCCCTAAAACTGATCTAAAAGTTGGCATACCATCAAATACCTATTGATGAAGACTTTAAAGAAGTCACTACAATAAATATGCCAATAGGCTTATTAAGATGGAAAAAAATGCTGTATGGAATTAAAACACCAAGTCTGATTTTTCAAAGAGCTTTAGAGCAAGTTATCGGCAGTGATATAAAAAATACAATATTAAATGTGGAAGTATCTAAAAACAAAAAAGAATTGGAATCTTCCTTAGGACTTGTAAATTTCTATAGATGATATAATTTCTATTCATTTTTATTTATTCTTGGTGAGAGTTGCGGTCATGAAATACTAATTTTGAAAATGTCTCCCGCTCATATTTTCAAGCATGAAAAGTACCAGTCCCTCTACTACCAATAGTTGTGTAAAAACTAAAAAAAATTAATGGAAGAAGATCTACTTGAACAAGTTCTGCCAGAAGGGAGCAAACGGGCCTCCCCGATTGTAATTTTAAGGAAGAAGGACGGAGATTTGCACATTTGTGATGACTACAAAATAGGTGTAACCCACAAAATATGTGCAGATTCATATCTTATCCCCAATGTAGAATGGGCTTTGAGCTCCCTTGATGGGTATGAAAACATTCCCTAAAACTGATCTAAATGTTTCAACTGATTTCAGTCATTCATTTTCAGGGATTTAAATCCTGTGAGATACTGTCGTAGCAATGACAAGTCAATTGAATGCTTGAATAATTAACAGACATGAGGCATAAACAGTCTTTTTTTTATATATAATTTCAATCCTAACAGAAATGAAACTGTTAATTAAAAAATATTTTAAAATAGAAGGTATAATTCGTTTATTTAACTGTTTGTCATTTAGAGTTTTATTTTATGATTTTGTATTTTATTTTCAAAGTTATAACTAAAATAATTATGAGATTTCAGCAGGGGAGCCCAATTCTTCTACCCCCATAAGAGATTTCGAACTCAATTATTTTATTAAATTCAAGTTAAGATTAAAAAACTTAAATATGCTAGAATTTTATAATGAATAAAATATTTTCTTATATGTATTTAATATGACATCTGAATTTGTAACTTTTCACTGTCTCTATACATTTTACTATTTGGCTTTGTATAACCATTGAAAAGAAGTTTTATTAATTATTGAGGGGACTCATTTGCGTATGAAACCACAAAGACTATAAATATCTATGGTTATATCTCTTGAGGCAGTTGAGTGCCTACTACATCCAGGAGCTATATAAAAAATACAATATTCTACCAGGTTAACATTTGTGTTGGTGCTATTAACGACAAAAAATTAAAATGGAAAACCCGTATGGTTTTGAACAAGTAAAAACATGCTGGATGAACACTTAACAAAGAAAGTGTGTGCAGAAAACTAAAAAAATATATCATTTTGGGGATGTTTCTTATCTAACAAAGGCATATCATTAGACCAATTGTTAACTGACAAAATATTAAAAGTTGAAGTACCTAAGAACAAAAAAAAAAATAGAATCTTTCTTAGGACTTTCTACAGACGATATGTAGAGCGATACTCCGAATTGACAGAACTTTTTGCTGGTTTAAGAAAAAATAATGTCGAATTTATTTGAACAAAAGATCAACAAGCGGCATTTGAAAATTTCAAAGTTTTTCTGGCAAAGAAGCTAGTAGTAAAAATATTCAACCCTGTAAGGGAAATAGTAGTAAGAACTGATGCAAGTGAACACTCAATATCGGGAATATTACTTCAGGATTGTCATCCTATTATGTGTCTCTCGAAAAAGTTGTCAAAAGCCGAATTGAACAAATATTCAGAAAGAAGCGTTCGACATAATAAGGATGACAAATAGAGCTCGGCAGTTTTTGCCTGGAAAAAAAATTCCTACTAAGGTCCGACCATAGACCTTTAGACTTCATATTTATTCCTAGGAAGGAACTTCCTAAGGTAACATCTTCTAGAATTCTAAGATGGGCCTTAATGTTAATGGCGTTTGACATTGGTATTGTAACATCTTCTAGAATTCTAAGATGGGCCTTAATGTTAATGGCGTTTGACATTGGTATTGTAACATCTTCTAGAATTCTAAGATGGGCCTTAATGTTAATGGCGTTTGACATTGGTATTGTAACATCTTCTAGAATTCTAAGATGGCCCTTAATGTTAATGGCGTTTGACATTGGTATTGTAACATCTTCTAGAATTCTAAGATGGGCCTTAATGTTAATGGCGTTTGACATTGGTATTGTAACATCTTGTAGAATTCTAAGATGGCCCTTAATGTTAATGGCGTTTGACATTGGTATTGTAACATCTTCTAGAATTCTAAGATGGCCCTTAATGTTAATGGCGTTTGACTTTGACATTGAGTACGTAAAAGGCAATACCATTCTGCATGTAGACGATTTGTCGAGTTTGAGGTTAATTACTTTTGGAAGTGAGAAAGAGGAGGAAAAATTGGAAGATACTTTCTTAGACTGGGTCGAAACTGATATAGACAAATTAGCTGAAGATAAAAAGCGAGATCCCATATTTAATAGTATTTTGTTCAGGTTGAAAAAAATAATAAGTGGAATAATTTCTCACAGGCAGAAAGGTGTTTTAAAGAAGTTAAACCCTAGAAAAGGGAGTCATTTTTAATGGAAACGTAGTGGTTCTGCTAACAACGCCAAGGAACTAAATTTTAAAAAAATCATACATGACGATATTGTGGAATAACATACACAAAGCAGATTAAGGCTAGCGGCATGGCGGCCAGGCTATTCTACAGATGCAGAAGAATACATAAAAAGGTGTAAAATGTGCAATGAAAGAAGAATATGCAGACATACAAAAACACTTATATGGCCTAAAGATTCCAAAACTTGGAACAGAGAACACATGGATCATGCCCATGATACTGGAGTGGGGTTATTACTAATGTTAGATTCGTATTCAGGCTGGCCAGAAGTAATACAGGTTTCCAACAAAAAAAGTTCGGCCATGAAACAAGCGTTAAGTATTATATTTACAAGAGATGGAATTCCAAAAAACGTAAGAATCTAACAACGCCTCTCAGTTCTGTGACGAGGAACTATGCCAGTGGTTGGGGGAAATTGGACGCATGCCATATAGCCTCCCCTGTACCATTCGCAATCAAATAGATTAGCAGAAAGGACGGTGCAAACTATGAATATACGGACTGAAAATATGTGTGCAAAGGAAAGAAAAGATAGAAACATTTCTTCCAAGACTGTTGCTAAGTTATAGGACGATAGCACACGTGGGAAGATCGAAAAATCCATCCGCCTTCATGGGTACATAAATTAGACCCCCATTGACCATGTCCTAGGCTACGAACGAAACGCTATGGTATAAAAGGAATAGTGAATCTAATCTACTAAAGACAAGATTCATAATGAAAAGTGGACAGAACACTATGATAATAGAAAAACAAAATTGAAATAGGATGCTATCACATGCAGACCAATTTAGATTGCACCACGATAGCAATGAAGAAATGTATGGTGACCCTGAAAGTAGTGAAGGTGACAGCATCAAGGCAAGGCGAACTAGACACTGAAATCATAAGTAATATAGGAAGATGAACAATTGTTGGAGGTACCCTACTATGAAGAAAGAAAACATTACGATCTTCCATATCTAGACAATCACTTAGCGATATAGAGGATGATAGGGAGGAGATAAAACTTCACAGAAGTACCAGAGAAAAAAGAGAATAAAACCTCTTCGGCACAGTGAGATGAACTGACTAATTTACATCTGAAGTCACTAAGACTATAAATAGCTACGGTTATTACCCATGAGGCACCTGAGTGCCTACTACTTCCCGTGAATCAGTGACACTACACTAGATACATACATTTATATATATATATATATATATATATATATATATATATATATATATATATATATATATATATTCATTGATGCATGTTTCATTAAATGATATAGACATGTTTTGTCTGTTTATTTTAATTAAGTTCCTTTCATATTGTCTGATAAGCCTAATGAAATTATCATTGAAAAACGAAAGAAAATCACAATATTGATATATATTTTTTAATCCTATCTAAGCTTTTGGCTTACATAAGCCATTATCAAAAATGACAATTACATGTCAATATATCAAACAATACACGGACGAAACAATAATGATAGATTGTTTTTGTTGTATGAAAAATTTCAAAGCAACGACAAATTCGTGTATACGAGACGCGGAAGCAAAAATAGCATCGCCACTTGTGACGTCACACATGACCACGCGAGAGTGAATTTGAGATGTATTAAGTATGGGAAGACGTTGGTATAAACCAATGGCTTCTGTTATCAATTTAAGAATATTTGTAGAGATTTCGTAGTTTATTTTGTTCAGGTTAGGTTTCAACTCTTTTATGTATATAGCTTCAAGAATTTTTAGTTTTTGTTTATTGTTTTCATGTTTAAGTATAGTTGTGTTTTCAACGAGGATTTTCCGGAATTGTCTACGCGGCCAGACATGTCGTTTTAAATGCCTAAAAATGTTAGAGTTATCATTCAAATGTCGAGTCAAGCGTCGTGAAAGCGAGTTTGTGGTGTGACCAACATAAATATTATTTAATCCAATGATTCATCCCCCTCCCTGTTAGTGATTTGCAAAAAACCAACATAGTTTACAAATTCAAGTGCCTTTTGGGAGATTGTATCTCCAATGGATTAAATAATATATACAGTATATATATATATATATATATATATATATATATATATATATATATATATATATATATATATATGTGTGTGTGTGTGTGTGTGTGTGTGTGTGTGTGTTTATATGTGAATCCGCGCGTTTATGTTTGTGTGTTTCGTTGAACAAGACTGATAAGTTATTTTTATTATATTTTTCTTTCATGCTGACATGGTTTATCCTCAAGGATTATCTTCAAGGATTATCCTCAAGGATTATAAGCAGGGTGTAAGTACTATTGTAGGTGTTATAAAATTTCTAAAAGTAGATATATTCTTAATTTTCAAATGTAGATAATATGCAAGAAGAACATAATTAAAAAAAAAGTAAACAAAATTACCTTGTGGTTCTTGTTTAATGAAACATGTATTAAATAGGAGTTGCTGCCGTAATACACAATTATACATTTTTTCTACACTTTCAGTAAATTTCATTGAACACTTTTTCCTTTTTTTTTCTTTTCCTTACTGTCACTAGTATTTTTAGCCTTTTTCCTTCCCGCACCAAATAACTATATTTTCTCTCTCAACCTTTTGCTATAAATGTCACAATCCTTTTTTTTTAATTTCAAGATTATTTTTGGTTTTTATTGTTTCTTTTCAAAATTTGTAAACGTGTTTTGCAATGCGGTTAAACTCAAGACTTGAATGAAGCCTTCTAATACTCACCGACTTTGTTCTGTCGTCGCCTCGCGGTACAAGCCGAAAGAAAATTTATTAAAAAAAAAATTAAAAAAGAAAAATCAACTAAAAAGAAAAAGAAAAGACTTGAAAAGTGTCACATGATGTGTCATGTCGTTATTCCTATCTTTCGGGATTTAAATACACTAACGATTTAAGAGAGGCTTAAGTACATATATTCACTGTGAATATTTCTTAACGACTATCACCAGGCAGTCTTGAATACAGAATTCTCTATGGCACTACGCCGTCCAGATATTAACTTAACCATGTTTACAGTGGAGTATGGGTACTCGTTTGTCCGGAGATGGAGATGGAGACTGGTGTGCGAGACCGTGGAGCAGTTTTCCTTCCGGTATTATTTGACAATGTTCCAACCCATTTACAATGATAAACAAAAGAGGTGAAATGGGGATGCGTAAGAATGGCACATGTAAGCATAGCTAAACACAAGCTTATCAATCTTCATTTTATCTCCTCTGACCTTATGCCAAACTAAGAAATGTACGAGAAAAGGCTGAAAAGTTCTCAGCCCGATATACTTCACAAAATCTGACCAAATACCAAAATTTATCCGTCGAGACGAGTAATTTTCAGCACCTATCTCATTTTTTCTTGCTTTTCTTTCTTTCTTTTTTCTTTCTTCATTTCTTTTTGTCTTTCTTTTCTTTCTTTCTTCCTTTCTTTTCTTTCTTTCTTTCTTTTTACATTTAAGTTATTTCTTTGATTTTTGCTGTAAATTGATAACACTTTCTTTTCTTTCTTTCTTTTTTCTTTCTTCCTTTTCTTTCTTTCTTTCTTTTTTCTTTCTGTTTTTCTTTGTTCCTTTCTTTCTTCCTTCCTTTATTTCTGTCTTTCTTTTCTTTCTTTCATTTCTTTCTTTCTTTCTTTTACATCTAAGTTATTTCTTTGATTTTTGCCGTAAATTCATAAAGCTTTCTTTCTTTTCTTTTCTTTCTTTTTTTTCTTTTCTTTCTTTCTTTCTTCCTTTTTCTTTCTTTCTTTCTTTCTTTCTTCGGATTACACTTACTTTTCTGTCTTTGTTTATTTTTCTAACTCTCCAGTCTTTCTTTCTTTCTTTCTTTCTTTCTTTCTTTCTTTCTTTCTTTCTTTCTTTCTTTCTTTTACATCTAAGTTATTTCTTTGATTTTTGCCGTAAATTCATAACGCTTCCTTTCTTTCTTTTCTTTTGTTTGTTTCTTTTTTCTTCCTTTTTCTTTCTTTCTTTCTTTCTTTCTTCGGATTACACTTACTTTTCTGTCTTTGTTTATTTTTCTAACTCTCCAGTCTTTCTTTCTTTCTTTCTTTCTTTCTTTCTTTCTTTCTTTCTTTCTTTCTTTTACATCTAAGTTATTTCTTTGATTTTTGCCGTAAATTCATAACGCTTCCTTTCTTTCTTTTCTTTTGTTTGTTTCTTTTTTCTTCCTTTTTCTTTCTTTCTTTCTTTCTTTCTTTCTTTCTTTCTTTCTTTCTTTCTTTCTTTCTTTCTTCGGACAACACTTACTTTTCTGTCTTTGTTTAATTTTCTAACTCTCCAGTCTTTCTTTCTTTCTTTCTTTCTTTCTTTCTTTCTTTCTTTTACATCTAAGTTATTTCTTTGATTTTTGCCGTAAATTCATAACGCTTCCTTTCTTTCTTTTCTTTTGTTTGTTTCTTTTTTCTTCCTTTTTCTTTCTTTCTTTCTTTCTTTCTTTCTTTCTTTCTTTCTTTCTTTCTTTCTTTCTTTCTTTCTTTCTTTCTTCAATGCGCAAAATTATCTTTTAATTCAATGTTCTCGACTCATATCGTTTCGTAATCTAATAGCTTGAAAAAATTCTCCTTCAAACGATCTGATATTTAATCCATGTTATGTATGAAGATAGACTACATCTGGCAGCAAGACCTTTGACCGGGTGATTGGAGATTTTTTACCAGCATGGAATCATCTCTTAACTGCTATTGTTCCCAGGTCCACCATGATCCGGGGTGGTAGCACTTTTTAGTGTCCCAGCTATGGGCAAATATAATGACCCCCCCAACAAAAATCAACAGTACATTTTTTATAGTAAAATTACCAAGAATACATTTTTACAGTAAAATGACCAACAATACATTTTTATGGAAAAACAAGTCAATGTAACACTAAAAATGTATAATAATAAATCTTTATAGTAGAACTACCAGTTATATATTTTTATTAAAACATACTAACAATACATTTTTCTAGTGAAATTACCAGCAATAGATTTTTAAAAATTACGAACAATATATTTTATGCAAACGATATATCCGTTCTGGGTATGACGATACACTACGTCCGACAGCAAGGCTTCTGAACAGGAGTTTTTGAGGAGCGTGGAACAAACTCTTAGTGGCTGGTGTTCCCCGGTCCACCCTAACCCGGGGTGGTAGCACCTGTTAGGGTCCCAGCTATGGGCAAATAGTTAACTCTCAAACTGGGGTCAAAACACTATGAAAGTGTAAAAATAGGTTTCAATACCAACAATATATAAATGTTACCAGAAAAATATTTTTACGGTAAAACTATTACCTGCAATATATTTTTGTAAAAAATATTATCAGCAATAAAATTCATGTCGGCATTAAATAACCCATTGAGGTGTTGACATGCCGTAAAACAAAACGAAACAAACCAAACAAAACTATATACGAGGGTCATTCAATAAATAAGGTGAATTTTTCGGTATAAGGACTTCTAATACAGATAGAAGCTTACTTTTTTTTATTTTTTTGTTTTACTTCTTTTCCACATGGAATTAAATTCTTTTGCAGATTAAAAAAAAACTTTCAGAGTTTTGGCGATTAACAAAGATGGCCGACCAAGAAGCATGCTCCAGGATTGAACAGCGGTCATTTATCAAGTTTTTGGTTGCTGAAGGGTGCAAACCAGTTGAAATTTATAGGAGAATGTCAACTGTGTATGGTGCCACATGTTTCAGCAAAAAAATGTCTACAGGTGGGCTAAATTGTTTAAAGAAGGACGGGGCAGTGTTGAGGATGAAGACAGGCCTGGGAGTCCTACAGAAGTGAGGTCTCCTGAAGTGATCGAATCAGTCAATAACCTCATTCAGTCTGACAGAAGGGTGACAGTGGATGACATTGCAAGGACTTTGAACTTATCTGTTGGGCCAGCACACAAGGTCAGCTGCCAGTGGGTGCCAAAAATGCTTACTGCAGAGCACAAACAGCACAGCAGCCCAAATGGTGCAGACCATCAACGAGCTGGGCTGAGAACTGCTCCCTCATCCCCCTTACAGCCCAGACCTTGCCCCTTCAGACTTTCACCTGTTTGGTCCCTTGAAAGCGTTCACGAGAGGCACGAAGTTTAAAAGTGACGATGAAGTCAAAAGTGTTGTGAGCGACTGGTTGAGACATCAGTCCAAAGATTATTACGCTGAGGGAATACGGAAGCTGGTGCACAGATGGGAAAAGTGTGTGACAGTGCTGGGAGACTACGTTGAAAAATAAAAAAAAGCAAGCTTCTATCTGTATTAGAAGTCCTTATACCGAAAAATTCACCTTATTTATTGAATGACCCTCGTGTCTAAAAAAATATATATTTACCCCAAAAATATAAAATTATGTACAAAATATCTGTAGTAGAAGGCATAAAACTGCGTTCTAAATACAGAGTAACCCGGATATAAGAGAGTTGTCGGGACCGGAGAATAAGTCTCTTATATCTGGGTTTCTCTTATATCCGGGTTTGGTCTATTATATATACATTAACGCAGGCTCTAATTTGGGACCAGAGAAAATCTCTCTTATATCCGAGTTTCTCTTATATCCGGGTCTCTTATATCCGGGTTACACTGTAATTAAATTTCAGCATTAAATAACCCATAGATGTGTTGATATGCCGCTAAACAAAATCAACCAACCAACCAATAAAATTTTAACAGCATGTGCAGAAACAACACTAAATTCTTTCTTTAATTTTTTTTTTCCTTTTCAGTTTTAAAAATGTCATTCATTAGAATAGAAATGGCGTCTTGTGTGATAGAATATGCTCGAACACAGTCGAACAAAACTGTGCAGCATGTATTTGTGAGAGAATTGACTAAAAATGCACCAACTGCAATGCAGCTTTGGACATGGCATAAAAAATTCAAAGAGGAAGGCTGTCTGTACTGACTTGGCGCGTGCCGTGTCACAGGCGGTTCGTATAATGAAAATTTGCGAAATCCTTCATGAAATCCACATACCTTAGAATTTCTCATTCAAATTTGGATGAATAAATCTTATTTCAATCAACAATACGTCTGCTTAGTTTCATTTGTCTAGACTACGTAGTTACTATGATATTTGCATCTCAAATGCTTTTTTTAAAACATCCTATATATATATATATATATATATATATATATATATATATATATATATATATATATATATATATATATATATATATGTGTGTGTGTGTGTGTATTAATAAAAAGACAAAAGAAAAATTCTTAGTCGACGCGTTTCCTTCTCTGAGGGAGATTATCCAGACAAACACGGGCCTTGATAAAGTCTCTCAGAGGACAAAACGCGTCGGTTAAGAATATTTTTTCCTCTTGTCTTTTTATTCATTTTATTCTTTTACAAATACACTATGGATCTGGATACAATACACACAACCACACACACACACATACACGCTCTCTTTCCATATATATATATATATATATATATATATATATATATATATATATATATATATATATATACAGAGACATACAGCCTAAAAATTTGACGGATAGTTTCGCCTACGAAACTCTGGAATCGGGATGCTGAAGGTAACATCAATCTGTTATGTGACAAAATTTTACTTACAGTAATCATATATATATATATATATATATATATATATATATATATATATATATATATATATATAGAGAGAGAGAGAGAGAGAGAGAGAGAGAGAGAGATGACTATGGACATAGAAATCAACACTGCATGTTGACTGACAGTTTCAAGACTTAATCTTTCATTAAAATATATGATGCTAGCAGGTTTCGCCCGCTCGCTATCACTTCGCAATGTAAGATATATTCACTACATGCTATATTTGAAACAAAAAATTTAAATGAACATTTCATTCATAAATTGGTTTGTTATAGTTAAGGAAAGTTTTACAAATAGATGCCAACTAGCTGAAGGCTAAGTAAAATGCAAATTTCAAACACATTTCCGCATTATATAAGACGATATCCCTGAAAAGAACTATTTTTATGAAAATCAAAACAATCCTCGAATAAAAGAACAGTAATCAAGGACAATTAATTAATGAAATATACTTTTTTAAAAATCAATATACAAATTCGTTAAACCTGGAAAAAATGCTATTTGTCTAGAAGTAGATAACATATAATAGATATTAAACTTTTAGTGCGTAAATTCCACTTTGGAGGGGTGTACACATTCAGATACTTATCGGTCATAGGGTTCTGTCCCTGTGCTGGTGGTATCACGTCTATGACTATCTTGGACCGGCTCTGACCAGTTTGAACCAGCTATGACAAGCCAAGACCAGCTATGACCAGATATGACCAGTTTGGACCAGCTTGGACAAGGTAAGACCAGCTAAGACCAGCTAAGACCAGCGGCCTGAGTGAAAACTCTCGGGTCCCCACGGTAAAAGCTGACCTTGTGTCACAACCAGACTCAGTTGGGGGGTCAAATAAATACCGTGTAAATTCCTCTCGAGGAGTTTCTAAAACATTACTTATCATCTCTCAGTTGCGTCTCTGTCTTTGGACAGGGTGCACTCAGGGTCTTCTCTGTCAAAGGACGGAGGGGCAACTGAGGAAAATAATACTGAAGAAGTGCCCAGCCCTGAGGAACAGCTGCCCGACGCCGCTCCCTCCCATTGCACCAGAAGAAGGAATCGGTGCTCGCACCGAGACCAGCGCAACCGACGGTTGCGGGGGCTGTGAGCAATTTTTGTACCTTGCCCGGGTGCACGCGCTCGGGCCCCACTTTAAAAAGACCTTATCTCACATCTCGTCTTCGTGGGGGAACGAGTAAACACCATGAAATTTCCTCTCTCTCTCGTGGTATACACACACTGATACTTACCGGTCACAAGGATCCGTCGCTGCGCTGGTAGTATCTCAGCTCTGTCTAGCTTGGACCAGCTAAGACCAGCTACGACTAGCTTAGACCAGCTCTGACCAGCTTGGACAAGCAATGACCAGCTAAGATCAGCGGCCGGAGTGGAGACACTCGGGTCTCCACGTTAAAAACCGACCTTGTGTCACAACATGGCTCAGTTGAGTGGGGGGGGGGGTCAAGTAAATAGAGTGTAAATTACTCTCTCGAGTGGTTTGTAAAACATTACTTATCATCTCTCAGTTGCGATTCCGTCCTTGGACAGAGTGCATTCAGGGTCGACTCCCTCAAAGGACAGAGTCACAACTGAGAAAAATTGTACTGAGAGGTGTCCAGGCATGGGGAAGCGCTGCCCGAGACCACGCCCTCTCATTGCACCAGAGAGAGGGATCGGTGCTCGCACCAAGGCCAGACTAACCGACGGTTCCTGGGGCAATTTTTGTTCCCAGCCCGGGTGTACCCACTCGGGATCCCCACATTAAACCAACCTTGTGTCACAATGCGACATCGGTGGTGGGGGGTTGAGTAAATACAAATTACTATAAAGTAGAGCTGGAGTTTTTAATCCCAGAATTCCTGGGAGAATTGGGCTCCAATTCCGCATTTATTCATTTAGATTCCATAATATCGGTTTTACTTAATTATTATGTTTCTCTAACTCCTCAAAGGTTGAATGTATAAATAATTCTAATTTCTATTTCCCCATCTTTACACACTATTAATTTTATATTAGAAATTGCCCCCTGTTCTGTCACCTGTGAAATCAAAATAATTGTTTGTACGGAAAATAAGGATCTGTCATTTTCGATTCTTTCCATCCTTTTTTATCTTTTCCATCTTTTTCTATCCTTTTCTGTCCTTTTGTATCGTTTCCATCCTTTTCTATGCTATTTATATGCTTTTCTCTCCTTTCCTTCCTTTTCTGTCATTTTCTATCCTTTCCTTCCTTTTCTGTCATTTTCTGTTATTTCCATCCTTTTCTATTCTATCTATCCTTTCGTTTTTCTTCTATCATTACCATACTCTTCTATCCTTTTCTCTCCTTTTCTATCCTTTCCATTCTTTTCTGTCCTTTTCTATCCTTTCTATCCATTTTATCCTTTCCATTCTTTTCTATCCTTTTCTGTCTTTTCTATCCTTTCCTTACTTCCTTTTCTGTCATTTTCGATCCTTTCGACCCTTTTTTTATCTTTTCCATCTTTTCCTATCCTTTTCTGTCCTTTTGTATCGTTTCCATCCTTTTCTATGCTATTTATATGCTTTCCTCTCCTTTCCTTACTTTTCTATCCTTCCTATCCTTCCATCGTTTTCTGTCCTTTTCTATCCTTTTACCCTAAAGCTAGGTTAATCGCTGTTTCACTCTGCCCCCGCTTTACTTCAATGTCCTTTGAGTGTTAAATCTTCCAAACATTCTTTCCTCATTATATTTCCTAGAAATTTCAACTATAACTTTCTAATTTTAATGTAAGCAACCGTGTAGTTCCCTTTCCATAATTTAGTTATCCTTTTCTGTCCTTTTCTATTCTTTCCTTCCTTTATCCTATCTATCCTTTCGTTCTTCTTCTATCCTTTCCATACTCTTCCATCCTTTTCTCTCTTTTCTCTGCTTTCTACCCATTTCTATCCGTTACATCCTTTTCTATCCTTTTCTGTCATTTTCTATCCTTTTTATCCTTTCCATATTTTGCCATCCTTTCCATCCTTTTCTGTCATTTCTATCCTTTTCTACGCTATTTATATGCTTTTCTCTCCTTTCCTTCCTTTTCTATCCTTCCTATCCTTTCCAACCTTTTCTATCCTATTTTATTCTTTTCTATCTTATTTCTATCCTTTTCTACCCATTCCATTCTTTTAGGTCAGCATGTGTTTCACTCTGCCCACTCTTTACTTCAATGTCCTTTGAGTGTTAAATCTTCCAAACATTCTTTCCTCGTTATATTTCCAAGAAATTTCAACTATAACTTCCTAATTTTAATGTAAGCAACGTGTAGTGCCCATTTACTTCAGAACTTCCTCGTTGCTCACATGTTCTGTCTAGGACATTCTCAGCATTCATCTGTAAAACTACATGACCGACCTGATAATATCCGCTTTCTCTGTATATGTAAATAGTTTTACACTTGTGTGAAATGCTTGTATTCTGTACGCTTTGTTAAGAAGAATTTTAAGACTTTATCATTTATCATCACCCATAAGGAATTAAAAGCGTTATTTTTTACATAAGAAATAATTAAATGCTAACACTGTGTCC
>OZ038487.1:24121334-24136334 GCA_964036315.1 Acanthosepion esculentum
ATTGATTTTGTAAACAAAATGTAAATCATATTTGCAAGTAGAAAGAACTTACTGTAAATAGACATCGACCATTCCAATATCCAAAATCTTATCACGAAATACACCATTTCGTAACGAAGCAGATGATTTAATAGCCAAAGAGAAGCCATCAAATGAAATACAAAGGAAAGAAGAAAATGATTTGGTGAATTTATTTCACATATTTGTCGAATTGAAAATAGTTTGTGTTCAACATAAATTCTAAAAAATGATTGTCTTCAATATAGACGTTTTTACGTTAAGATATGTGTTCAATATAGATATAAAAGTTTTTTACGTTATGTGTTCTTATTCTCTGCTAAATTATTTGTTAAAATAAATTAAATTATTAAATTAGAAATTTAAACTTAAATGTTTTTTTAAAATGCTCAGACAACAAATTATAATTATAAAAGTCGGTCAAATGCAATCAGACAAGTATAACGACTCACTTGCCACCTATCTGAATATTATGCCATCGAACAACACATTAAAAGCAGCATAAAGATCATAATAACATTAGAGAGCTACACACAAATAGTACAAAAATAGTAGCAAAATCAGACGATAAAAACAGACTTATGATCCTCGAAGCAATAATCATGCAACGAGAAAGAAAACTACCAATAAATAAAAACAATTATAATTTATAAGCTCGCACCCTCAAATGTATATAATGAATCAAAACACATACACCCATACACTCGTCATAACTCACTTATGTCACAGCAGTCACGAGTTCTACGAAAGTCACCAATTGTCTCTACATACCTTGATGATGACTTAAGAAAGTCGAAAGGTTGGACTGTATTCTTTGTACTTTTTTCCGAAATGAACTTCGTGCAATTTCTGACGGAAGTTCTTCCTTGCCTGAGAAAGGTTATTGTTAATATGGGCAAGACGATCAGTAAAATTAATCGACACAAAATATCTCGTTTTTAATATTCACCTTAAAGAACATTTGCTGACTAACTACACAGAATCTATCTATCTATCTATCTATCTATCTATCTATATATATATATATATATATATATATATATATATATATATATATATATATATATATATATGTAACGTAAATCATTCAAACGAAAAACAAATACTGAAGCTAGTTATATGGCGAGAATCACTCTCACAAACAATATTTAATAATAAATTACAACCAACTTCGAATCTGTTAATGAATGGTGTGATCCTTGTTCATAAATTCCGGGCTTATCTGGTCTTATTTTTTTTTTTTTATTCTTACATTTAACAATATCTCATTACTAAAAAAGCACTCTTTCGGACCACAATATCTTTCGATGTCGCATTACTATTCGGAGTTTAACAAAAACACACTAATATGTCTACCTGAGGATGGTCGTTCGAAACGACTGAAAGCCGGCTCGTACAAAAAAATAAGACCAGATAAACCCGGAATTTATGAACAAGGATCACACCATTCATTAACAGATTCGAAGTTGGTTGTAATTTATTATTAAATATTGTTTGTGAGAGTGATTCTCGCCATATAACTAGCTTCAGTATTTGTTTTTCGTTTGAATGATTTACGTTACATAAATTGAATACGCACTACAAAACCAATATATATATATATATATATATATATATATATATATATATATATATATATATATATATATATATATATCACTTGATGATTAGTAGGAATAATTCCAAGGAGAATATAAATGCAAAGAGAGAGCAACTCGAGGTGGTGTAATAGTTAGCAAGCTTGTCTCGCTAGAACAATTACGACTGAGTAGTGAGTTCAATCATCACTGGGTTTCCCACACTTTCGGCCTTGTACCACATCTGAGCTACGCTTGGAAAATCAGTATAAATCCAAGGAGAGCTCAATGTAAGATCAGAGCAATATAATAGCACTGATTCCTTAAAATCATTTCGGTCAGGTGATAATTTATTTCCTTCCTTCTCTCACATTCTTTCCCTTTCCCCTCCCCTTGTCTATCGCTCTTCCCCCTAAAAACCTTACATCGAAATTTGTCTTTCTCCACGAATTTTTCTCTTTTCCTTTTTGATTTTAAAACTTTTTTCTTTTTCTCTTTTCTCTCTCAACGTTTTTTTCTTTTTCTCTTTTCTCTCTCATCCTTTTTTCTTTTTCTCTTTTCTCTCTCATCCTTTTTTTCTTTTTCTCTTTTCTCTCTCATCCTTTTTTTCTTTTTCTCTTTTCTCTCTCATCCTTTTTTTCTTTTTCTCTTTTCTCTCTCATCCTTTTTTCTTTTTCTCTTTTCTCTCTCATCCTTTTTTCTTTTTCTCTTTTCTCTCTCATCCTTTTTTCTTTTTCTCTTTTCTCTCTCATCCTTTTTTCTTTTTCTCTTTTCTCTCTCATCCTTTTTTCTTTTTCTCTTTTCTCTCTCATCCTTTTTTCTTTTTCTCTTTTCTCTCTCATCCTTTTTTCTTTTTCTCTTTTCTCTCTCATCCTTTTTTTCTTTTTCTCTTTTCTCTCTCATCCTTTTTTCTTTTTCTCTTTTCTCTCTCATCCTTTTTTTCTTTTTCTCTTTTCTCTCTCATCCTTTTTTTCTTTTTCTCTTTTCTCTCTCATCCTTTTTTCTTTTTCTCTTTTCTCTCTCATCCTTTTTTTCTTTTTCTCTTTTCTCTCTCATCCTTTTTTCTTTTTCTCTTTTCTCTCTCATCCTTTTTTCTTTTTCTCTTTTCTCTCTCATCCTTTTTTTCTTTTTCTCTTTTCTCTCTCATCCTTTTTTTCTTTTTCTCTTTTCTCTCTCATCCTTTTTTTCTTTTTCTCTTTTCTCTCTCATCCTTTTTTTCTTTTTCTCTTTTCTCTCTCATCCTTTTTTTCTTTTTCTCTTTTCTCTCTCATCCTTTTTTCTTTTTCTCTTTTCTCTCTCATCCTTTTTTCTTTTTCTCTTTTCTCTCTCATCCTTTTTTTCTTTTTCTCTTTTCTCTCTCATCCTTTTTTCTTTTCTCTTTTCTCTTTTCTCTCTCATCCTTTTTTCTTTTTCTCTTTTCTCTCTCATCCTTTTTTTCTTTTTCTCTTTTCTCTCTCATCCTTTTTTTCTTTTTCTCTTTTCTCTCTCATCCTTTTTTTCTTTTTCTCTTTTCTCTCTCATCCTTTTTTCTTTTTCTCTTTTCTCTCTCATCCTTTTTTTCTTTTTCTCTTTTCTCTCTCATCCTTTTTTCTTTTTCTCTTTTCTCTCTCATCCTTTTTTCTTTTTCTCTTTTCTCTCTCATCCTTTTTTTCTTTTTCTCTTTTCTCTCTCATCCCCTTTTTTCTTTTTCTCTTTTCTCTCTCATCCTTTTTTCTTTTTCTCTTTTCTCTCTCATCCTTTTTTCTTTTTCTCTTTTCTCTCTCATCCTTTTTTTCTTTTTCTCTTTTCTCTCTCATCCTTTTTTCTTTTTCTCTTTTCTCTCTCATCCTTTTTTCTTTTTCTCTTTTCTCTCTCATCCTTTTTTCTTTTTCTCTTTTCTCTCTCATCCTTTTTTTCTTTTTCTCTTTTCTCTCTCATCCTTTTTTTCTTTTTCTCTTTTCTCTCTCATCCTTTTTTTCTTTTTCTCTTTTCTCTCTCATCCTTTTTTTCTTTTTCTCTTTTCTCTCTCATCCTTTTTTTCTTTTTCTCTTTTCTCTCTCATCCTTTTTTTCTTTTTCTCTTTTCTCTCTCATCCTTTTTTTCTTTTTCTCTTTTCTCTCTCATCCTTTTTTCTTTTTCTCTTTTCTCTCTCATCCTTTTTTTCTTTTTCTCTTTTCTCTCTCATCCTTTTTTCTTTTTCTCTTTTCTCTCTCATCCTTTTTTTCTTTTTCTCTTTTCTCTCTCATCCTTTTTTTCTTTTTCTCTTTTCTCTCTCATCCTTTTTTTCTTTTTCTCTTTTCTCTCTCATCCTTTTTTCTTTTTCTCTTTTCTCTCTCATCCTTTTTTCTTTTTCTCTTTTCTCTCTCATCCTTTTTTCTTTTTCTCTTTTCTCTCTCATCCTTTTTTTCTTTTTCTCTTTTCTCTCTCATCCTTTTTTCTTTTTCTCTTTTCTCTCTCATCCTTTTTTCTTTTTCTCTTTTCTCTCTCATCCTTTTTTCTTTTTCTCTTTTCTCTCTCATCCTTTTTTCTTTTTCTCTTTTCTCTCTCATCCTTTTTTCTTTTTCTCTTTTCTCTCTCATCCTTTTTTCTTTTTCTCTTTTCTCTCTCATCCTTTTTTTCTTTTTCTCTTTTCTCTCTCATCCTTTTTTTCTTTTTCTCTTTTCTCTCTCATCCTTTTTTTCTTTTTCTCTTTTCTCTCTCATCCTTTTTTCTTTTTCTCTTTTCTCTCTCATCCTTTTTTTCTTTTTCTCTTTTCTCTCTCATCCTTTTTTATTTTTCTCTTTTCTCTCTCATCCTTTTTTTCTTTTTCTCTCTATATTTGTGTATTTAGGCAGCAATCTTTCTTTCATGCACATTTCATTGAAAACGACAGACAAGGTGCTTTTGTTTATTTATTTTTATTGAATACGACATAAAACTAAATAAAAGCACCTTGTCTGTCGTTTTCAATGAAGTGTGCATATATATATATATATATATATATATATATATATATATATATATATATATATATATATGCACACTACATAAATATATATATATATATATATATATATATATATATATATATATATATTATAATTTTTACATACAGACAAAAACAATTTACTCACTTCAAAGAGGCAACCTCGTTTCGGTGCATTAAGTTGCATCTCGACTGGTGTGAACCAAATCAAACGTTTTTTAGTGGATACCCATATTAGAGTAGGCATTTCGTTTATTTATTAAATAGTATATTTATTTATTACCTTCTGCCGGCCTAAATATACGAGACATCTTATTAAAGGCATAACTTTATTTAAATAAATGATTCAAATCTGCGAACCCCTGGGCAGAAGAAAAATCTCGTTAGATCCGACATCCCTTAACAGACTTGACCAAGAAAAAGGTTCACCGATCAAACAAGGTCTGAACAGTGCATTTTAGTAAAATTCTTCTGTCATATATTCCTCGAAATTATCATATCTACTCAGTTTCGTATCCAAACTGTGGGTGTTAAATAAACACAAATGCACCTGAGCAAGCGTCGGCAATAGGAATTGGCTAGTCGCCCTAGTAGACGAATATTCGCGAATATATATATATATATATATATATATATATATATATATATATATATATATATAGACACGCGCACACACACACACACATATATATATATATATAATTATAATATTTTTTTAAAAATATGATTCCTTCGCTGCATAAGAGTTGTCATGTTTCGAAAACGAGAGCCGGAACCCTCAATCTAATTATTGAAATTAAGTTGAATTAAAGTGTCGAGCCCCGTTTCATCCTCAAGCGAAAATTCAGAAACTAGCTATCTTGTGGTTTGCGCGTGTTTATAAGTATGGTCCTTCGCAACTTTAATTACTATGGATACGGCCATTTTGTTTGGGTGGTCGAACAGTTAATTCTTATCTACAGATCAGTCACTTTCGGAAATGTTATGACGAGGTAGGGTGGGGTAGCGAAAGATAGTTCGTGGCGCGACGGCAAGTCGTTAATTTTCGAGAGTATTTTGTTTTATTTTATATTATATTATCTAGCCAAAATGGCCGCTACAGCCTTTTCCATAGCAATTAATGTTGCAAAGGACCATATATATACTTCTGTATGGAGCACTGTCTTTTTAAAAATAAAAACAAAAACACTAAAGAACTCTGGATTACTTACCTAACGTGTTCTTTCCTATTTACCTCCATACCTGCACGCACACACACACACACACACACACACACAAACACATACATATATATATATATATATATATATATATATATATATATATATCACTTTAAACGTTTTATTAGTGGATACTCAGATTTGACGCTGCATTTATTTATTAAACATTATATTTATTTATTATCGTCTACCGGCCTGAATATACGAGAAATCTTATTAAATGCGTATGTTTGATTCGAATAAACGATTCAAATCTGGGTACCCCTGGTCAGATGGAAACCGTTGTTAAATCTGAGTACCATAACCGATTTGGCCAGGAAGAAGCTTTACCGATTAAGCAAGTTCTGGACGGTGCCTTTACGCGAAATCTTTCTCGGCATAGATTCCACAAAATGATCATATCTGCACGGTTTCGCATCCAGTCCTAAACACTGTAATTTTCTAAACGATTAATAGATTTTTATATCTATTAATCCTTTAGAAAATTACTGTGTTTACGACTGGATGCATCTAGGTAATAACAGGATAACGAAAGAATAGATGTAATCCGAAATATGTTTTTAAATGTAAAAAACAATATATATTTTCATAACTGATGAAGTCTGTATGCACAGATGAAAGCTTGTAAAAAAATAAAAAAGACGTTATGCAACTGGAGTTTATAAACAGGGATCATAACACTCATCTACAGGTTCGGGATTAATGTCATTTATCAAATTTGTTTGCGAAGATGTATTCTCGCCATTTATATCATTAACTTCAATATCTGTTTTTTGTATGAATGATTCATGCAATATATATATATATATATATATATATATATATATATATATATATATATATATATATATATATTGATATAATAGGAAAAAATATATATATTAGGCAATTGAATGGCAAAGTGGGACAATTCTGTGTAACGCGTTTCGTCCTCACGAAGGACTTCATCAGTGATGAATGTCGCTTATAAACGGAGAGAAGTGCTAATGATGTGGCAACGATAAATTTGGAATTTAAAATTTTTACAAGACCATTACTTTAATCCGCTGAAAACCTCTTAATTTTTCCACTTTGTCATTCAACTCCCTAAAGTTGTGCTCATATATAGAAATTTATATATCATATTCTCCAATAGCTTACGGCCATATCACGATGAAACACCAGTTCCCTTACGACCAGTTCTGCCTGGTCAGTACCGAGATGAGTGACATCTTGTGAACAGCAGGTGCTGTAAGCTGGGATGAGCGGGTGGTGTAAAGCACAATGGTTCTGATATGGTAATCGGAGGGCCGAATTTCAATGCCAGTCGAGTAAGTTATATTCACTTACACGCAAATATCCTTGGGCAATCATGAACTAATCTCTCCAGCGCCGATATCACTACAACCATTATTATCTCCCCAAAACAAATTCTCACAATGTAAAATATTTCCTGGCTTTAAATAACCTGCAATTATATAACTTGCAAAGTGTTGATAAGCCGTAGACAACAAATCAATCACTCAATCCATATTCTCTATCTATCTATCTATCTATCTATATATATATATATATATATATATATATATATATATATATATATATATATAAATATAGGTAACTATACTCGTGTCGAAAAACCTTCGAACTTTTGATTTAACAACAGCCAAATCAATCACGAAGGAAAAGAAGGTTTTAAAAAAAGAAAGAGCCAGGAACATGAAAGTCTGTCGAAAATAATCGCACAGATACAGGTTCAAGGCCCAAAGAAAAAACCCCGATACGAGTAAACAACTAACTAAAGAGCTCAATACAAACGTAGAGCAAACCTAGTCAAACCTAATGAGCCAGACACACCTACCAAGGTTTCACTTAGGCAGATCGTCAGGGTCGGCCCTGACGATCTGCCTAAGTGAAACCTTGGTAGGTGTGTCTGGCTCATTAGGTTTGACTATATATATATATATATATATATATATATATATATATATATATATATATATATACACATAAAAGTGGACATGGAAGTCAGCACTTAGAGGCGACAGTCTGTTTCATGCTAGTGCAATCGTCAGGCGATTGCACTAGCGTGATATGGCCGTAAGCTATTGGAGAATATGATATATAAATTTCTATATATGAGCACAACTTTAGGGAGTTGAATGACAAATCGCCTGACGATTGCACTAGCATGAAACAGACTGTCGCCTCTAAGTGCTGACTTCCATATCCACTTTTATATTTACACACGCTCTATCTCTGATATTGAGCACTTTATCCCATAAATATAGCACACTTTAAGACTATATTTCTGCATTCTTGAACATTGAAGAGGCGGCAAACATGCTAGACGCAATCATCAGCCATATGTGTTCGAATGTGTCCTGATAATTGCGTCTAGCATGAAACAGTCTGCCGCCTCTGAGTGTTGACTTCAATTGTCACTTTTATATTTTCATACGCTCTATCTCTGATATCGAGCACTTTATCCCATAAATATAGCACACCATAAAACTATATTTCTTCATATATATATATATATATATATATATATATATATATATATATATATATATATATATATATATATGATAAAAATATAGTTTTAAGGTTTACTCTATGTATAGGTTAAAGTGTTCAATATCAAGGGATAGAGCGTATGTAAATATAAAAGTGGCCATTGAAAGAGAGAGAATGAATCTGAGGAAAGGGAAATAAAATTGGGGTGGTAAGTGAATTAGAGAGGAAAACAAAATAGTCATTAGAGAAACATAGAATTAAACGCATAAAACAAGTTCAAGAGGACGACTATTTTTCTTTTTTCATCTCGCGTATAAATCTCACCGACCACGGTTATTGGTCGGTGCATTTTGACACGAGATATTTAGGAGGAAAAAAGAATTATATTATAATTAATTCAGGACTTTTATTTTTTGTAATTAATACAAGATTTTATTTTCATGTTTTATAATTAATATAAGATTTTAATTTCTATATTTAGTACATGGCATTTATTTTGATTTCTATACTTAATATCAGGTTTTTATTTTTATTTTTATAATTAATACATTATCTTTTTTTATTCCTGTAATTACTAGAGGAATGTTTGTAATTTCTGTAATTAATAACAGGTTTTTATTTTTATTTTTATAATCAATACTGGATTTTTATTTTTTATCTGTAATTAATACAGAATTTTAATTTTTATTCTTATAATTAATACAGGATTTTCATTTTCATTTCTGTAATTAATAACGGATTTTTTTTAATTCCTATAATTAATACAGAATTTTTATTTTTATTCTTATAATTAATACAGAATTTATATTTTAATTTCTGTAATTAATAACGGATTTTTTTAAATTCCTATAATTAATACAGAATTTTTATTTTTATTCTTATAATTAATACAGAATTTATATTTTAATTTCTGTAATTAATAACGGATTTTTTTTAAATTTCTATAATTAATACAGAATTTTTATTTTTATTCTTATAATTAATACAGAATTTATATTTTAATTTCTGTAATTAATAACGGATTTTTTTTTAATTTCTATAATTAATACATAATTTTATTTTTATTTTTATAATTAATGCAGAATTTTTATTTTAATATCTGTAATTAATAACTGGTATTATTTTAATTCCTATAATTAATACCGGATTTTTATTTTAATATCAGTAATTAATAAATTGTTTTTATTTTCATTTCTGTAATAAATACAGGATTTTTATTTTAATTTCCATAATTAATGTCGGATTTCTAATTTTCATTTTTATAAATAATACAATATTTTTATTTTAATTTCTATAATTAATACAGAATTTTATATTTTGTAATTAATACCGGATTTCTTTTTACATTTCTATAATTAATACAATTTTTTTTTTTAAATCTGTAACTAATACACCATTTTTTTTTTAATTCAATAAATTATACGGAACTTACGGTGGCCATTAATGGGTTAATATTGACAAATGTTTGAATATTTTAATTTCCATTTAATATATTTGGCATTTGGATTTTTCATCAAAGTTTTTCTTAATTCACATGTCTAATTTTCGCGATATTAATTCCAGCTGACATGATATACGCCATTTATGTTTACAATCTTTAGGAAGATGCTACCTAATGTAATCTTTCGTTTATATAAACACAGCGGGTGGAATTTTGTAAATTTCATTTTTTTTTCTTATTTTTGAATGGTTTACTTTAATACGCTTGGTGTGGTTTAAATGAAAATTGCTGCTGCCGGATTTAAACGATTAAACCAAAATTGTCATGATGATATGTAAATAAAAGAATTTTAAAAAATGTTGTCCAGTATAAATGGAGAAATATACAGATGCAAAAATTATTATTCGACAAATGTAGCAAAGAAATGCTTTTGTTGGCGCTGCAACATCAGTAACAACTTTTCATACCTTCATATTTTTAAATGAACTGGTTCTTCACATAAGTGGCCATCGGCGGGCTCTTAAGAAATGGCTTGGCACCGCTTTTTTCTTTCTTTCTAAAATTGTAGCAATAATACCAGACATTCACAATACGTAGTGCTAGATACGTGTGGTTCTATATATGTCAATATAAGAATAAACTACTAAACAAATAACCAAACCAACATCACTTGAAGACGTCCAACGACGGAAACAACTAAAATAGATTGCACGTGCCACTAGAAGAGAAAAGCAAGGGCATGATCAAGATACTGATTCTCCACACTAACCTAAACAGAAGGTTAGGATGGAAACTACCATCAGTTGTAGAAAGAGGGATAACAGTAGAAGTATTATGACAAAGGTAACTTGCTTTATTAAAAAGCTGTATTATTATACACCATTAAAATACAAGAACACACAAAAAACAAAAAGAAAAAAACAATAATGCCCGCTTAACTGTGACTGCATACAAAATAATGACATACAAAATTAAGGTTAGTTTCAAATGAAACGTAGAAAAATATATATAAAAATGAGTGAAGAACCCTGCAAACATCATTCAATAGCATAAAATATGTATACGGTGTGTGTCTATCAAATCACATTTAGCAATTAAAACACAAAAAGTTGGCTCCC
This sequence comes from Acanthosepion esculentum, assembly GCA_964036315.1. NCBI lineage: Eukaryota > Metazoa > Mollusca > Cephalopoda > Sepiida > Sepiidae > Acanthosepion > Acanthosepion esculentum. The sequence continues at coordinate 24,132,152 of OZ038487.1, forward strand.
TGTGCTGGGCCAGGAAATTTTTCTCCCCGGAATCGATCCTCCAAATTTACAAATCAACCATCCGTCCTTGTATGGAGTATTGCTGCCATATATGGTCTGGAGCCCCTTCTGTTTGCCTCGGGGTTCTTGATAAGATCCAGAGACGGATATGCAATGTAATTGGCCCTGATCTGGCTTCTCATCTGCAGTCTCTCTCTCACAGACGCGCCGTCGCCTCTCTTTGTCTCTTTTACAAATACTTCCATGGTAATTGCTCCGATGAGCTACTATCGCTGGTTCCCAGGCTCCATGAATTCAAGCGTCATACGAGGCTGGCATCCCGTTCCCACCCTTTCACTGTTGAAACTGTTAAGTGTATACGTGTCTTTTACTCCAGTAACTTTATATCTCGCTCTTCACACCTGTGGAACTCCCTTCCCTATTCCTGTTTCCCTGACAACTATAATCTCCAACTATTCAAATGTAGCGCCAATCGACATCTCGTGTTGCATTGATCTATCTACTATCCTTCTCAACATCCTTTCCTCTATCACTCCTATCTGCTCTTGCTCCAAATCCTCTGTAACCCCTTGCGTGCTAGTGGCTTTCAGGCTTGCCTGGGGTGAAAAGCTTTTTAAAAAAAATAAAATAAAAATAACATTGAGAAAAAGAAAAACTGTATCAGCTTACAGCAACACCATACAATGAAGTCATTTTTTTTCCAGTAAAGAAGAAAATGGCAAGAATTACCTTCCCAAATTCTTAAACGTAATTTCCAAATGCAGCTATGAAAAGAAATTCCATCTGTGCTACCTACAGCCACATTATGATAAAAAAAGACTAAATAAAAATCATATAATAAAACTTTATACCTAATTACATAACATGAAAGAAAAATATCCAGAACTAAATAAATTATTAAATGAAAAAAGTAGAAATATTATATAAGCTATCAAGCGGTGATGGCCTTAAATAAAGCCTATTTGATTAACCACAACCCAAAAGCACACAACCAGCTTAAATAAGAAAATAATTAATCTTTTGATCAGGATCAGGAATAAGGCTAATGATTAGCCCTAAACAAAAGAAACTGAGAAGGACCGGTTTACGCTACTCCCACGACGCGTAATCCAGTCGTGGCACATATAAGCAAGCGACTATATATACAACCCGCCAAAGTAGTAGTGTTACGTGGTTTGAGGATCACAATGAAGCGTTAAAATGAAATATACTAGTCTTTGATGGTAACGATGTCCACTCACTCAATATCTCTCCCTCCCTCTCCTCTGCTTCTCACTACATATATATATATATATATATATATATATATATATATATATATATATATATATATATATATATATATATATATGTGTGTGTGTGTGTGTGTGTGTGTGTGTGTGTGTGTGTGTGTGTGTGTGTGTACATTTAATTGAATACGACAGAAAACGTGCTTTTATTTAGTTTTTGGTACAATTTCTCATGCGATCTAATAATTTGATTTGAAAAATGAAAACATTTTATAAAACATACATACAACAAACTATTTCTTAGTTAACAGTTAAAATATTTAATTCTTGAAAATGGTTAAATGTATAGCCGAAAGCGCTCGGATAAAAATAACATTCGGACAGTTTTTATATAATTTATCATCCGAAAATTCAAAAATTATTAGATTGCATGAGACGTTTTATAAAAAACTAAAAAAAACACCTTGTCTGTCGTTTTCAATGAAATGTGCATGAAAGAAGGATTGATTTCTACCTAAATACACAACTTTTAAATATTTAAATATATATATATATATATATATATATATATATATATATATATATATATATATATATATATATATATATATATATATATATATATATATATATATATATACAAACACACACACACACACACACACACAGACAGGGGTTCTTGGACTTATGTCGGAAAACTGTTCCAATGGTGCGATGTAAACTGATTTTCGACATAGGTCGGAACTCACCTATGTAAGCACCCATGAGTCTGCCTTAAACTTGCCAGTCATAATGAAGGGCAAAGATTCCCCCTACCAACCAAAAAAAGAAACGACAGAAACGAGAGAATGAATGTAGGACAATTCAATATGGCGTACAGCCGGTGAAGAAACAACGCCATCTTCCTCATGTAGCGTCGCTTGACGACGAATTATATTATGGGAGATGGCGTCGTAACCACGAAACGCCAAACGTCGGGTTCGACGTTACCTGAGGGCCTTCTGTATACACACACACACACACACACACACACACACACACACACACACACACACACACAGAGACACACAGACTCACACAGACACTCACACAAACACACACGCACTCACACACACGCATACAGATACACACACACACACAGACACACACACACACACACACACACATATATATATATATATGTACGTTTGTGTGTCTACTAATTCATCGCGAGAGAGCGAAACTTCACTGAAAGATCAAATCGACAACGTCTCTACTTCCTATTTCAGGGAGAGAGAAAAAGAGAAATATATATATATATATATATATATATATATATATATATATATATATATATATATATATATATATATATATATATATATATATGCAGGTATGCAGAAAAATAGGAAAGAACACGTTAGGTAAATAATCCAGAGTTCCCTAGTATTTTTGCTTTTATTTCTAAAAAGACAGTGCTCCATACAGAAGTAGAGCTTATATTATAATTTTTTTTGAAATATGATTCCTTCGCTACATAAGAGTTCTCATGTTTCAAAAGCGTGAGCCGAGACCCTCAATATAATTTTTGAAATTAAGTTGAATTAAGGTGTCTGGGCTCGCTTCCTCGTCAAGGCTGAAAAGGGAGTTTGTAAATTTTTTGATTATATTTTTCTTGTACGGGGAAAAGTGTTTTCTGCTCCCGAAATAAATATTTGTTCGCAAACCATGAAAAATACGATAAGGATATCAACAAATGCAGCTTTTCATTGTATTTAATAAGACATATATTTTAAGAGAGAGAGGGTGAGGGAGAAAGTGGTAGGGAGAGAGAGAGATGGAAGGATGGAGGGGAAGCAAGAGAGAGAGGGAGAGGAGGAGCAGAGAGAGAGAGAGAGAGAGAGAGAGAGAGAGAGAGAGACGGCACTGTCTCACTAACAAAACCAAATTTGAGCCCTTAAAGAAACTTCTCTCGTCATCGATATTCCGGAATTTTTCATTTTTCTACAAAATTTCGTATCCAAACAATGAGAATTTTTGAATGGATTTTTTAAAATTAAGATTTGAATCACTTTAGACGTAATTTTTAATGGATACTCGTATTTGTGTAGACGCTGCGTTTATTTATTAAATTTTTTTTTTTTGGTCTACTGGCCTGAATGTTCGAGAAACCTTATTAAAGAGGAACTTGCGCTCTCCGATTGAAATAGGAGACTTCAATAAAATTAACAATTTAAAGCTAAATCAAAAAATGAAATTTGAGGGAGAAAAGAAAATTCTGGTATTTTTATTCTTGAGCTGTCTGTTTCTCATTGGTTAAGCAGGCTTCACATGCATTTGTTCTGTCAAGTAGCATTCGTATGTAAAATTCATGCGTACCTGTGTATCCAAATTCTAGCTGATCTATGCGGGATTCATTTCATAAGGTGTATAATATATATATATATATATATATATATATATATATATATATATATATATATATATATATATATATATATATATATATATATATATATATATATATATATATATATATATATATATATATATATATATATATATATATATATATATATATATATATATATATATGTCTGTGTATATATATATATATATATATTGAATTGGGCAGAATAGGATACAGGTTCGATTCCTACCGGAGAACGAAAATTTTCAATGAAAATTTCTCGGATATTCACGCCGGTAAATGTTATTTCATACTGTTTATTATAAAACAAACAAACAGAGCATTTACTTAAATACTTGTATCTATAAAAAGAACGTTAAACACACCAAAAATGTCTTTAAAATAAATTGTCGGACTTTGTCCAATTCAAAATATATGACGTCATTTGTTTACATTTGATACGCTAAGAGCAGATCTGAATAGAAGAGATTCATGGAAGATTTAAGTTTAAAGATAGTAAAATCGAGCTTGCTAACGCTTCTCTGTGACCGAACGGTTAACGCGA
>OZ038487.1:24141334-24143834 GCA_964036315.1 Acanthosepion esculentum
AACTGATTTAAAATATGATTTCTTCGCTACACAGGAATTACCATGTTTCAAAAACCGATGCTAAAAACTTCGAATTTAATTATATAATTAAATTTTAAGCATTAGTTCTGTTTCATCATCAAGCGAATTTTGAAATAACTTATTTTTTAATTTACTGAGTTTTAAAAGCACATACATTTATAATTCTTATATATATATATGTGTGTATATATGTATATATATATACATATGTATATCTATCTAGCTATGTATCTATATATATATATATATATATATATATATATATGTGTGTGTGTGTGTGTGTGTATATATATATATATGTGTGTGTGTACATATGTAAAGAGTGGTAAAGTGTTAATAAAACTGTCTTCGATAACAGAGGTAATATACTATAAATAAATATATATTTTAGGAAAGAAATGTATATTTATTACTATTAGTATATATATATACATATATATATATATATATATGTGTGTGTGTGTGTGTGTGTGTGTGTGTATGTTCAATTGGAACCAGAATTATTTCCATCTAATGACCCTAGAATAATTTGAATCATAATCGTTACCGACCACCAAAATAACCGTTAAGTCAATAAAATAAACTACCCATAATGTATCACTGTATATATACAATGTCGGGCCAAAAGACAGCGCATATACGGCGTGACGATTGCGTATAAGCATCAAACAGACTGTCGTTCGCTGTGTGTTGACTTCAATGTCCATTCTTATACTTACATACGCTCTATCCCTGATATTAACCACTAACCACATATATATATGCGTCTGTGTGTGTGTGTGTGTCTATTTGAACGTTTCATTGAATATGACAGACACAGTGCTTTGATTTAGTTTTTTTATTTAGTTTTTTTATTTAGTTTTTTTTTTCAATTGATCATAGTTCAATTAGGTTTCATTTAAATATTCATAGAGACCTACTGGACACCATTCGTAACATACTTGTTGACAACCCAAATATAATATCATCATCTACCTGTAAAAAAAAAGGCCAAAAAAAATAATGGAAGCCTTATTAATAAAAACAAAAAAAACAACACTTAATAATATCAACTATGAACATGGACACAATATCTTGACACTGTTTTGAAAATGAAAACATTGTATAAATAAATGCATACAACAATCTATTAATATATTTCACCCTTGAAAATGGTTAAATATATAGCCGAGAGCGCTCAGAAAGTTAAAAAAAACAACTGGACAGTTTTTAAACAATTTATCTACTGAAAAAAAAAAACTTATAAGATCACATGAGATTTTAAAAAACTAATTCAAAGCACCTTGTCTGTCAAATTCAACGAACGTGCATGAAAGAAGGATTGCTGCCTAAATAATTCTTTTTTTATTTTATTTTATTTTTAAGCATATCACCCCAAACAAGGCTGGAAGCCACTAGCACGCAAGGGGTTACAGAAGGTTTGGAGGAAGAGCAGGTAGGAGTGGTAAAGCAGAGGATGTGGAGAAAGATAGTGGATCGATCAAGGCTAGGGGGTTACAGAAGATTTGGAGCGAGAGCAGATAGGAATGAAAGGTGAAAGGATGTGGAGAAGGGAAGTGGATAGATCAAGGTAACTGGAGATGTCGATTGACGTTACACTTAAATAGTTGAAGATTATATTTGTCAGGGAAACAGGAATAAGGAAGGGAGTTCCACAGGCGAGATGTGCGAGACATGAAGCTATTGGAGTAGAAGAGACGTCTACATCTAACATTTTCAACGGTGAAGGGGTGGGAACGGGATGCCAGCCTCGTAGGACGCTTAAATTCATGAGGCCTGGGAACCAGCGAAAGCAGCTCGTCGGAGCAATTACCGTGAAAGTATTTGTAAAAAAGACAGAGCGAGGCAACGTCGCGTCTGTGAGAGAACGATTGCAGACGTGATGACAGATCAGGGCCAATTACATTGCATATCCGTCTCTGGATCTTATCAAGAACCCTGAGGCAAACAGCAGGGGCTCCAGACCATATATGGCAGCAATACTAAACAAATCACACACGCATACAGACACACACGTACACACACAGGCATATATATATGCGTACCTGTGTATCCAAATTCTAGCTGATCTATGCGGGATTCATTTGATAAGGTGTATATATATATATATATATATATATATATATATATATATATATATATATATATATATATATATATATATATATATATATATATATATATATATATATATACATACAAACAAACAGAGCATTTACTTAAATACTTGTATCTATAAAAAGAACGTTAAACATACCAAAAATGTCTTTAAAATAAATTGTCGGACTTTGTCCAATTCAAAATATATGACGTCATTTGTTTACATTTGATACGCTAAGAGCAGATCTGAAGAGAAGAGATTCATGGAAGATTTAAGTTTAAAGATAGTAAAATCGAGCTTGCTAGAGCTTCTCTGTGGCCAAACGGTTAACGCGAAATAACGGTTCCGTATAGGATACAGGTTCGATTCCTGTCGAAG
>OZ038487.1:24146334-24181334 GCA_964036315.1 Acanthosepion esculentum
AACAATTGCATCTCGCTATGCCGGCTTGCGCGCTCGTCTGCTTCATCAAAGACGAATTTAATTCCATAGAAACCGGCCGTCGCCTTAGAAACAGGGGGCCGTTTAGTGACACTCAATCAATATGGTAGATTGGAATCTTTTGGACCGCAAAAAAAAAAAAGAAAATGAAGATGAAGAAATTGACCAAAAATTGGCAAAAAAAGCGAAAAAAAAAAAGAAGAAAATCGAGTGAAATAGAACTTAAGAATTTGTAATTCAAGATTCTGCTAAATAGAGTTTCCAGAATGCAAGCGCAATCCACCTGAATTCCAGGCCGTTATGTTATATCATAAACCGATTCCTATAAATATTAACGGAAACAGAAAATTCCAAAATGTAACATCACAGACACGTTACAAGATATATTCTTTTGATAACGATTGGGTGTTTTGTTGACCAATACAAATCCTTTTTCCTGATTAGTGCATAACTATATTAAAATGGTTTGCAATGCATTTCTCTATTAAAATATATTTCAGTGTATTTCGAAGACAAAACCATTCGCAAAACACTTTTATTATTCAAAATAGCTCTATTCAGTCTTGCTCAGACGACTGCATAACCAACAGACTTGTAAGAACCAATCCTATATAGGCGCTTTCCAAGTTAATGGAAATACGTACGACCAATATATACTTAACCAAATAAATGCATATAGACTCAAATATCAACAACCAATTTTTGCCTATCACCGAAACAAGTACATGCATATTGACTCAAACATAAGTGCACAATATTTACCTATAATCGAACCAAGTAAATGTTTATAAAGACAAATATCAATGACTAATATTTACCTATAATCGAACCAAGTACATACGTAAAATCTGAAATATAAATGAAGAATACTTATCTATATTTCGAACCAGTACTCGAGCCCAGTAAATGCTTTGAGGATCAAATATAAACGAACAATACTTACTCATACCCGAACTAATACTCGAAACAAGTAAATTCTTTTAAACTCATATATAAACGATCCATACTTTCATATACCCGAATAAATACTCAAACCAAGTAAATGCGTTTACACTCAAATATGAACGATCAATACTTACTTATACCAGAAAAACACTCGAACCAATTAAATTATTTTAAAATCAAATATAAAGGATAAATACTTTCTTATACCCGAACCATTACTCGAACCAGGTAAATTCCTTTAAACTCAAATATAAACGATCAATACTTATTCAGGAACCAATCCTCGAAACAAGTAAATGCTTTTAAACTAAAATAATTAATGATTAATACTTACTTATACGAGAAATAAATACACGATCCAAGTAAATTCTTTTAAACTCAAATATAAACGATCAATACTTACTCACAAACCAATCCTCGAAACAAGTAAATGCTTTTAAACGAAAATAATTAACGATCAATACTTACTTATACAAGTAATAAATACACGATCCAAGTAAATGCTTTTAAACTCAAACATAAACGATCAATACTTATTCACGAACCAATTCACAAAACAAGTAAATGCTTTTAAACTAAAATAATTAACGACCAATACTTTCTTATACAGGAAATAAATACACGATACAAGTAAATTCTTTTAAACTCAAATATAAACGATCAATACTTATTCTCGAACCAATCCTCGAAACAAGTAAATGCTTTTAAACTAAAATAATTAACGATCAATACTTACTTATACAAGAAATAAATACACGATCCAAGTAAATACTTTTAAACTCAAACATAAGGCATAAAACTTATACATGAACCATTACTCGATCCAAATAAATGCTTTTAAACTTAAATTAGTGTGTCTATGACAGGGGTCGGAAACCTACGACACACGTGCCACATGTGGCACGCCAAGCAATTTCCAATGGAACGCAGCCACAAATAACATCACGAATCCAAACCAACAACCACTACAACGCAAAGAAGATATTTAGCTGTTTCAATTTTAATATATACTAAAATATATACAGGGTGACCATAAAGTTCGTGTGCAAATTTATAACTTTATTTCTATTTGCGATAGGAATAATTTGTAAAAAGGATTAGAAAGAAGTAAATCTATATTTTTTAAGGATTTATTGAAATTTTATTTAAGTTTCCACATGTCCTCCATCATTACCAATACAACGGGTAATACGATTTTGCAGTTCACGGAAAACATTTGCCAACTGATTTACAGTAATGCCTGAAATCACATTAGTTATTTTAGCTATACTTAAAACTAGGTACATTAAACTTTCTAACATTTTTACAAATTATTTCTATCGCAAATACAAATAAAGTTATAAATTTTTTAAAGTGCACACGAACTTTATGGACACCCTGTATACTATATGTTACTATATAAAACATATTGCAGAACAGGTATATTGACCATGACTTGTATAAAAATACTTATGCAAACGGCACACTGAATGATTTTAAAACCCTAAGTCGGCACGTAGTTAGCAAAAGGTTGCCGACCCCTGGTCTATGTCCTTTCCGGTTAATGAGGTCTGTCTTTGAAAAATAAACATGAACAATTTGTTCATTAAAAGATACATAGATATATACACACACGATGATGAATACCGACTCGTTTCCGAGTATGACTGTTGCAAGATTCAATTGTCAAGAAATGTTTGCGCATTAAATGTGCAAATTAGAGTAAAGCGTGGCACTTGGTCAATGCCACTAAGCATGAAAAACACCTCATTCATATATATATATATATATATATATATATATATATATATATATATATATATATATATATGTACAATGCAAAGATTTTTAGTCAAATGAATTGAGCACTCTGACTGATTGGCGTTTGCGTGCATTCGTAAAAACAATACGCTAGAATTAGCTGTTTCTCTCTGCCGAGTGATGATGGCTTAGTGGTGGTAGAAACTCTGTCTGATGCCAAATCGGTCGGGTTTCGGTCCTGGATCGAGGCATGTCTAGTTGCACTGAAGAGCTTTGATGCAGTGAAACTATACTGTCTGCGAATTACACACACACACACACATATATATATATGTGTGTGTGTGTGTGTGTGTGTGTGTGTGTGTGTGTGTGTGCGCGTGTGCGTTATGAAATGGATTAAGTCCGACAGTTAATTTAATATATTTTTCTGAATATACGTTATTTTCATAGATAAAAATATTTAAGGAAATGCTCTGTTTATAACTACATTTATCGGCCTGAATATCCGCGAAATATTTGTCCTCCGATTGCAATCGAAATTGCATCCTACAGGTTACCGTCATATAGCCGTGCTATGCCATTTAAAAACAGTAATTTGACTGTGATGACCAGACGCATCCTCTGTAGCTAAATGGTATAGCACGTCAAGCTATATGACAGTTCTCTGTAGGATACAAGTTCGATTCCTAGCGGAGGACACATATTTTCTGTGAAAATTTCTCGGACATTCAGGCCGGTAAATGTAATTAATACTGTTTATTATAAACAGACCATTTACTTAAATATTTCTATGTATAAAAATAACGTATAAACTGGAAATAATATATATATATATATAAGAGTAAAAATATTTTAAAATTGTAGTTAAATATACTGTATTCTAACCCAAACACCCCTTTTAGAAAGGATCTTTAAGTATACAAGTACGAAAAAAATGCCGGAAAACTTTTTGTCGTTAATAAAAAAACAAACAAAAAAAACAGACGACATGCGTTTAACGGATGTCAGAATTCTTTGAAAAATACACCTCTACCCTCCTAAAACTTAACCACTTTTTCGAACGTAACTCATAATTGATACAACAATAGTTAATAAAAATGAACACGCTACCCCTGTCTGAATGATTGGATTTCTATGTGTCCTTGGAAACAGGAAATTATGTTTTTATATGTGCGTTTAAAACTCGGTAAATTTAAACATAAAAATAAGTTATTCCAAAATTCGCTCGAAGATGAAACGGAACTAATGCTTTTAATTTAATTATATAATTAAATTTGAAGTTTTTAGCTTCGGTTTTTAAAATATGGATATTACTATGTAGCGAAGAAACCATATTTTAAACCAGTTAATTTATAATATTTATGCTCTGTAAATTTACATTGAGCACTGTTTGGTAAAAATAAAAGTAAAAAATATCAATAAGAACACCAGATTATATAACTTACTGTTCTTTCTTTTTATTTATATATATATATATATATATATATATATATATATATATATATATGTGTGTGTGTGTGTGTGAGTTTCTTTTCAATGAATACTATTATGAAATCTTACTTAAACCCATTTGTACATGGTTATATTGACTTTTTCAGAGTTTAATATAACTTTCTGTAGAACTGAATGTCATATTCATTGTTTCGAATGAAGCATTCAAATAGTTTTCTTTTTGAGACGATGCTAATGGGTTATTCAATTTGGAACCTAAGACATTTTGAATTTTATCATGGAGAAGTCTAAAAATTACTCGGTAGGTCTCCTGAAAACATTATTCAATTTCGGATCGAAATCTTAGGATCCAAAATTTTAACTCAGTTTAGATTCGAAATGTAAGTTATTTTTTTAAAATTCTCTTATCAGAAACCACATTTATTATATATATATATATATATATATATATATATATATATATATATATATATATATATATATATATATATACATATTACTTACATTATTCGGACTATTGTCCTCATCTTTGTCGCCATATTTATCACAACGTTTCGGCCGTTGTACGCTCCGGCCTACTTCAGATGGTTGGAATGTCGAACTGAAACATTTATTTCGCTCACTGGGGTAGACTATTCTAGTTCCACGTGCCATTTTCCCTCTGAAAGTTCTCCACTGCCTTAACCGGGTATTGAACTCACACTCTTTTACGCCCTGTAACTGGATCTAACCAACGCTTTTATCCACTGTGCCATGTGTCCAACCACCTGAAGAAGGACGGAAAGTACAACGGCCGAAACGTTATGATAAATATGGCGACAAAGATGATGACGATAGTCCGAATAATATAAATAATGTACATAATACCTCATCTCAGAAATATAGACAGATATATATATATATATATATATGAAGAAATATATATATATATATGAAGAAATATAAATATTGGCCTGACGATTGCATCTAACATGAAACAGACTGTCGCCTCTAAGTGTTGACTTCTATGTTCACTTTTATAAAATTGTAGCCTATGTTTGTCTGTTTTTTATCGAACTTCTCCAAGGGTTTTCGAGATATATTCTGAAACTACATTACCCATGGTACTTGGATAAATATATTTCATTTTGATCAAAGGTGGTCCAGGGGTAAGGGGAGTGGTGCCCCCCCCCCCCCGTCCGACACACACGCACGCACCATTTTCACAACTGAATTTTTTTTTCCCTTTGGTATAAATTAATTTTAAACAAGGGAATGATTCCTAGGCTACTTGGATAAGTATATTTCATTCTATATATATATATATATATATATATATATATATATATATATATATATATATATATATATATATATATTTGTCATCCACAGACAGACTGTTTCACTGTTTTACAGCTCCTCAGTGTGGTTAGACGTCCAGTTGCCTCTAGCTAAGATCGAAACCCGACTGAATTGACGTCAGTCGGAACTTCTACCACTAAGCCGTCGGCGCACGGCAGGGATGAAGGCGAATTTTAGCGTGTTTATTTTTAGATTTAGATAAACACACAGTGACTGACAGTGACTCAATTCTGCCGAAGAGTCTTGCTATATTAGCTTAAATAGTCACTGTTTACAAACTCACACCTCAAACCAACAGAGCTCAACCGAAATTAATTTTTTAGGAGCCAATATTTTTGTCATCCACAGACAGACTGTTTCGCTGTTTCACAGCTCATCAGTGTGGCTAGACTTCTACCATTAAGCCGTCGGCTCACGGCAGGGATATATATATATATATATATATATATATATATATATATATATATATATATATATAATGAAATGAAGAGGTTATAATGGTTCCAACGAGAGAAAAGTGTGTATATTAAAAAGAAGAGAGGTACCGCAAACTTTTTTGGTTGTAATGTGGGTTTTTTTTTTTAAAATATTATTCTTTATTTTTCATAGTTTTACATAGTTTTACAACACGTGTTTCTGGTCTTACGACCGTCTTCAGGTAAAGGGTGCAGATTTCCACATATTATTAAAAATAATTATTAAAAATAATTAATTTTTTTCCTTTATGCTTTTCAATGTTACATCTTCTCTATATGAGACATTCTCTGTTTTTGTGTTGATCATTCCAATGTCTTTAATGACCAACACAAAAACAGAGAATGTCTCATATAGAGAAGATGTAACATTGAAAAGCATAAAGGAAAAAAATTAATTATTTTTAATAATTATTTTTAATAATATGTGGAAATCTGCACCCTTTACCTGAAGACGGTCGTAAGACCAGAAACACGTGTTGTAAAACTATGTAAAACTATGAAAAATAAAGAATAATATTTTAAAAAAAAAAACCCACATTACAACCAAAAAAGTTTGCGGTACCTCTCTTCTTCTTTTTAATATATATAATATATATATATATATATATATATATATATATCTATAATTTGACAGAGCCATATCAATGTTTCATATACAATGATGTTTTTGAGAAGAAAAAAAAAGATATTGATTCTAGACATGGATGGATCAAAACCATCAACAATTTCTGAATGTTATGCTTTTTTTATCCTAAGAAATATTTTATTTTTAAAAAAAGTATTTTATTAAGATATATATTTCAATTTTATTTTAAGAACAGTAAACATGCGTCTGAGGAGGCGAATGGTCGACGTATCGAAAGATGTCAGCGAAGATTCTTGATGGAGATGTCTTAGTCAACGTTACTCCACTGGCGGTGAAACCAGCAGATATACTTGACAGTGATATATACTTGCGAATAAAAGATTTGCTTAAGGATACATCACATTCAAATACCGGTACCCGAACAATCACCGACGAAAAGCAACATCGGGCCTCGTCAGTATCTAGATGAGTGACCGCGTGGGCATACCAGGTGATGTACAGGTGATGTATTGGGTAATTGTTAATAGGAGAGCCGGGTTCCAATTCCCGATGGGTTGGTTTTATTCGCTTAAGCGCAAATATCCTTGGGAAGGTTATTAACGCCGCGACTCGTATCACTAAATCATTATTATTCCTCCCCTAAAAAAGAAGAAATTCTTGCAGTTTAAACATAATTTCTGGCTTTAAATCACCTGCAATGGGTTGACAAACCGTAAGAAACGAAATAAACAAGCAAATAAAGTTTTGCAACGGTTATTTCTGGAGAATCTTTTCAGGAATGAAAAAGAGAATTTAAGTGAAGGAACACCATGTACTGAAAATGCGAGCAACGAAGAGGTCTTCAGGAAAATATGAACATTTATATACCTCGGATATTTTGTTAATTTTCAAATCACGGTCAGTACATTGTGGCCGTGTTGATAGTTGATTTTATTGTGCTGGCTTTTTCTTTTTTCTTATTAGTCCTCCCATTATTTTTATTTTATTTTTTTTACACGTAAATAAGGTTAGCAGCTGACCTTAAACCAGCTAACGTTACACTGAACTACAACTCACCTACAAGTTCCAAATTACTGAGAACCAATATAATTTATGAATTCACATGTCCTTTAAGGAACCGCGTTCCTAATCAAACTACTTTCATAATATTGGACATACCACTACATACCTATCAAGAAGACTCACGTTACATCTCTCTGACCATAAATCAATTAGAACACATTAAAAAACATATGGAACACCATACCGAACACCATTTGCAATATATAGGGTGACCCAAAAAACGGGAATTTTTAAAATGCGTATTGCCAGACATGAGCAAGTGGCAACACTGCGAGACAGTGACCTTGAGCAAGTAAACATTTCGCCATCGTAGTAACGAGTTATGAAATTCACAGTATCGCAGCTGAGATGTTGCAGCAGTCAATGAGGAATCTCAACAGCAGATTTCAAGAATGCATTCGTACAGGAGGACGCCATCTACAGGACGTAATTTAAAAAAAATGAAAATTCCATCATTGTTTCTTAAATGGCATGTTTTAAGGTTTCAATTACTATGAATTAAATATTTTTCTTCCATCACTTTTGGTTTTATTAGATTGTTAAAAGTTCCCGTTTTTTGGGGTCACCCTGTACTTGTAAAAAATGAAAATATAATAGCCTCATTCAAATATAAAAAAGACAAAATATAATGGTAACAATAACAATGAAAAAGAAAAATCCAATACTCAATAACATCAACTATGAACACGGCCACAATGTGCTGACTGTGTTTGGAAAAAACCATCACTCTAGAAACATATAAAAATCTACACATTTAGTTAAACAAAAACATACTTGACAATGGCTAATCATTCAGTTATGTGCCATGCGTGATACACGCTTAGGCAATCATGCATCTTTCGATACATGACTGACGAGGCAGATTTTTTCCCGCAGTAGGTTGCCATTCCTTTAAACGGTAGACCAGTTGCCATCTAAGGCTATAGAACTCGGTTTGTCCTGCTATTTACCCATAGTTGGGTGTGGGAAAGAAGAGGATTCATAAATTTTCCAAGGATATTAGCACGTAAGTGAATGCAATGGATTTGACTGGAATTTCTTCAATCCGAGCCGCTATCCATCACTCCATTGTGATTTTTACACACTTTATGTCCGGAAAAGAAATTACTTAAACGAACACAAGAAAAATGGTTATCCCAGACTTCCCCACTTTGGTCAAAAGTATCTAAGAAATTCTTGCCAGTTATAACGGACTAAACCAGTCTTTTTTTTATTTTTTGAATGGAATGCATGTTTTCGTTTTTAATTTAATTTTTTTTTTTGTCATGATTCTCACCAACGTCTTCGTACGTTTCTCGTAGAATGTTTTATGTCTGTACTGCTCGGATGAAGGCAGTGTTCGTCTTGATCAGGTTCGTAGCATTTGACTTTGATTTTTCGTTTTCTGATTACTGGCTGGAGATATGCGTACGCATTGTTAAGAGAGGTGGTATTCGGACTTTTCTTTTTAAACTTTTTTATTGAAATGAATTTATTGAAACAAAGCAAGCTCAGTGGACCATTGATGACAATTCCAGAACAGAGTAACTATAAGCAATTTTTTCCTATCCTCAGTCAGCCGCAATGATGGAGAAAGCATTACCATCGAACCATCGCCAGTGAGACACGCTGGAAGAGCCACTCCGTTTCGCGAGGCTCGTCCCTTAATCGAGACGCAATCGCGCCAATCCTCCGAAGGAACGCCATCGAACGAGTATTTTTTTTTACCCCACCCGCGCACAGTTATGCAGGCACAGGTATTCCTGTTCTCCTATAGCCCGGTTCATACACCCCTTTCTCTTTATCAGAAGTAGAGGCTCACCCATTGTTTCCTGTCTGGAAGGGCTTCTCGGTTCCTTTTCTTTTCTCGGGCCTTAATAGTGGTGTTGTCATGAATTATTTTTGTAATATGCGTGGAGGGTGGCAGCGTCTCTTCATACTGAGGGTACCGGGTTGGCAGTTTTCTGGTTTCTGTTTCCGACTGGTAGTTAGGAGCTCGAATACTTGCGTAGCGTTTTGAGAGGCTGTTCAGATCAACAGTTGTATAATATCAGGGTTCTATCGGAGCCATGTCGCGCATAGAGGGATGTCCCTGCAAGTACCTCTGATGGGCAACTTCGAGGCTAGAATACGTTGCAGTCTGCTTCGTGCACATGTTATTTTGGATGACCGACTGCTACTACTACCCTAGACCTTTCCTTACTAATATAACACATCATGGCTATAAACATCCATAGATATAAACCTAAAGTAGTTCAACAAAAAACACCTAAACTCCTTGCCCTTTCCTTCGCCAACACTTGTAGTATTCGTAGCAACGTCTGCAGTGTGGAATCGTTTCTCTTCAAAAAATCTCCGGACACACAGTTTCTGCAAAACTAACCATAACTCCTTAATCCGCTCTCCTGATTTCTTGATTCCTGGCTACGCCCCTCTCCTTAGAAAGGACACAAAAAGTCCACATGCATGACGTGGGAGTTTATATCCGCGATTGTCTCCCGCTGGCTTGAGAACTCTCTCTTGAATCACCAGACCATTCGTACGTGCATCACCGTCTCTCTCTAACTCAAGTATCTCATCCTTGTCTATCGTTCCCCTTCCTTTCAAAACGGTTGCATGCTAGATAGTATTCCCGATATTATATAGAAGACCATCTCCCTACATCCGTTTGCAAATATAGTCGTACTCAGTGTTTTTAATGCTCACCATAGCAGGCGGCTTAAACACTCTGTCATTAACCTCACTGGCATCCAAAATCTTACGTTCCCGATCACACAATCTCTCACGCAAGTGGTTGAGTTCCTCACGCGTTTCCCCATCAACCCTGACGTCCACGCTTCTCATTTTTACCCCAATCCTTGATTCTTGTTGTACTACGAAGCTCTGCCCTCTTCGCAACTCTGATCATGCGGTAGTGTCTGTAAACATCTCCATTCACTCCCCAGTTGGCAGTTTTCTGGTTGCTGTTCCCGACTGGTAGTTAGGAGTTTGAACTCTTGCGTTGCGTCTTGAGAAGCTGCTCCGGTCAATTAGTTATATAATAGCATGGTTCTTCACGTCGCACATGGAAGGGTGTCTCTGCAAGCATTTCCCGTGGGCAAGCCCGTGGCAACCCTATGTTGCAGTCTGCCAGTTCCCTTCCTGCACATATTACATTAATCGACTGACTGCTACTACCCTAGATCTTTCCTTACCAAAATGACATCCTGATTATAAACCACCAAGGATATAAACCTAAACCATGTCTATATTTTTGAGATGAGGTAATATGTACATTATTTACATTGTTCGGACTATTGTCCTCATCTTTGTCACCATATTTATTACAACGTTTCGGCCTTTCAGTATCTGTCTATATTTCTGAGATGAGGTATTATATACACTATTTACATTATTCGGACTATTGTCCTCATCTTTGTCGCCATATTTATTACAACGTTTCGGCCGTTGTACGCTGTAAGTAATTCTAATACATTTACTTGCTTTTAAAAAAAAATATAGTGTATTAAAAATTAAAAGTGAATTTTTAAAAAAATTGTTGTCTGACCTAAATATCCCCCCAAAATCTTTAAGTATACAAATAGAAAAAATGCCGTAAGAATTTTTTGCCGTTAACAATAAAATTTAAAAAAAAACCCAGACGACATGAATTTAGCGGATGTCAGAATTCGTTGAAAAATACATCCCTACCCTACCTAAACATAACCACTTTTTCGAACGTAACTAATAACTGATACAACAAAAGTTAATGAAAATGAACACGCTACCACCCCTTATCTGAATGATTGGATTTCTCTGCATACTTCTCTGTATACTTGCCTTTAAAACTCAGTAAATTTAAATATAAGTTTCTCCAAAATTCGCTTGAGGATGAAATGGAACTAATGTTTTTAATTTAATTACAAAATTAAATTCGAAGCTTTTAGATTCCATTTTTGAAATATGGTTATTACTGTGTAGCGAAAAAAAATTTAAATCAGTTAATTTATAATATTAATGCTCTGTAAATTTACATTGAGCACTATTTTGTAAAAATAAAAATATCTATAAGAACACCGGATTATATATCTTACTGTTCTTTCTTTTTATTTATATATATACACACACACACACACACACACACACAGAGATTCACACACACACACACTCACACACACACACACACACACACACACATATATATATATATATATATATATATTTGTGTGTATAACCATATACAGATCGAAAGACCGATATATGTAAAAAGATAAATCTAGTGACTGATTCGGTATAATTTATAGGCTGATCGTCCTTTGAAGGGGCGCTGTACGTAGCATGAAAACCCGTCTTATTTAAAAGTCTATTTCCTCAGTATCTTCAAACGACGTTTACTTTAAATTCTCCTTTATGTTGATATACACATAAATAAATAAAAAAAAAAGAATATGATCGAATGAATAAAATACAAAGAAATTATCCTTCGGGAAAAAATATGGGAAGGTATGCGAAAAATGTAGAAAATTTTTCGATCACTTAAAGTGGGAATGTTCAACTGACGGAGAAGTAAATCGGTTATGGTACTAAAAAAAGTGAAAGTTCCTCTTTTTCAAAATAAATAAATAAATAATGCGTGAATAAGACAGTGTGTCTTTTAGTTTCGACTTTGGCAATGGAGGAGTACTTTTGCGCATGCGCGTCTGTCCATAGTGTGCTACGGAAGATGAAGGAAGGAAAGCGCTAATCTGAAAGTGTAGTGGTATTTGTTGACTACAGAAATAATAGTTTTTGAAAAGCTAAAAACGGATCACTATTGAACTAAAGACAATATAAAGTAAGAAGAAAATAATGAATAAAAGGTTAAAAGGTCATTTGGAAGAAAACTGAGGATGAAAATAAGGAAAGAATTAAAAGGTAGAGAAGAGGGAAAAAATGGTGGTAGGAAAGAAGAGAAGATCCTGCAAAAAGGAAGTAATGTTTAAAAAATCAAACAAGAAGGGAATGGAACGAGAGAAAGAATGGTTGGATGGTAAACAGTAAAAGAAAACAGCGGAAAGATACAAGGAAAAATCATTGAAAAGGGAAAGAAAGAAAGAAAGAAAGAATGAAACAAACAAACAAACAAACAATGAAACAAAGAAAGAAAAAAATATTATTGGATGTTAAACAGTAAAAGAAAAAAGTGAAAGATAGCAGGAAAAATCATTAAAGATTGAAAGAAAGAAAGAAAGAAAGAAAGAAATAATATATTATTGGATGGTAAACAGTAAAAGAAAACCGAGGAAGATAGAAGGAAAAATCATTGAAAAGGGAAAGAAAGAAAGAAAGAAAGAAAAAAAGAAAGAAAGAAAAAAAGAGAAAACAAAGACTAGTAGAAGCCGTAAGGAAAAATATGGCGTAGCTGAAACAAAAGGAAAGGTGAAAGAAAATAGAAGAAAAAAAGAAAGAAAGAAAGAAAGAAAGAAAGAAGGAATAAATTATTGGATGGTAATCAGTAAAAAAAAAGAGTAGAAGAAAAGAAGAGAGAATTGTAGAAAAAATAAAGGTGTAAAGTAAAAGTCAATTGAAAGAAAGAAAAAGAAAGAAAAGAAAAAGAAGAAAGAAAGAAAGAGAAAGGAAGCAAAGTAGAAATAAATGAGAGAAAGAAGAAAAAGCAAATGTATAAAATGATGAAAAGAAGTTAAATGATAAAGAGAAGGGAAAATAGAAAGAAAGAAAGAAAGAAAGGATGAACAACAAGGAATGGGAACGGAAAAATAGAAGCGTTCAAGAAAAGCGGTTAAGATTTGTAGAAGAAAATAAACGATTAAAAATAATTGTAATGAGAAAACTTCCAACAAGAGAATGAACGATAAAGAAGACAAATAAAAACAGATGAGAAAAAAAGAAAAAATTCGGACGAATAAAAAATAGAAAGAAAGAAAGATGCAGATAACGGGAAAAGAAAAAAAGAATATGATCAAATAAAGAAATGAAGAGAGTAAGGAGGAATTAAAGAGGGTGAGAAGAATGAAATGAAGGAATGGAAAGAAAAACCGAAAAGTGAACAAATGGATAATATATATATATATATATATATATATATATATATATATATATATATATATATATATATATATATATATATAATGGATACAGAATCCTTAAAAATCTATCAGATTTCAGACCAGTATGGACGTGAGTTCCATGAAATAATTTTATTACCTGACCTGATGCATTTTTAAGAATTCTGTATTCACTATTATATTCGCTCTGTTCTTACATTGAGCACTCTTTTAATTTATATCCTCCTTCGAATTATCTCTACTAATCTTCAATTGATTTTATAATATAATTGTAAATAAAATAGAAAGATAGTAAATAAAATTTAGACAAAAATGAATGAATAAAAAAGGAAGGAGAGGGAGGAACATGTAAGGAAGGAAAGGGCGAACCATATAAAGAAGGGGAGGGAGAAATGTATAAGGAAGGAGAGGGAGAAATATATCAGGAAGGAGAGGGAACAACATATAAGGAAGGAGAAGAAGAAGCATGTAAAGAAGGAGAGGGAGAAAAGATTTATGAAGAGAATGAAGGAAAATATTCGGAAGGTAAAAATCGAAATTAGTTTGAAACAATGAACAAAGGAGGAAGAAATTAGGAAAAAGTTAAAACAAAAGGAAAGAGAACAAAAAAGGAGAAACGAAAAAAAAAAAGACGAAGAATGAAAAGGAAATATGTCACAAAGAAGTACAGAATGAAAAGAAAAATTAAATATAGGATATATAAAAAGAAAAAATGAAAGAAAGACTGAAAGAAAAATAAGATGGAATTAAAAAAAATCTAAGGATGACCAAAATAAACAAGGAAAGAACGAAAGAAAAACCAAGAATTCCAAGATAGTAAAATTTAAAAATAGCAAAAAAATAGGAAGATGAATTAAAGAAAGCCGATATTTGAAAATAAACGAACTCAAGGAAACAAAAAAAAGCACCCAAGAAAGAAAAAAACGAAGGAAGGAAGGAAGGAAGGAAAGAAGAAAAGTAAAAGAAAATGTTCGAGAAAGAATGTATAAGTTTTTATAAAAGAAAAACCGAACTAAAGAAAAAAAGAAAAAAGAATGAAAGAAAGAAAAACAAAAGAAAAAAAATAGTAAGAGAAATAAGAAAGTGTGAAAATAGAAAGTACAAAAACGAAAGCGGGACGCACGAAAGAAAGAAAGAAAAAGCAAGAAAAAAGAAAGAAAGGAGATGCATGAAAATTGAACATGTTGAGAAATAAAGAAAGAAGTTAGTACTGTTTCCTGAGAAAGAAAGAAAGAAAGAAACAAACAAACAAACAAACAAACTAAGTCAGAAAGAAAGAAAGAAAGAAAGAAAGAAAGAAAGAAAGAAAGAAAGAAAGACAGAAACAAAACAAAATAGAAAGATAGCGAATATTTGGAAAATGATCCAAAAAATGTAAATGCACAATATTAGAACTGGTTGCTGAGAAAGAAAGAAAGAAAGAAAGAAAGAACGAAAGAAAGAAAGAAAGAAAGAAAGAAAGAAGGAAAGAAAAATGAAAGAAGAAATGCACAAAAATAAAACAGGTTGTTGAGAAAGAAAGAAAGAAAGAAAGAAAGAAAGAAAGAAAGAAAGAAAGAAGGAAAGAAAAAGGTGGAAAGAAAAATGAAAGAAGAAATGCACAAAAATAAAACAGGTTGTTGAGAAAGAAAGAAAGAAAGAAAGAAAGAAAGAAAGAAAGAAAAATAGCGTATATTTGCGAAATGTTTCAAGAAAAGTGCTTGGCACAAATGGCAAGATGGCGATGCAAAGGGAGATAACAGAGTCGTCCTCATACTAACACCAAAGATAATATAGAGGTTATATGCATCCAAAGGTAAAGGGTGGTGGCAAAAGAATTAGAATTGACGAAAAGAAAAATATCTACGAAAACACGGCACGAAAGACGAAATGATGAGTGCTGAGTAAAAATAGTGGGGGAGTGAAGGTGGCGACAGATAGGAGCGACAGGAATGGATAAAATGACAAAGACTAATGTTTCATAGAAGCCTTTAGGGTTGGGTTCGTTTTTACCCTGTAAAGCAAAGCATAATTTGCCGTTGCCATTTTGAAAATTTTCCCCTCCTTACAAGCTTTTCAAAGTTCAAATACAACACGAGGTAAAGTGAAATACAAAAAAAATAAAATATAAAAATAAATAAACAATCGTTCAAATAAATAAATAAAAAGGCAAATAAGTTAAAGTGGGTTGAACAAAACAACGCCAAAGATTTCACTTTTCCTTCTCCATAAAAGAAGAGTTCGGATTTAGTCGTTTTTTTTTTACTCTAGCCTCAAACCAAAGAAGTTGGCTTTTATACTTTTCTAAAATGATGGTCAGGAGTAATGCGATATGTGTAGGCGCGCGTATATTAATATATATGTAGATTCATTAATGTATATGTGCATTTATGCATATATGCATGTGTGCATAATAGAAAAAACTGCAAAAAGGAATGAAAAGGAGAGAAAAATAAAGAAAAACGATATTGAAAGAAATAAAGAAAGTGTGCATTTAGGAAGTATATATATATCCACACCAACAGAGACACAGACACAGACACACAGAGACACACACACACACACACACACATATATATATATATATATATATGTATATATACATACATATATAAATCCATATATATCCATGTAGATGTATATATAATTGCTGTACAATCTGTATAAATGTTTATATATATATATATATATATATATATATATATATATATATATATATATATATATATATATATACATACATACATACATACATACATATGCAGGCGTGTGTTTGTATGAATGAGTGGGGAATCTGTGCTTTATATATAAAAACGTATATATTTCGGTTCATATAAGTTTTAGAATAATGAATCGAATCAACTTGTTCTATCTTCATTTCCATTTTCCTTTACTCTCCCAGTCATATATATATATATATATATATATATATATATATATATATATATATATATATATATATATATATATATATATATATATATATATAATTTCATTGCTCAGGTACGCCTGTTTTGCATCCATTAAGATTTTCTAACTTTTTCAGTCATTCTTTGTGTACTTTGCCTACGTTTATCCATGGCCTTGTTTTTCAAATATCTACCTCTGGAATTTGCCAATAGAATTCGAAAACCGGGGAGAATCAGGCCTCAACATAAATGAAGACTATCAAGGGTGATTTTAATGTCCTTTTTAATACAACAATGCTCGCTACGATGATGCTGATTACGAACATGATTTAAATATTCCATTAACTTGCTGCTGCTGTTGATGATGATGAAGACAATCTACCCGAACTTGCTGAACTGAATCGCTTTCTCATTTCGTCTCATCCCCCGAGACTCGTAGTCGATCCCAGATAAAATGACTAAATGTCGCTCCTTGGAAATTGGTGAAACACAATCCTCCATTTACTTGCTGATGATAATTATGATAGCTACGCACTCTACTTTCTTGAATTAAATTGTTTCTCCTTTTTAACCATCTCCAAAGATTGTAAACCGTTCCTAAATAATAATTGGCGCAACATAATCTTCCAATTACTCGGTTATGACAGCGATGAGACTTAATAATCATGGCGAACTTGCTGAACTAATGTTTTTTTTTTTCTATTTGTTACCATCTCCAGTGATTGGTGATCTATCATTGGGTGGGAATTGGCGCAACATAATCTTCCATTTACTCGGTTATGACAACGATGAGAGTTAATAATCATGGCGAACTTGCTGAACTAATGTTTTTTTTTCTATTTGTTACCATCTCCAGTGATTGGTGATCTATCATGGGTGGGAATTGGCGCAACATAATCTTCCATTTACTCGGTTATGACAACGATGAGAGTTAATAATCAGGGTAAACTTGCTGAACTAATTTTTTTCTGTTTGTTACCATCTCCAGTGATTGGTGATCTATGGCAGAATGAAATTACCCAGGAATTGGCGCAACATAATCTTCCATTTACTCGGTTATGACAACGATGAGAGTTAATAATCAGGGCAAACTTGCTGAACTATTTTTTATTCTATTTGTTACCATCTCCAGTGATTGGTGATCTATCATGGATGGCAGAATGTAATTAATTGGGAATTGGCGCAACATAATCTTCCATTTACTCGTTTATGACAACGATGAGAGTTAATAATCAGGGTAAACTTGCTGAACTAATTTTTTTCTGTTTGTTACCATCTCCAGTGATTGGTGATCTATGGCAGAATGAAATTACCCAGGAATTGGCGCAACATAATCTTCCATTTACTCGGTTATGACAATGATGAGAGTTAATAATCAGGGCAAACTTGCTGAACTATTTTTTTTTCTATTTGTTACCATCTCCAGTGATTGGTGATCTATCATGGATGGCAGAATGTAATTAATTGGGAATTGGCGCAACATAATCTTCCATTTACTCGTTTATGACAACGATGAGAGTTAATAATCAGGGCAAACTTGCTGAACTAATTTTTTTTCTGTTTGTTACCATCTCCAGTGATTGGTGATCTATGGCAGAATGAAATTACCCAGGAATTGGCGCAACATAATCTTCCATTTACTCGGTTATGACAATGATGAGAGTTAATAATCAGGGCAAACTTGCTGAACTATTTTTTTTTCTATTTGTTACCATCTCCAGTGATTGGTGATCTATCATGGATGGCAGAATGTAATTAATTGGGAATTGGCGCAACATAATCTTCCATTTACTCGTTTATGACAACGATGAGAGTTAATAATCAGGGCAAACTTGCTGAACTAATTTTTTTTCTGTTTGTTACCATCTCCAGTGATTGGTGATCTATGGCAGAATGAAATTACCCAGGAATTGGCGCAACATAATCTTCCATTTACATGCTGACGGTGATGATGGTGATGCCAGTAACTACCTGCACCATCATGCTGAATTAAGTTTCTTCCAATACGTACCCATCTCCAGAAATGTGTTGTCGTCCCTAGATTAAAACGACAGAATATTGATTGCTGGAAAACTGACGCAGCACGATCTTCCATTTACGGATGAAAACAATATTTATCCATATTAACGAGCGCGTTTCGACCAAACACGGTGCAGTCGGGCAGATGGATTTTGGAACCTTGGCATTGCACTCAATATGAAAACTAGGATTTATCACGAAATAATGACACAAAATATTTTTTCAAAATAGTTACCGTTATTTTTTTTTGGGGTGGGGAAACCTGTTTGAAGTGTAAGTTTAGGTTCAAAATCTTAGCGTTGCAATTTTATTCTGGTGATCAGTGAAAGCCTTATTGCGCAACCTTATAAAATTTATAATTCTTTGAAGCTTTAAAAATTATATATGGACAAGATGAATAACACAAGCACATTATTGCTAAATTATTGTGCCATCAAATAAGACCTTCATTTTCTTCAAAGAAAAATTATACTGGACAGTTTAGCTATATTGTGATGTAATACAGGGTGTCAATAAAGTCCGTGTGCACTTTAAAAATTTATAACTTTATTTGCATTTGCGATAGAAATAATCTGTAAAAAAATGTTATAAAGTTTAATGTACGTAGTTTTAAGTATAGCTAAAATAACTAATGTGATTTCAGTCATTACTGTAAATCAACTGTAAAATCGTATTACCCTTTGTATTGCTAATGATGGAGGACATGTGGAAACTTAAATAAAATTTCAATAAAACCTTAAAAAATATAGATTTACTTCTTTCTAATCCTTTTTACAAATTATTTCTATCGCAAATACAAATAAAGTTATAAATTTTAAAATTTTTTTAAAGTGCACAGGAAATTTATGGACGTATATATATATATATATATATATATATATATATATATATATATATATATATATATATATATATATATATATGTATATAATGAATATATAATATATATATATATTATATATATAAATATATAATATATACATTTCCATTTATGTATATTTATATATTTGTGTATATCTTAATGCTAATATTCACCAAACATAAGGCCCAACAACCACTCAAGGTAGAAAGTTAATATGTAATGATTAACCATTATACAGGGTGTCCATAAAGTTCGTGTGCACTTTAAAAAATTTATAACTTTATTCGTATTTGCGATGGAAATAATCTGTAAAAAAATGTTATAAAGTTTAATGTACCTAGTTTTAAGTATAGCTAAAATAACTAATGTGATTTCAGGCATTACTGTAAATCAGTTGGCAAATGTTTTCCGTGAACTGCAAAGTTATAAATTTTTTAAAGTGCACATGAACTTTATGGACACCCTGTATATATAAGTGTGCACTTTAAAAAATTTATAACTTTGCAGTTCACGGAAAACATTTGCCAACTGATTTACAGTAATGCCTGAAATCACATTAGTCCACGAACTTTATGGACACCATTTATATCCTTGTTAACCCTCTGCCATTTGCCTTAAAAACTGAGGCATGTAACCAATTTTTCGTCGCCTCTTATGGTATATTGATTGACAATCCGGCAATGACAAATACATTGAATCAATAGCTTCATCTACCGCAAGGAAAGTTGGTTCTTTGTATCGCGCCAGAAAGTTTTTCTCGCCCGAGTCCATCCTTCAAATTTAAAAATCAACCATTCGTCCTTGCATGAAATACTGCTGCCGTATATGGTCTGGAGTCGCCGCTGTTAGTCTTAAGGTCCTCGACAAAATCCAGAGACGGATATGCAATGCGAATGGCTCTGATCTGGCATCTCGTCTACAGTCGCTCTCCCAGGGACGTGCCGTCGCTTCCCTCTGTCTTTTCTACAAATACTTTCACGGTAACTGCTCCGACGAGCTACTTTCCTAAGTTCCCAAACTGAATGAATTTAAACGTGTTGCTAGGTTGGTATCTCGGTCCCACCCTTTCACTGCCAAAAAGGTTAAATGTAGCCGTCTCTTCTACTCCAACAGATTGTTCTCTCGCACTTCTCGACTGTGGAACACACTTCCTTATACTTGCTTCCCTGATAGCTATAATCTTCAAATATTCAAATGTAATGTCAATCGACATCTTCTGTTGCCTTGATATTGATCCCCGTCCTTCTCTTTATCCTTTCCTCAAACACCCCTCTTTACTCTTGCTCTCACTCTCTGTAACCCCTTGCGTGCTAGTGACACTCTCGCCTTGCTTGCAGTGAAAAGCTTTTAAAAGTTTATTGTTGTTAATCTCTTATCATGCGTGAATTACAAATTAAATTCATTATATACATGTTTTTTTTAAGGGAAGCCACAACAGATCTGTGAGAAAAAACACGGTGGATAGAAGTTTCTCGTTTTTCATTGACAGAGATGTTATCACGGAGACGATGTTTCGACCAAGTACACTTTGGCCATCTTCCGATATCCATTATATTTTGGCTATATCTTAAAGGTAAAGTTCATTGTGGTTCCTTTCTCATGATCCTTTCATTGAGTTTTCAGATAGCGTGTTGGTGCCCATATCCACTCCAATCTATAGACCGAAGTCCACGGAATATATTGTAGGTTTTCCCCAGTCCGTACACTAGGCTGCTGAGGCCATTTGGCGATCCCTCCGCCCTGGCCGTTGGTTGCCTCTGCAACTCTTCTGTCCAGCAGTACTGCATAAACACTAAACCTTCATGTGTTTTAGGCCGTCCGCTACAAATCGCTAACTGTATTCATCCACCTCCAAGGCGTGAGACTTGAACACTCCTGATTGAAGTAAGAAAAAGTTTCAGGGCTTACGACAATAAATATTTGAGAGCACAAAACTGGAGCTCAAAACCATTGATTATGTACAGAGCAAGGTCAAAGGTCACATGGGTAGACAGGAATCTCTCCTCGTCAATATTAAGCGTCGGAAGATGGTATGGTTTGGCCACGTCGTACGACATAAGAACTTCTGCAAGACCATCATGTAAGGCAATGTTGAAGGTGTGCGCTGCGCAGGGATGGTAACGCAAGAGCTGGTTAGGCAACATCATAGAGTGTATGAACGTGACAATGCCGGAAATCCTGAGAGCCACCGACCCCTGGAGAAGGTTGCGTGTTTCGTCTACCCTTAGGTACCCCCGACGATTGAAGCAGTCAACGGACTGATGATGATGATGATGATGATGATGATGATGATGATGATGATGATGATGATGATGATGATGATGATTTGTGGTTCTGTAGAGTCAATCTATACCATCGGATGTAGGGTAAATCCTAGACCAAGAGGATTCATTCACTTGAAAACATTTTCATTGATCTAAGTAAAAGGTTGTAAAGGGTGTACCAATAAATTGGACTGATTTTAAATGTGAATTAAGTTTAAGCATCTAATGTTTTTCTTTTCTTTTTCTTTCCGATTTGCCGGATATTATTTTTCACACATAATTGCCACGACTTAAGTAACATGATGCAACAGAGAAATAAATAAATTTTCACCAATAACACTGATTTATTTACTGATGACTTTGATCCGTCTTAATGAAACACCCTTATATATAATCCGTCTTAATGAAACACCTTTTATGTAGCGTCTAGTTTCGATCTTTCTGAACAAGTTTGGCGCCATGCATGACATCCATAAAAAGACTACATAGGACTAGGCTATTCTAAGAACTCGACTCGAGGTTTTAACTTAATATTTTAGTTTTGTCGTAATTGGTAGTGTTCGGTGAAGCTACCACTAGTAGAGACTATTCTATGTTCAATTATCTCCTATACTAAATTTGTTCTAACTGATCTGTACACTGAGGTATTTGACGCTACCAATGTGTATTTCACCGGATCTTTTCATTGTTGCTTATATTATATATTCCGGTTGTATGACTGTTGTAGACACAATACTTCCCCTGTTAATTGTTGTTCGATTTTCCGGAAGTAGAACGAAAGCTAACATCATCTGAACACAATTCAGTTATCCGAAGTAAACAAATTCTAATATTTAATTTCCGACAAACGTTTCGGAAATTTAGAAAAACATTTTCACTGGATGATAAAAATTGACAAATTTCAAAGTTGGTTGCGCCTTCAACCACAAGCCACCTTCCAGAGAGCTAATTTTTGGGCGGAAATAAACCCAGATGAGGCTATGCCTAAGGACAGAGTCTCGTCTGTGGAGGTAGACAGCCATCCGACCACGCGTATATGGGGTATAGAGGCAATTTTTGCCCAATCCTACGAACTCGGAACGCCCCGCGTAAAAAAAAAATCCATGTGCCACATCCCACTTTGGGGGGGGGGGGAAACCAAGCTACCCTACGTCTACTCTAACCCAGCTTTAGGATTTCCCGGCAGAAAAAGTGTGAGGTCAGTATTTTATCAAATTGTACGAAATATGAAAGTGATTACCGTAACCCCCTATGTATAATACGCATTTTTTTTCTAAAAAATAATAATTCAAATCGAAGGTGCGTATTATGCACTGCTACAAAAAATCTTTCAAAAATTTCCTTAAAATAAAATAAGAATTTTCATAAAACTAAATTAGAATATTATTCTATGTTTAAAACTATTTTTTAAATAAGAGTAGAAAATGCCGGCCGTTATGAAATTGGAGACGTACAATTTATAGGGTTTGATTACCGAAAAGGGGTGCGTATTATGGATGGATTACGGTAGTTGTAGTATAACTCCAGTTCACTCTTTGTCACTCAATAACACACTCCTGTTTAGAATGCGCTCAACTTTTTCTTCCATTTTCTAGTTTTCCTCACGTGGGAAATAAAATATTTTATCTTCGTACTAATATTACTAAACAAGAAGTTTGAAGAATGGAACTGCTTAAAGAATTAAAGTATAAGAACACAATCCTTGACTAGAAACAAGTCTGAAAGCCAGAGGTAAAGAATAACTATGAAATCGTGAGAAGACAAACTATATAGTCGCTACCTAAAGACATCATTCACTGAGAAAGTTCTACAAATTGGAAAAAGCAGGGCTGAAAAAAATTTACATATATAGGAAATATTTGAATAGATGACGGAAAATGTGAAAGAGAAAATTGGAATCCCGTTAGAATAAATCAAATATAGCTGCCAAAAATCTGAAGAAACGTGAAAATTTCATTAGAAACAAGGAAAAGAGTGCTGTTTAATATCGCTCCTCCTATATGGCAGTGAATGCTGGGTAATTTCCTCACAGATGAACAGCAGTTGTTTTTTTATGGCTTACCAACCTTTTTAAAGTTATTTAAAACCAGAAAATATTTTAAGATTGTAAGAATTAAAAAAAAATTAATTTATTGATACAAAACCTATTAAATTAATCCATAGCTGGTTGGAGAAGTTGATTTATCCCTTTCCAAAGATTATTTGCGTGTAAGTGATTATAACGAGTTCTACTGGGATTGGAACTCGGCTCTCCGATTTTCAATTACGAGCCGTTTTCCATTACGCCGCCCGCACATCAAACTTACAGCACCTAGTATTACCAAGTGGTCACCCATTTACGTACTGACCAGGCTCGGCGTTGTTTATCTTCTGTGATCGTACGAGAACCGATGCTTCAACGTCATATGACCATAAGCCCACAGATGAAGAGGAGACTTCAGACAAAAAAAAAGGATGATGAGAATACCATGGAAAGAACATTTGGGCAACGGGGAAGTTTTAAGAGCAACTGAAACGAAAAGATCACATGTTCTTAGAATGAGAAAGAGAAACTTGGCATTTTTGTGACACGTGATGAGGAGAAACGCTTGGATAATTTGGCACCGAGGAAATACAGAAGGGAACTTGGACCTACATGACGGGCATAACAAACCTTAGCGCTATAAAGGATAAGAATTCAGTATCATACTTGTACTGAAGGGACACGGTACATTAAAGAACAAGAAAACGTATTTGAACTGCACAGGGTACTCTATTGTAGTAGTCTTGCTTTAGATTACAGACAAAAATTTCATCTACGGACTCCCTATTAACAGTCTTCGGATGCAATGGACAAAATCTGCAGGCAAAATAAAAATAAAAAAAAGCAGGAAAAAAAAAAACTTCCAAATCGTCAGCGATGTATTTCAAAATTTGCGGGCCTAGCAGATCGAGACGTATCAGTTCTCAAGGTGAGAGACATGATCAGCTTACACTGGGTACTCCCGAAATTTGATAGAATATCACAAACCAAATCTCAAATGCAATTAAGTAGGCTGCTATCCTTATATGAACAAAATATTTCTTTTATACGAGTAAAACCACTTTCCTAATATACCCAATTTGATAAACTGTCTGTAATGAATAGTAATAATAAAATCTCTGAAATCTTCATTGAAAAATTTATATCGAAATGCGTTTTTTTTTATCTTTCACCCAGAACATGTTCCAAGAAGCACGCAAAGATTCAATTGTAAACAAAGACGGAAGGTACGATACATTGGCGCGTGCGTGAGAAAGTAGCTGTGAGAAATCTGTTACTTTTGTTATTTTGATTAATATATTAATTGTTCTGTCCTCATCACGTCCTCGATGCAGAAGTAAAGTGTGAAAAGGAAGCGTACAAAGCTAAGTATCAGTGACAAATTCTTCCATCTACGGACAATCGGCTTTAACGGACCCCCTCCACCATTAGTCCGTTGATGAGAGGTTTGTCTGTAATTTCAATAATTTAATAAAAGATACAAAACGTGATGTAGAACTCTCAGCAGGAAAGCTATCTCTAGCGGTATGTAGACTGTTTATTTCCCAAACCCACAACGCACTATTTGACAACTGGTTTATCCAGTAATGTCGGAATTTTTCGCATTGTATCGATAAAAATCGAAAATGAATTATCTTAAAGATATAACCTACGCGATTATAAACATAATTACATTTAGACCTGATTTTTTTAACCAACATATATACTCACGTATCATGCGATTTTTGAAAACTAATTTTGAGTCTAATCTGCATCATACACAAGATATAAAATTAGCGTATCTAGTGCTGGCCCAGGCTACGCCATTGGCCTAACTATATATACATTTACAGATGTATTTGAAATAATAAAAAAAAGTTTTTGATTAACTGTGTCCAATAATCATGAATGTAATATTCACATATTTGTAACGTATAAAATACAATCATAGCGAATATGCATCTTTTCAATTGTTTACAACATAACAAAACTAATAGATTTCTCACAGCTACTTTCTCACGCACGCGCTAATGTATCGTACGTTCCGTCTTTGTTTACAATTGAAAAGCCTGCCACCGCCGCCAAGATGTTTAGCTGTTTCTCGTTCGGTTGTTTCGGGCTGTACGCGTTTACGTAACGAGTATAGCGTTACTAACGATACTTTTATCATTCTCTTTTACTTCTTTAACTTATTTAACTAGGATATGGGATAAAGAGATGGAGGAAAAGAGGTTAGTCTCACACTGTAATTTGGTTTCTTTAAAAAGCAACATACATGAGATACGTGATAAAATCGTTTTTTATAAGTGAAAATTACGGGGCCGGATTATACACAAGATCGAGTGTTACATAAAACGGTATATGGGTTAAATTTCATAGAGTATTTTTTACTTTTAGTCTTCTATATGTCCGTTCTAGGTATGAGGATGAACTACATCCGCGTCCAGGGTAAGACGATAAACTATGTCCAACAGCAAGGCGGCTTTGAGAAGCATGGAACCACCTCTTAATTGCTGGTGTTCCCAAGTCAACCCTGACCCGGAGTGGTAGCACCTGTTACGGTCCCAGCTATGGGCAAATAGTTAACCCCGAAACTGAGGTAAAAAGCATTATAAAGGTGTAAAACTAGGTTTTAATACCAGAAATACTTTGTAAAAAACTTATTACCAGAAATACATTTTTGAAGAAGAGTTTTTCTATTACCAGCAATACTTTTTTGAAAAAAAAAAACTATTACCATCAATACATTTTTTTAAATTATATTACCAGCTACACTTTTTTGAGGAAAAAATATTACCAGACATAGATTTTTGACAAAACAAAAATATTACCAGGAAAAAAGTTGTCGGCATTAAATGACCCACTGAGATTGATATGCCGTAAAACAAGCCAAATAAAACCAATTCTTCTATATGTCGTGTTCCTTCAGATCGTGACTCTCTTCAGTAGTCCTTAGTGAAATTTGTATATATGTCTTGCGTAACATCTGATCGGTAAACCAGCTCCTGCCAAACACGCTGTAGCATGTCTTGCGTAACATCTGATCGGTAGACCAGCTCCTGCAAAACACGCTGTAGCATGTCTTGCGTAACATTCTCCAGGGCATCAGTGAGTATCTGCTGAAGTTCCTCTAGGCTTGTTGGAATAAGGAGGATATAGACCTGTCCCTTTATATAAAAATATTCAAAGGGGTGTAGATTTTATAACCGAATTTCACACAGCTTCACAAATGTTCAATATGCGCACCACCTGTGGCAAAATCTGATGCGACAGTCCAGCTCCTGACAAACACGCTGTAGCATGTCTTGCGTAACATCTGATCGGTAGACCATCTCCTGCCAAACCCGCTGTAGCATGTCTTGCGTAACATTCTCCAGGACCTCAGTGAGTATCTGCTGAAGTTCCTCTAGGCTTGTAGGAATAAGGAGAATATACACCTGTCCTTTTATATAGTACCATGGAAAAAAATAACAGGTTGTCATATCAGGTGATCAACATTTCAACAGTACATTGTCATTATCATTGGCAACCCGATCCATCTTCTTGGTAGGTTCTTATTGAGATAAGTCATCTTAGGTTTTACACATTTGGGATTATTTGAGCGAGAATTAGCTATATTATCAGACTACAAAATATATTTAATTTCTTTGGACATCTTGTATATTTTTGTGCATGTGTGTGTGTGTGTGTGTGTGTGTGTGTGTGTGTGTGTGTGTGTGTGTGTGTGTGTGTGTGTGTGAAATCTACTGTCGGAGGGTCGGCAACTAAACCGGCATCCCAACTTACTTATTGCGAGTGAAGCGGGTAGTAGGATGTCAACTAAGATCTATCAAAGGGCGGAAGAACTCTTGATGAGACAACGGTTAGCTAACTAGAAATGGTGTCTCAATAAAATCACCGTGGGGAAGGCAAGGGTGAAACCCTTCCAATCCCAAGAACATTTCTGATTCTTTTTTTTTTTCATTTTAATGATTTTTTAAAAGAAGAATACAACGTTACACGTAACAAAGAGTAAACGGTGGGGATGAAAATCTTATGTATGAAATCTTTTCTCGTTGAGAAAATATCAACAAGGAAGTTTTTTTAAGCGTTTCACCCCAAGCAAGGCGGGAAGCCACTAGCACGCAAGGGGTTACAGAGAGTTGGGGCGAGAGCAAAGAGTCGTAATAGAGGAAAGGATGAAGAGAAGGATAGGGGATAGATCGAGGCATCTGGAGACGTCGATTGACATTACATTTGAATAGTTGGAGATTATAGCTATCAGGGAAACAAGAAAAGGGGAGGGAGTTCCACAGGCGAGAAGTGCGAGACATGAAGCTATTGGAGTAGAAGAGACGGCTATATTTCGACAGTGAAAGTATGTGAGCGAGATGCCAGCCTAGTTGAACGCTTAAAGTCATGAAGTCTGGGAACCAGCGAAAGCTCATCGGACCAGTTACCATGAAAGTATCTGTAAAAAAAACAGAGGGAGGTGACGGCACGTTTGTGAGAGAGCGACTGCAGACGAGATGCCAGATCAGGGCCATTTACATTGCATATCCGTCTCTGGATTTTATCATGGACCTTGAGACAAACAGAAGGGGCTCTAGACCAGGCCTCGAAGCAATACTCCATGCAAGGGCGAATGGTTGATTTGTAGATTTGAAAGATCGACTCCGTCGAGAAAAATTTCCTGGCGCGGCACAGGGATCCAACTTTCCTTACGGTAGACGAAGCTATTGACTCAATGTATTTGTTCCATCTCAGGTCAGTAGTCAATGTGAGACCGAGCAGTCGCAAAGAGGTGCTCTCGTGGAGTTGAGCATCAGACATTCTACTGGGAGGCAGGGATGGTTCTCTTTGGTGAGTAATAGAGAGCAGTTTTTTTTTAGGCATTAAAGTTAACCAGCCAATTCCTACCCCAGTCCAGAACCGATTGGCGGTCCTCTGTGTGTGTGTGTGTGTGTGTGTGTGTGTGTGTGTGTGTGTGTGTGCTGGGATGTTCCTGACGTATTACTGAATGTTCTTGCTCGCAATAATCTTATTTTTGAACATTTGGTTAAATTTTGGGAAGTGGCCATGCTGATAGCTTTTCAGCATCCTACTGGATAAATAGACCGAAAGCCAGATAGATAGATAGATAGTTGTTGAGAGGATTATTACTTTTCTTTTTAAAGATACAC
Source organism: Acanthosepion esculentum (assembly GCA_964036315.1). Classification (NCBI taxonomy): domain Eukaryota; kingdom Metazoa; phylum Mollusca; class Cephalopoda; order Sepiida; family Sepiidae; genus Acanthosepion; species Acanthosepion esculentum. The sequence goes on from OZ038487.1 coordinate 24,175,175, forward strand.
AATAAATGCGCATACTGTCCCTAATCAATGTTATTAATATTTATGAAACGATAGCCTGTTGCGGGCTTGAATATCTACTTTGTGAATTCTCTGATAGAGTTGCTATAATTTCTTTATTTTCATTATTCTAATCCACGAGGGTTAACTGTGCCCCTTTCAAAATGTTCTGTCTCGCCATCTAATACCCTTGACCACAAATTGGATCATCAAATCATCCACATCATCTGAACTTTGATGGGGTTAATAACATACCCAGGCAAGGTAAGGTTCTGGCGAATATCTGCTTGCCAGGAAATTCAGAATTTTGAGACGGGGATATTTCATTTTTACTAATCATAATCATTACAAGACAATGAAGTAAATCGTTAATTTGAGTAGGTGGAAGTATAGGGAGAATTAAGGACAAAAACATAACCGCGTATCACAAGACATAAAGGACTGGTAATAATAATAATAATAATAATAATAATAATAATAATAATAATAATAATAATAATGAGAAGAAGAAGAAGGAGGAGGAGGAGGAAGAGAAGAAGGTGAAATATATGTCGTAAAATGAAATAATAATAATGATAATAATAATGTTAATAATAATAATAATAATAATGATAATAATAATGATAATAATAATAATAATAATAATAATAATATTAATGAGAAGAAGAAGAACAACAAGGAGGAGGAAGAGGAGAAGGTGAAATATATGTAGAAAAAAGAAATAATAATAATGATAATGATAATAATAATAATAATGATAATGATAATAATGATAATGATAATAATGATAATAATAATAATAATAATAACAATAATAACAACAATAATGAAAAATTGATGCTCCGCCAAGCATAGCTTTTATGAATTCTGGTCTTATTTTTTATTCATTGTTTCATTTTCTACAATTTTTCAACAATTTGCAAGTTGGCTCAATTCGTATGGTTGGATTTTGAACTAATTTTCACTCTGAAAAAGCATGAATCTCTCCTGCTCCAACTATGGGTTAAATAGCAGCGGAGTCTGAACTCTCTTGCCTTGAGTGCGAACCAGTCTACGAGAATGACAACTCTAAATTCAAATCGCCGTAAATAATGTATTTTTTTTTTAGCCTTGGCAAGTTCAGAAGGAAAACAAATTGGATCATATCACCAAAGCAGTTGCAAAATTAGTTAAATATTCCCATGATATAAGTAAACTCGTGAGTAACGAACGACAAAGATGTTGCTGCTACTACTGCTGCTGCTACTACTGCTACTACTGATGATCATGATGATGATGATGATGATGATGAATAATTGTCCCGAATGATAATTTAGTGAAGAAACCGAGGCTATTATTGTGAGGGGATTACGCTTTTATAATCTCAAACGCAAGTCAAACAATTTACCGCTTTTCCTTTCTTTCCTCCTTGCCGACATTTTGTTTCAGTCTACTATTTTCTCGGCTATTTGTTTTTCCTTTTCTGTTTTTTTTTCCCTGCTTTTTTTTTTCTTTCAGCTTGCTTCGTGTGCTGAACAAAGCAGCAAACTTTCAAACAGATATTGTGTTTTGTTCATTACATATTCAAGTGCTTGCCTACCGCTAAAGCATTCATATTTTATAAGCGTCCGTACACAAATCACTTACGAGTGGATCATTTATTTATATTGGGCGGGTGGGGGAAACGCCGTTGGCATAAAAGTCAAATAAGTCGCGGGCGAAAACGAGGCTATTGGTGATTTGAGAAACAACGAGAGAAAGAACAGATATTCTGTGTGTGCGTGTGTATGTGTGTGTGTGTGTGTGAACTTTTAATAAAAGTACATTACACAGATTAATCTGTCGAAAACTTCATTTTCTTGAAATAAAGCTTCATCCTTTTTGCATATAAATTTTACAGCCTTTATGTTTTTGTTTTTTTAGAAAGATTTATTTTTAAGAATTAGATTTATAACTTCTGTATCAGTATCTGTCTACACTATGTACATTATTCGGACTATTGTCCTCATCTTTGTTGCCATATTTATCACAACGTTTTGGCCGTTGTACGCTCCGGCCTTCTTCAGGAGATTGGAATGTCGAACTGAACCCTTTATTTCGCTCGCTGGGGTAGGCTGTTCTAGTTCTACGTGCCATGTCTAATGAATGTCAGTTATCAGTTATCTCCTGTTAATTCACCTCTCCAAGTTCTCCACTGCCTTAACCAGGTATTGAACTCACAACTCCTTGGGCCCTGTCACTGGATCTAACCAACACCTTTATCCACTGTGCCATGTGTCCTTAAGGGTTCAGTTCGGCATTCCAACCACCTGAAGAAGGCCGTTGTGATGAATATGGCAACAAAGATGAGGACAATAGTCCGAATAATGTAAATAGTGAACTTCTATATCGGCCTTCCTTTACGGGAGTGTATGCGGGAAAATCTCCTCACAGATGAAGAAGAGACTTGAAGCAACAAAAATATCGTTCTACAGAAAGATGCTGAGTATACCATACGCTGAATATATATATATATATATATATATATATATATATATATATATATATATATATATATATATAGGCTTTATATATTTAGAGAAAATGAAAACAAAAAGGGCACTTATCTTAACATCAGAAAGACACAGTCGAAAAATCTTGGACACATAAAAAGGAAAGTCTGATTGGAAAATTTGACACACACAGGACATATGAAGACGAGAGGGACAGATTAAAAAACCGCATAGCCTACCGAGCGACCTGATGAGAACATGGTTTAGGACAGATAGCAAAAGACAAGCATGTGTAACCGTTACAAAGGACAGGAAATTATGGAGAGCTGTGATCGCAAACGCCAGGAAAGGGACATGCCACATAGAAGAAAAAGATGTGCTGCGTCCCCTCTAAACGTCGTCGATCATGACTCAGTAAAATTGTCTGTTCCCTTATTACATCCACCAGCCATTGTTTTGCTGTCCATTTGCAAAATCTCTCTGGCTGTTATTTCTTCATCCCATGCAAGGTGATAAAGTCTCTAAGACAAAAGGGAGTGACTGAGTGTCTCAGACGAATCTGAGAAGAACAAACATTATTAAAAAGAGAGGATGATAAAAGAACAGGAATTAAGAAGATCATAGACTCAAAGAATATGACACTTGTATGAGGATGATTGTTCGATATTGAGACGGGGAGGTGGTGTATTGAAAATCGGGACAATAAGAGATATTTGTTTGGGATGAAGCCAAAGGTTCCGGAGCATAGAGACATTTCATGTATGTTTTAAAGCATTATTAAATATTTTACATTCGGAAGCACGACCAAATACTTTACTAGGGAAATGCATAAAATTGTTCCCCTGTGTCACGACAGAAGTTTTTTCTCGGCGGAGTATATTCTTCAAATCTACAAATCTACCCTTCTTTCTTGCATTGGATACTGTTGCCATATATGGTCTGGTACCCCCGCCGTTCATCTCGAGCTCCTCGACAAAATCCAGAGACGGATATGCAATGTGATAGGTCCTGTTCTGGCATCTTGTCTACAGTCACATTCTCACAGACATTATGCGGCTTCCCTCTGTCTTTTCTACAAATATTTTTCATGACAACTGCTTTGACGGGCTATTTTCACTGGTATCCCAACTGCATGAATTTAAGCGTGCTATTAGGTTGGCATCTTGGCCCCACCCTTTCACTATTGAAATAGTTAAATGTAACCGCTTCTTCTACTCAAACAGCCTATTCTCTCACACTTCCCGACAGTAGAACTCCCTTCCTCTTAATTGCTTTCTTGATAGCTATAATCTTCAGATATTCAAATGTAATGTCAATTGATATCTTGTGTTGCTTTGATCCTGATCTTCGTCCTTCTCTTTATCCATTCCTCAAACACCCCTCTTTATTCTTGCTCTTACTCTCTGTAACCTCTTCCGTGCTAGTGGCCCTCCTGTCGTGTTGCTTGGGGTAAAATTCTTTTAAAAAATGCAAGTATGGTGTAGATTATAAGATTACTGACGTCCAAATTGGAAATTTTACTATGGAAATGTATTAAAAATAAGAAAACTAGATTTTTAATGGTTAGGAATAGAGACACGTATTACTGACAGAATGAAGCAGTTATATCTATAAACAAAATTTGCTACAAAGATTTTACTCTAAAAACGCATCGAAAATGCGTTTAATCTAAAAATGCATTGAAAATGTTTTTACTATAAAAATTCATTGAAAATGTTTTTACTATAAAAAAGAATTGAAAATAATTTTACTATAAAAATGTATTGAAAATGTTTTTACGATAAAAATGCATTGCAAATGATTTTACTATAAAAATGCATTGAAAATGATTTTACTATAAAAATGCATTGAAAATGTTTTTACTATAAAAATGGAATGAACATGTTTTTACTGTAAAAATACATTGAAAATCGGAAAACATTGTCAATTGTCCGGAAAACCGCTACTAACACAGAGTGCTATTGTATAAAAATATAAATGCATTACTAATGATACTTTTTATAGAAATACATAGAACATGAGGAAGAAAGAGATATTCAGTAGTCAATAATTAATGCAGGCATTACTGACAGAATGTATAATGTAAATGCATTGCTAATATTTTAATATAGATACACAATGAAAATCCAGAAAGAAAGATGATTTGTGATTGTTAATGTAAATGTATTAGTGCGAGAATGACAGGAAAATGGCATTTCTTGACGTTATTCAAGTAGTAATTGAAAAAAAAACCCCGAAAGGCAGAAAAATGATGCTGAACAATAGACATGCAGATTATTTGACTTTGTGTTTTGATTTTCCCACTGATCTGAAGTGAGAAGTATATATATATATATATATATATATATATATATATATATATATATATATATATATATATATATATATATATATATATATATATATATATTCTCCCTTATAAATTGGATTATTAATATATATAATAATAATAATAGAAAAACACAGACGACAGGCATTTAACGGATGTCAGAATTCGTTGAAAAATACACCCCCTACCCTCCTTAAACTACACCTCTTTTTTCAAACGTAACTCATGATTGATACAACAATAGTTAATAAAAATAAACACGCTACCGCCCCTGTCTAAATGATTGGATTTCTCTGTATCCTTGGAAACAGGAAATTATGAATTTATATGTGCGTTTAAAACTCAGTAAATTTAAAAATAAGTTATTTCAATATTCGCTTGAAGATGAAACAGAACTAATGCTTTTAATTTAATTACAAAATTAAATTTGAAGTTTTTAGCTTCCATTTTTGGAATATGGTTATTAGTGTGTAGCGAAAAAAAACTCTTTTTAATCAGTTAATTCATAATATATATATATATATATATATATATATATATATATATATATATATATATATATATATTATAAATTAACTGATTTAAAATATGGTTTCTTCGCTACACAGGAATTACCATGTTTCAAAAACAGAAGCTAAAAACTTCAAATTTAATTATATAATTAAATTAAAAGCATTAATTCTGTTTCATCTTCAAGCGAATTTTGGAATAACTTATTTTTTAAATTTACTGAGTTTTAAACGCACATAAAATTCATAGATTTTTGTTTACAAGGATACAGAGAAATCCAATCGTTTAGACAGGGGCGATAGCGTGCTCATTTTTATTAACTATTGTTGTATCAATCATGAGTTACGTTCGAAAAAGAGGTTAAGTTTAGGGAGGGTATACATATATTTGGCAATTTCTGCCTGCTTGGCTGAATCAAGTGACTGCGTAAACCCTTGAACCAATATTCAAAAAATTTCGCATACATGCTAAACTAACATCCACTTTGTTACTAAACTAGTTGATTTTTTTTAATATAAAAATCTATAATGGGACCACTAGGGCCCCTAGATCGCAACTCGCTGTCGGGCCTGGTGCGAAACGTTGTTTACGTGCTTATCGCTGTCTTTAAGCAAGGGAGATAATTGGTCACACAGACTTTTTATGAATTAAAATACACTTCTTACGAAATAAAAACTCTTGTAAAGCTTAAAATTCCAGACGGACGGATATGGATATTCGTTCTATTTAAAAAAAAAAACCCCAAAAAAACTAACGGATAACATCTGAACGAATCACAGGTTATTTTCTAAATAAAATCTTTATTTAACACTTCAATTCAGCATAATCTTTCTTTGAATACGATCTCCGTGGT